>CP092881.1:2704758-2767049 GCA_030710605.1 Cordylochernes scorpioides | reverse complement strand
TGAATGTAATATTTAAATAATATTTTTTGAGCAACCTTGAAATTCGGTGCAAATTTTATTTCCTTTAAAATCTTTAGTAAAGGGACTTTATCTACATTATCCAAGAAGATCTTTAGTGATTCTATAGGCACTGTTTTATCTGAATTATATAAATTTCCAAAATCATTCAAATTAACATCAGCTCCTGCTTCTCTAAGAGCATTCATAGCATCTCCTATCATACATATATGCCTGGTCAAATGCTGTAATACCATCATAATTTTTTAAATTCAAGTTAACGCTTAATTTGATGAATAACTGTATCATTTCAATGCTAGATTCTAGTTCTAGAGCACACATGAGAATAGTATCTAACATTGGAGGGTATCTAAGATTTAAATCAGCCCCAGCATTTATTAGCAATTTAACATTATTAAATCTACCCGAACCAACTGCCGTATTAAAGCGTTATTGTCGTCGTCACGGTCATATCGGGTATAATTAAGTTCTTCCCCTACATATTTTAATAAATATTTAAAAATTTTGAAGACTTCTCAGAGAAATATAATAGTGTGTTTGCCTTTGCATGAAAATGGAGTTTACTGTATGCTCCCTTTTTAATTAAAAGCTTGAATAATTTGAAATTCCCAACAAACTTAGCAAACTTTGCTCCACATTTAATTAAATATTTTGCTATTTTAAAGTGGTTTCTTAAAATGCTCATAAAAAGAGGTGTATGTCGTTTTTTATTGAATACATCAATATTTGCACCAGCATTTATTAAAAAACGACATAGTCAATATTATTTTTCCATGCAGCAATATGTAACAGAGTGTTGCCCCTTAAATCCTTTGCGTTAACACCGCCTACCTCTTTATCTAGTAATTTTCTTATTTTATCAATATCGCCTTTTATCGCGGCCTTTACTAATTGTGTTCCTTCTTTTGGGCTCTGGTGCCTTGACATAATTTTAAAAATTTATCTAAATGAAATATCGAAATTTGAATAACTGAAAGTTTCTTCCCTGAGTTGATCCAACTATGTCAGCAACAGAGATAATACAGCAAGAATAAAATATACAAATGAAAACAGATATTTATTAACAAATGCAATATATTAAAAACTTTTAATCTGTTTCACAAAATGTTATTTTTATTTTTTCGTTGATATTTTAAAAAAATAATATATTAAATCTATATATATTCTAAATTTATAATATTTTCAATTATTTTTACCATTTTACATTTTCTCTATACTCCCAAGCAACACGCGTCGTTGATTTATGCTAGAATTTTCTAGGAAAGAGTTGCAGGATAAAAAAATATGTTTCATCAACTCAGTTTCAAAAAATCAAACCTTTCAATTTTAATTTAAAAAAATTAAATAAAAATTAAACTTAACAAATAATTTAATTTTAATTCAAATTAATAAATAATTTTAATTTTTTAAAGATCTATTAGAAAACAATCCTTTCCTTATATCTTCTTCTATATATATAAAAACTAGACGAAACCGGGCAACGCCCTTGTTTTACCTGATTGAATGTTTTTATTCCAATACTATTTGTTACAATTATAAATTGGAGCCGTGGATGTCACTCTTGTGAAACATCCCGCTCCAAACTTTACATGTAGATTAGGTCAGCTGGTATTACCCCTCATTTTCACCGCTAGAGGCGCGAGCGAATTGACTTTTTGTAAATATACATAATTATAAAGATAGAAGCTTCTATAGAAGATAATCATCATAATGATGATGCGCGCGCATCCGTGACAGCGATGAGGAATTGAGAAAGACTGGTCGTGACTATTCCGAACGACCCGGTGCCCCCCGTGTGAAACACGCGCATCCGTGACAGCGATGAGGAATTGAGGAATTGAGGAAAGATAATAATAAAATAATAATAATAATATAATAATTATTATTATATCATTATCATTAGATAATGATAATGATCATAATGATGATGCGCGCATCCGTGACAGCGATGAGGAATTGAGGAAAGACGGTCGTGACTCTATATATGTTGATGAACGTTTGTATGTCCTATACAAATTCGCAGTAGTTCACTAATTCAAACCAAAATATCCATACATAGGTAAAAAAAATATGGGGAAGACAATAGGCTATTTTAAAAAATATATAAATCAATTATTAAAACTACTAGACGAATGGCCCGGGCAACGCCTGGGTTTTACCTGAGTGCGTATATATTTTAAAAACGTTTTAATTCAAATACTATTCGTTACAATTATAAATTGGCGCCATGGATGTCACTCTTGTGAAAACGCCCCGTTCCAAACTGTGTGTTTTTAAAATGTTTTAATTAAAATACTATTCGTTACAATTATAAATTGGCCGCCGTGGATGTCTCTCTTGTGAAACGTCCCGCTCCAAACTGTGTGTGTCTTGAAAATATAAAAATAAAAATGTGAATTTTCATAAAGATTTCATCATGTCGATTTTTTTTTTTGCATTTCACCTACGAAATCGATAGAGATAATTACATTTGCAACATGAACTTAGGTATATTGACTAAATAGAAAACTGCATAGTAATAAAGATCATTTTTTAAAGGCACCATATCGTTTTTTTTTTCAATAAAATCGAAACAAAAATTAACGATAAATAACGATAATTGCCTTAAAAAGAAATTGCCTTAAAAAAAATAAACATTCGCGGTGATTTTGTCTTGCATTCGTTTATACAATTATTATATACGAATGACCCCGGGCAACGCCCGCCCGGGTTTTACCCGATTAAATGCTTTTATTAAAATACTATTCGTTACAATTATAAATTGGCGCCGTGGATGTCATTCTTGTATAATATATAAATGAGTTTTAAAAATTGTAAAAAAAAAAAAAATGCATCGGCCGGGAATCGAACCCGGGCTGCCCGCGTGGCAGGCGAGCATTCTACCACTGAACCACCGATGGTTATGAAAAATCCCATCCGTGAGCTTCAGACAAACAAACAGACAAACAGACAGAATAAGGCAATATATAAGTAGATAGATTATATACGAATAGACCCGGGCAACGCCCCGGGTTTTTACAATTATAAATTGGCGCCGTGGATGTCATTCTTGTATAATATATAAATGAGTTTTAAAAATTGTAAAAAAAAAAAAAAATGCATCGGCCGGGAATCGAACCCGGGCCGCCCGCGTGGCAGGCGAGCATTCTACCACTGAACCACCGATGGTTATGAAAAATCCCATCCGTGAGCTTCAGACAAACAGACAGAATAAGGCAAATATACCAGGTCTATTAGTATGAAACGCGAAAATGGGCGCCAGAGGCCGCTGTGCAACTTATTTGAGCCGACGGCGGCGCTGTTGTAGGCGTTTTGTTCTTTGACTCACGTGGCATCAGCATGCGTGCCGTTTTAGAAAAATTCAAATCGTGAAAAATTTCTGGAGCCCGTGGAAAATGGCGATTTCCGAGCCAAAAAGTGCCCATTTGCGGGAAGTTTTGTTGTTCGCCTTCAACTGGAAGAAAAGTGCCACAGAAGCCCACCGAATGCTCGAGGAAGTTTACGGCGACCACGTTTGAGTAAATCGCAGTGTTACAGGTGGTTTAAAAAATTCCAAAGTGGCGATTTTGAACTTGATAATGAACCACATGGAAAACCGCCCCCAAAAGTTCGAGGACGCTGAACTGCAATCTTTGTTGGATGAGGACAGTACCCAAATGCAGGAGAAACTCGCAAAACAGCTCCAGGTGTCTCAAGGTGCTGTTTCTCTATGTTTAAACAGCCTCGAAATGACCCAAAAGCTTTCCAGATGGGTCCCCCCACGAGTTGAGCGAAAGACAGCAATAACGGCGTCTGGTAACCTGCGAAGGGCTGCTCGCCAGGCATGAAAAGAAGCCATTTTTGCACGAATCGTAACTTCTGATGAAAAATAGATCCACTTCAGCAATCCTACGCGCCAAAAGTCGTGGGGCCTGCCCGGCCAATTTCCAAAACAGACGCCTAGTCCCAATCGCTTCGGAAAAAAGGCAATGCTTTGCATATGGTGGGACCAGACCGGCGTAGTATTTTTCGAGCTTCTGAAACCTGGCAAAATGGTCAATACTAGTCGCTACGAACAACAAATGCACAGTTTGAGAGAGGCGTTGAATGAAAAAAGACCGGAATGGCGTGAAAAAGCACAACAACTTGATACTGCAGCATGACAACGCTCCAGCCCACAACGCTACGGTGGTCAAAAACACCATAAAAGACTTGGGCTGGGAACTCTTACCCCCACCCGCTGTACTCACCAGAGTTAGCGCCGTCAAACTACCACCTTTTCACATCTTTAGGACATGCCCTAAAAAACCAGGAATTTTCGAACTCAGACATACTCCGAAAATGACTTGTTGACTGGTTTCGACTTAAAAGGAATAGAAATTTTCAGACAAGGAATTCGAAAATTGCCTGAAAAGTGGTCCGAGTGTATAGCTAATCAGGGCAGTTACTTTGAATAAAAAATCTTTTGTTGTATGGAATTGGTGAACATTTGAATTCACTGAAAATTTTCGCGTTTCATACTAATAGACCTGGTATAAGTAGATATATTTTTAGTCAGAAAATGATGATGACGATATTGCCGTATCATGTTTGATTATCAGATATAAAATTATATCGGGAAAAATTCCAAAAATCAGAGACCACGGGTGAAACCAGTTCATTATTTTGTACGCAGGAACAAAATTCTAACAGAAAAACATTCATTCGAGCAGAAAACAAAAGCCAGATCATCTTTCTATAAAAATATCGCTTCTCAGTCACAAAGTTTGGAGCGGGACGTTTCCAGTTCCAGTTCCAAATAACTTTATTAGGTGCCGCTCAAAAAGAGCAACCTAGATCATCATATTTTACAATGTACTGAGGGGGGTGATTATGTACTGGGGTTCATTTACAATTATAATTTATAATGATGTCGTTGGGTCCGGATTTTCAGGTCCTTGGGGATATTGTTCTTGAGAAGGTTTTTTCTGGCTTGTTTGATATTCAAGGTGGGTTTGTTTTTCCTTTTTTCCACTTTTCGTCATTCTGGCTTAATTGATGAAGAATATGTCGAGGTTTTAAATTTCTTATTTTCCTTTTTCCGCATTTGTAGTTTGTGGCTTCCTTAAAGGTGGGGTTTTCTAATTTTTCGGATTTTTCATAGAATTTAAATAATTGTCTAATAATGTAGTCATTGATGTTTTCGATATTTAGATCGTTCCTGAGGATTGTGTTCCGAACAACCAGGGTGGAGACATGATTTTTCTGATCATTTTATTTTCGAAGACTTCTAGCTTTTTAAGGATGGTTTTATGTGCTATCATAAAAATGGGGGTGGCCATATATGAGTATTGGTCTTATTATTGATGTGTTCTTTTGCAATAAAGGGATAATTTGCTTTTCGGTCCTAGAAGTAGGGATAATCGGTGTTGGGTAGCTTTCGCCAAATTAATTCTGTTTTCGATGTGTTTTTTGAAGGTTAGGTGCTCGTCTAGGGTCATCCCTAGGTATCGGATGTTCTCTTTCCATTTAATATTGTCTTCGAAGACAAAAAGTTCGTCTAAAGGTTTCTTAATTTTGTCTTTTTTTCTGGAGAAAATTATTGCTTCACTTTTTTGGGGGTTCATTGTGACTCGCCATTCTTTACACCAGAGCGTGGAAAAGATGCAGGCCTCTTGTAGTTTCATGTGGAGTCTGTCGAAGTCGTATGTCGAGGCCAAAATGGCGGTATCATCAAAAATAGGTGTAAAGAGGTGTCTTCAATACAGGGGAAGTCATCTATATATATGCCAAATAAGGTTGGTCCTGTGACTGATCCTTGGGGGACCCCAGCAAGGATGTTCCTAGCTGCTGAAAGTTCGTCTTTGAATGTTCTATTTGTTAAGAAGTTTTGCGTTATTTTTATGATATCTCCAGGAATGTGCTTTTTTGCACATTTTGTAGAGAAGGGCTTCGTGCCAGACTTTATCAAATGCTTTGGCAATATCGAAGAATACAGCTCCTGTTATTTGGCCTAGGTCCATGGCTTTTCTTATTTTTTCAGTGACAACAACTAACTGGTGCAATGTTGAGTGCTTGGCTTGGTAGCCAAATTGTTCAGGTCTGAGTGGATTCTTTTCTTCGAGGGATTTTCTGAGTATTAAAACAATTCTTTTGAATAGTTTTGAGATGGCAGGTAACAGCGAAATGGGCCTGTAGCTTGTTGGTTCATGCATGGATTTTCCTTTTTTAAGGACAGATAATGGACGTTTTCCATCTGTCAGGGAAGTGGGCAAGCTGCAGTGAGGCGTTAAAGATTTTGGTTATTGATGTTAGTATATGATTAGGGAGCAGTTTGAGAGGTTCATTAGGCAATTCGTCGATTCCAGGAGCTTTTTTATTTGTTAGATATTCAATAATCGCTTTTATTTCACCAATGTTTGTTGGTTCTAGTGCTGTTTCTTTATTTTTTTTTTCATGTATGAATTCACACATTTGATGTATTTAAGAGTAGGTTTAGAGTGGGATGTATAGGGATTGGGGGTGAACTGTTTTTCATAGTTGTTTGCAAATGATTCAGCTGCTTCTTCTGTGGTTAGTGTCTGCCCATTGTTTGTCTTCAATGTTATTTCTTGTTTTTCAGAGTTGGATAATCGTTTGATGGATATGGTTTGGTCCGGTCTGTGACTTTCTTCAAGTTTTTTCGATAAAGTGGTCCCAGCTGGTGTTATCGTGCTCTCTTGTAAGTTTATGTGATTCTCTCCGGGCCGTCATGTAGGCTGATTTATCTCGAGGGGGGGGGGGGGGGGTCGCAGGTTTTTTTCATTTTTTTTCTTAGTCTGTTGGTGGATCATATTATTTTTTCTTTAACGTGAGGTGGATATGTGGATATCTTCGTTCTAGTTCCTGGTCCTTATATTTTGTTGAATCTTTCAAATTTTGCACCATTTGTTCTTCAATGTGTGTAATGGCCTCGTCTATTTTTGAAGATGTGTCTAGGATCAGTTCAGGAGGTTCAGCGATTTCCATTTTGTACTTGAAAAGGGCCCAATCTGTAATTTTTATTTTTGTATTTGAGTAGGAAATTTTGAAATCCTGTAGCACAAGTAGTACTGGGAGATGATCAGAGGTTAGTTTGTGCAGGACTTTAGAGTATGCGCTTCGGGAGATGTTTTTGTGCACGGCGATATCAATGATGTTTGGAGGTGAGTCATGATTAGGCTCGTCGGGGTAGCTCACATCTAGGTCCATAACGTTGATTGCGTTTTGGAGCCTTCTCCCGCTTGGGTTAGTGGTGGTGGAACCCCAGGCAGGATGTTTGCAGTTTAGGTCCCCTGCTATGATGCTCGGTGTGTCCTTTGAAAAAATGTTATAGATATCGGTTTGATCTAGATAGATGTTTGGTGGTTTGTAGCACGAATACAGGTTCATATTTACCCCGTTTTGTCTCTTGATTGAAATTCCTGTTGTTTCCAGGCTTGAGGTGGTGGCATGAATAGGTGCATGGCTGTACTTCTTGTGGATGAATATGGCAGTTCCACCACCTTGTCTGGTTAGTCTGTCGTTGCGGAGGGTGATGAAGTTTTGAATCCTCATTTTATGGCACGGCTTAAGCCAGGTTTCTGACACTAGTGCGATGTCGAGGCCGTGGATGTTCAGGAATTCTGAAAATTGTTGTTGTTTTGTTTCGGAGGACTACACGCGTTCCAGTGAACGATTTGAAGGCTATTTTTATACATATTTTTATGATTCATTTAGATCTTAAAGTGTCTACAACGTTCTTCATGATGTTGGCTATTATTGCGGGGTCACTGAGAGCCTTTTTGATAGCGCTCTCTAGTTGGTTGACCTTAGTGGCTGAAGGAGGATTGGGACGTTCTTTATTAACATGTGGAGTTTTGTTCTTGTTTTGAATGGGTTGGGGAATTTCAGAAGGGTTTGGATTTATTGATCCCACCTTGTATTTCAAAATTAATAATTTATTTACTATATTTATCATAAGCACCCTATAATTATATTTTTTCCAAAAATACTTTCAAAATTAAATTATTTCAAATCAAAGAAATACTTTTACTCTTTATATAGTATTTTGACCCATTTTTATAGTAGCGTTTACAAACAACTTTTGCTTTGATTAATTATATTCAAAAACAGTTTTAAAATCGTACTTAAATTTATAAGATAATTAATGAATTCAGAAAAAGAGATTGATTTAACAAATACAAATAGAGATGTTTGGTTAGTTAAAGTAAGTCGACGGACAACATTTTCAAAATCTCGAAAACTAGAATATGTATTTGAAAATAGAGCAATCCATATTTAAATCATTAGATAATAAAAAAAGTCATATAAAAAGCTTTTATTCTCTCAATCCATTATATGCATTTTTATTATCCAATATATATATTAATTTAATTGAAAATCTATATCCAAAATGGAAATGACACGATTTTAAAATATCCATATTTGAAGAAATAATTTTATAAAAATACAATTCGATTTATCGAAAATTTTCATTTTTTTAGAATATCTTTTTTGATTTAAAGTGATTTAATGGGTTTTTAAACTATATTGCAGAATACTTAATGATATATTATTTGTATTTTAACAAATGTTTATTATCAAACATATCTATTACAGAAGTTAAAACAGAATAGTGTTAAAGCTATGTGACAACAATAAAATCACATTACCTTTCATCCCATTACTTTCTGGCATAGACAAATATTTTTTAATTGCTTATGTATTATATCAAAAGATGAACAAATAGACCTACCTCATTAAAAAAAAGACAACAATTTAACTCTCTAATACAAGAAAATAAGACCTAATCCAAATAAATAGTGTGTGACATTTCGGCAATAGCATTGTTACCATCATCAGACAAAAGAATAAAATTATTATTTTGTCTGATGGTAACAATACTGTTACCGAAACGTAAAACACTATTAAATTATTTGGATTAGGTCTTATTTTCTTGTATTATAATCTATAATCCAAATTGTGCTTTATCATAATTTCACTCTCATGTCATGAAAAAAATAATAATAATTTGGAGATAAAAAAATATTTGTGATTTGTTGCCCTACTTCTGCTAATAAATAAAGATTGTTTTTAATTGGCCAATGAAGAGATTGTTTGTTTATAAGGATGGAATTTAGTGGAAGTTATTTACCTGAAAATTGACAACATTTTTTTATAAAGTAAAATATTAAAATATAATAAATATTTAAAATTATATATAGTAGAACATAATGATAAGGTACAATTTGGATTATAGATTATAAACACAAGGTAATAAGACCAAATAAATAAATAGTGTGTGACGTTTCAGTAACAACATTGTTTCCATCTTCAGACAAAAGTACTGATTGATAATGTACAATTTGGATTATTCTATATACAGTTACGAGCGTCATTCTTCATCTCCTAATCATCTCTGTCACTGTTTGCTTTTTTTTTGGAATGGCGCCCTCCTATTGGTTGGCTACGATCACGCCTCCTTTGCCCCCCCATCATGCCTCCCCAACTCGCTTTTTCGTTTTTGTAACTATTGTGTTGGAGCGGGTCGCTCCTTAAATAAATGCATATATTAGTTAATAACTAAATGGAATCCTCTCTTTCTTTTTCCCAGTAAGAGACGCCTACGGAAGCCAACAGTACATAGACAGATAAAGCACATAGGCTATAGTTATTAACTAACATATGCATTTATTTAAGGCGCCAATTTATAATTGTAACAAATAGTATTTGAATCAAAACATTCAATCGGGTAAAACACGGGCGTTGCCCGGGTCATTCGGCTAGTAGATTATAAACACAAGGTAATAAGACCAAATCCAAATAAATAGTGTGTGACTAACAGTGTTGTTACCATCTTCAGACAAAAGTAACTGAATGAGAAATTTTACCACAGCATGTTTTCAAATAGTTCCTGTTATCAAGTATGTAAACAAGATAACAGATAAGAAGAAGATAATTTTCTGAGAAACACACAGAATATTATTCTTAAAATATTCGTTAAAAAATTTCTCATTCAAGTACTTTTGTCTGAAGATGGTAACAACGCTGTTACTGAAATGTCACACACTATTTATTTGGATTTGGTCTTATTACCTTGTGTTTAGTAGTAGAACATACTCCATGAAAGGACGCTAGAGGACATCTCTCTCTATCTCTACAAAGGATCATCACCAAAATGACCATTTTTACTTCTTCTTCTTTCTTATCTCCACTCAATCACACTAAGGTATCAAGCTTGTAAAGCTTGTTGATGGTGTCTGCCGGGGAAGAGTAGAGCTCATCAATGGATGAGTCAATACAGTCAATAATATGTTTTGGGGTTGCAGGTTGAGAAACCATTTTTACTATTTAGCTGCTCTCTGGTAAGAAGAGACACCTCTCCCTAAAGGACACCTTTGTTCGGCAATTAGGTGTTGTCCTCTACAGGGATATTTAATGACACAATAGTCTCTATGTTCATGATAAAAAGTGAAAAAAAGTATTAAAATTATAAATATATTCTCACAATGAGTATCTTTTTTATTAAAAAAAAAACGCTAGCTTTCAAGCGTTAATCGCTCTTCAACGGGCTTACTATAATATCGACTTTATCCTACCAGAAATATGTCCTCTAGCGTGAGTGTCCTTTCATGGAATATGTCTTACTACTAAACACAAGGTAATAAGACCAAATAAATAAATAGTGTGTGACATTTCGGTAACAGAGTTGTTACCATCTTCAGACAAAAGTACTTGTTTTTTAAATATTTCTGGTGGGATAAAGTCGATATTATAGTAAGCCCGTTGAAGAGCGATTAACACTTGAAAGCTAGCGTTTTTTAATAAAATAAAAAAGATACTCATTGTGAGAATATATTTGTAATTTTAACACAACAGAGTTGTGGCGTTAACAAGCAGTATATTTGACAGGTTAGCTGAAATTTGTTACATTCATCTTATTGAAAATAGAGAGCAATCCATAAATAAATCTTTAATTAAAAAAGACATATATTGGATCAAAATATCATTCTATTTTACCAATATTTCAGTTGGCTGAATGCCAACTTTTATCAAGGTATTATAACATATAAAGGATAAGAAAAAAACATATTTAATGTGTGTATGTTATAATACCTTGATAAAGGTTGGCATTTAGCCAACTGATATATTAGTAAAATAAAATGATATTTTGATCCAATATATGTCTTTTTTAATTAAAGATTTATCATATGTGTAGTGAACCATCTCTACAGGCTCTGATATGGTTGAATGGAACCACTGATGAGCCAGGCCCTCCCATTACAGTAAGGGCAGGAGAAAATTATTTTATTTTTAAAAAGAAGAGTAAAAAAACAGTGGTTGCCTGTAAAGTCGGTTTTACGGGCGAAGATTTTACGTGACAACGGTAGAATATTTATTGATATGAATATAATTAAATTGCACAATAGGAACAAGGAAATGAATGAAAATAAGAATTGCACAAATTTTAACTATAGAAATATATTTTGTTTACTAAAACATTGTACATGTAAACTTAAACTTAACTAATTCCTATTTGAGTGATTTTGTTGAGGATAGGACGATGATAGGAGAAATATGAAATGAAAGGAAGTGTTTCTGCTGTAATGTGTCTTGCGAAAGTCAAGTCGATAGTTGTTCCTTTTAACGTAGTTGACTTAGAAACGTTTGATACGCAATCAAGATTATACGTATTTTTCATGAAATTAAGAAACGAGTTGTCAGGCTTTACGTTTTTGTTAAAATCACCACACAGAAGAATCGGTATACTAGAATCAATTTGCACGAACGGTGGCACGTACTGGCTGTTGTGAATGTACGGACCGAGTCCTTGCCATAGTAACATTCCAATATCCTGCATACTAGCTCCTGGATGAATATATACAGCACCGAGTATAAACTTGAAGCTAGTATTAGCGGCGAAGCAAGTACAGTAAAACCCCGCTATAACGAACCCTGGATATAACGAACCTTCCCTTATAACGAACCCACGCCGATTCCCAATTCCATTCCATTGAAAATACCATCGTTTATAACGAACTTTGCGATTTTTAGAATAACGAACTACCCCTATAACGAACCTATTTCGGGTCCCAAAATGATAAAATCTATTAAAAATACTATGCTTATAACGAACTTAGAATTGTAATTTAAAAAAAAAATTAAAAACAAAAATTTGAGCATGTTTAAAGCTCGCGGATCGCGATTTCAAAACAATAAATTTAGCGGCATTGTTTGTTTGATTTTTGCACTTTATTTTTGCTGTATGTTGTATAAATTTTTACACATTATACTTTTTATTAATTAGAATATCTTTGCATCCATTAAATTTGAAATATAAAAAATGCAAATGGCTTCCAAAATGAAGAAAACAAAGGCATTTTAAAAACAAAAGCATTATTTCTTTAAAAAAAAAAAAAAGGCCATTTTCAGAACTTTTCAAAGTGAAACAACATAGGCAAAATGTTAAGAACATATTAAAATAAGAGAATATAACTTTTCTATTATAAAAGATAAAATATAAAGTTATTAAAAATTGTTACAAAGAGGAATCAACTTCAACTTTTGCCGCGATCGCGATCCTACGTTTTAGGGCTAAAAAAAAAAAAAGTCCAAATAAACGGTCCCGTGATGAAACAAAAATTATTTTTATGCCATTAACTATGGTGATTTTAAAGTCAGCAATGTTTTGCATGGCAGGTTAAAAAAAAAAAAACGAAATCTAGACCTAGAAGAATATGGGGAAACATGAAATGGAAGAAAAACACTAACTTTATTTGAATGGTGCAATGCTTGGAAGAATGCTTTGAAACAACAAGGTATTAGAGCCATTTTTTCAAGTAAAAATTGTATTATATAATGTGATAATGATGTTTTAAAATCATTTCATATCTTTGAATATATATTTAATAAAACTTTGCCTAGGATTTGTCTTGATTTTTAACTTAGACATAGAGGTACATGTATGTTAATCATAAGAAGAACCTATTATCTAATGATTTCTATTATTATTCAGTATTAATATAAGGAAATTAGTCAATTAAGGAATTAAAATAAAGTGACCACTATTAAGAGGCAGCCTCTACTTGTGTGTATGGCTGTTTTTTAATTATACAGTCTAAAATTTTTGAAAAGTAAAAAAAAATAGCCAAACCGTGGCTATAGTGAACCGTGGCTATAGTGAACCAAAAGCTCTGTCCCATTGGGGTTCACTATAGAGGGGTTTTACTGTAACTTCAGTCATGCACATGTCACCCTTGGTTTTA
This sequence comes from Cordylochernes scorpioides, assembly GCA_030710605.1. Classification (NCBI taxonomy): domain Eukaryota; kingdom Metazoa; phylum Arthropoda; class Arachnida; order Pseudoscorpiones; family Chernetidae; genus Cordylochernes; species Cordylochernes scorpioides. Next base: position 2,753,808 of record CP092881.1, on the reverse strand, counting down.
ATGACACGAGTTACGTCTGTAATCGCAACTTGGAACACTTCCGCCGTAGATGTCGATGATAATTTACGATAGATCGCCACTCCACCAGCCGCGTTGGTATCTGAGTTAGGTCGATTATTTTCCCTGGATACGCACTCATAACCCTTGATTGGAGTTGGTTCACAAGTGTCGCGCATCCACGTTTCAGTCAATACTAAATAGTCTGATCGTGGTATCACTGTATCTGTTTCAATGTCCGCAGCATGGGCACTTAAACTTTGACAGTTGATGTTCGTTACAATAAGTTGTCCAGCGTCGGTTGCGTCGTCACAGAATTTTACGGCTTGTTTGGTAATTGTGTCTAGAGTGTGTCCACGAAGTCGTAAGTATTCATTGCGAATATCTCGAGTAGTCTGTGAGTCGTTTCCATCTCGGCCATGTTTGAAAACCAATGGAGAGTCCTTTTCTGTTATGATGTACAATCCGTCGATACTTGTGACGCGGCTCATGGCTACATATACCAATTGCTGATGGCAATGCAGGCTGCAGTCTTGACAAATCTATTTTGATATCGTACAAACGATATAGACTTGAATTTTGAAGTACATCTAACCATTCTTTGACCGTACGCTTAGACATGTACCCGCTGATGTAATTTGTTCTGTGTGCAAGATTCCTTTTGATGTTAACGTTGATAACATCGTCCTCTTCTAGATGGCGAGGCAAGCATTTTACCATGTCTTGTACGTTGACTGGGACGTTTATCACTTGTCCAATAATTCCATAAGAGAAATCATGACGCAGTCGACGCAGTCGACGCAGTGGTGATTCCTGTTGAACATTTGAAATTGAATGGATGAATTTTTAATTTTAAAGAATCAATTTGAAAATCAAAACACTTATTCAGATCGAAGGTTCAAATTTTTGCTAAATAAATTTGAAATTAAATAAAATTTGTATTTGTAAATGATGAAGTTGAAAATTAAAAAATTTACTTATATTAGATGTTAAAATTCTTGCTCAACACAGTTTAAATAGAGTTTTCTTATATCTGCCACTTTTTCTTAATATTTGTAATTTTAAATAATCAATTTGAAAATCAAAACATTTATTCAGATCAAAGGTTCAAATTTTTGCTAAATAAATTTGAAACTATTTAAAATTTGTAAAATAGCGCTGCGCGCGCAGCACTCTCGTTCGGTGACTCATCGTAACGTTACCGGGCGTTACACTTTTTCATAAGTGACTCCCAGCCGCAACCTAATTTAAGACGTTGTCACGTCAAAAATGGTTCAAATTCCTTACACTAGGAGTTGTTAACCACATGTCTGGCAAGCCAAAGGATTCATGCCTTTTTTTTTTTTTTAAAAGGAAGTGGCGCTCAAGGTTTTTTTTTCCCCCTCCCCAAATAACTACATTTTACTTTTTTCTTTCAGAATTACTACTTATCATAATGATAGACTCCTTTGCCCCTGTGTCGTACAATGGAGCTTGTAGATGTTCAGGAAAACATGTGCAGGTTCCCAAATACGTCTCCAACCTGTGGGAGAAGGCCGCCAAAGGTTCCACCTACAAGGATGTTGGCAAACTACAGATCACCCCGTAAGTCTACGTCACAAACTGCTCTCAGTATCTGCTCACCAGTGGATGTGTCCAGGCCTACGCCACAAGACATGAGGAGGTAAAAACTACATTTGCTAACATTCACCAACTCTTTTTGACTGTATATCAATAAATTAAGAAAAAGGACATCTCCTTATCGTGCAACTGAAAGTTGCTGATGGCTTGCGCCATCTATCGGAATAAATACAGTTGAACCTCTTTAATTCGACACCCCAAGGGATCAGAGCTTTCGGTTGAATTAAAGGAAGTGTTGAATTAAGGTTAGATGATTAGCTAATGTATTGGGAAAAATGGCAATAATACATATTTTTAAAACATAAATAATTACAAATAATACGCGATCCTATCGGCGCCCGCCGATCGTCGCCGCCGTAATACCATTTAGCGATAAAGTTGTATGTAAAAAAACCTTCAACTGTCGAAATTCGAATTTTTAAATGGTCGAACTATCGGAACTGTCGTATTATCGATACTGTCGAATTACGGTTTGTTATTTGATAGGCCGGAAGTCGGGACATCAGAATATGGTCGAATTAAGGTAGAGTGTCGAATTTGCGTGTGTCGAATTAACGAGGTTATACTGTATCAACTATTCTTGTTGATTTTTTAATTATTCCAGAATTGGCCAAATACCCATTCTTGATTAATCAAGAAAAGCTAACCACGGACGCGGGATGTTGGCCCTCATCAACGTGGTGCAAGCTGTACCTCAACGACCAAAAAACAGGTCATTCAGGCATCCTGAAATATCATGAAATGGGTAGTTGAGACCAGTATTGCGTGAGACCGTATTTTTTCACTTTGTATATCAATGGTTGAGTATGAAAGTTCTATAATATATAAGAGCTTTGATTAATCCTTTTGAAAAAAATCCAATACATACTTATTGGAACTATAATACAAGAAAATAAGACACCTAATCCAAATAATCTATTAGTGTGTGACGTTTCGGCAACAGCATTGTCACCATCATCATCATGGAAGTTTTATTCTTTTGTCTGGGGGGTCGGTGGAAGGCTGGTTAAACCCTTTGGTTTTCGACCACTACGACCCAGATTCGATTCTCGCATTGGACACTTTTTTTCTGTTTAAAAAAAAAAAAATGCTCCAATGGCCCTCCGATTCTTGCAAAAGTCCAACCCCACCAGCGAGTGCAAGTAACCAAACGGGGCTCTGACACATTTGTAAGTGCAAAGTCGAACTGCTTTCATATGTGTAGACATGTGGTGCGCTTACAGTAAAAAAAAGCAGTCGCTAAATACCCACCATGATTATCATGGCCTGTACCACGTGTACTAGGGATAAGCAAAAAAAAAAAAAAATTCTTTTGTCTGATGATGGTGCTGTTGCCGAAACGTCACACACTAATAAATTATTTGGATTAGGTGTCTTATTTTTTCTTGTATTATAATATCTATTAATCCAAATTGTGCTTTATCATTACTATAGTTCACATTTCAGCCAAAAAAGTGTGTTAAGTCAAGACCTGTATTGACTCATCCATTGATGAGCTCTACTCAGCATCCCCAGCCATAGACTCAAACTCTACAATTCTTGATATGATTGAGTGGAGATAAAAAAAAAAAAAGTAGGATTAGTCAAAGCCCTCATGTATATATACAGTAGAACATGAGAGGACACTCACGCTAGAGGACAACTCTCTATAAAAGACAGTTTTCATTTGCAAAATTACCATTTTTACTTTTTTTGCAACTCTCCGGTTAGAGGACATCTCTCCCTAAAGGAGAAATTTTTAAAAGACTGATTTGATTCCTTTACACTATTGGTAATTTATAAAATTTAAAAAAATGTTACTTTGACTATCTTTTGTATTTACTTGGGTTAAGAGAGGTAAATGGGAAACAGTTCTGAAGGCTGCCTATGGCTCGTGCCAGCCCGTTTCCACAAGATCTCTGAATTCACAAAGGAGATATTTCATCATTACATTCTTTGTACAGTACACTTTGGTTCTGCAATTGTTCCTTTACAGGGAGGTACTGTACAATGAACTTTTATTCACCTTGAGGCTTCTCTCAGTACTCCCTCACCTTCCATTGGAGTGAGTTGACGGAATAACCTATGTGATGACTTGGGTGATTGAAGATCCACAAATGGTTCTGTAAACAGAGCAAAGAATATTATGTAGCCTTGTTTCAAGACCTTCTGAAGACCTGTGATAAGGCACAATTTGGATTGCGGGGTCGGTGGAAGGCTGGTTAAACCGTTTGGTTTTCGACCACTACGACCCGGGTTCGATTCCCGCATTGGACACTTTTTTCTGTTTAAAAAAAAAAAATGCTCCAATGGCCCCCCGATTCTTGCAAAAGTCCAACCCTACCAGCGAGTGCAAGTAACCAAACGGGGTTCTGGCACATTTGTAAGTGCAAAGTCAAACTGCTTTTCACATGTGTAGACATGTGGTGCACTTACAGTAAAAAGCAGTCGCTAACTACCCACCATGATTATCATGGCCTGTACCACGTGTACTAGGGATAAGCCCAAAAAAATAATAATAATAATTTGGATTATATAGACTATTTATAATAAGATGCACCATCTGTATAACAGTGGTAGATTAAACTGGCGAAACCACTGGGAGGGTTCACCACTGATGATCCAGGCCCTCCCTCCCTTTCATTTTTCCATTACAGTAGAAATTGTTTAATTTCAAAAAGAATCTTACACGTTTAAAATAGTTTCGAATTTTGATATATAGACTATAAACAAAAGGTAATAAAAGACTCAATCCAAATAAATAAATAGTTGTGTGTGATGTAACAGCATTTTTTACCATCAGGACAAATGTACTCTGAATGGGAAATTTATAGTTTTAGTAACAACCCTGTTAACTGAAACGTCATACAACCTGTTTATTTAATTTTGGTCTCTTGAGTATGACAATTATTTATTATTTTTATTTTTTAAATATCAACTAAACAGAAGGGAATCGACACAGTTGGCCAGATGGAAATCTGGTCACCTGCGCCCTCTAGTCTATAAAGAGGGAGCCAAAAGCTTCCCCATGTGCACTAGGTGCAAAACCGAAGAGGCCACTCCCCAACATTTACTAAATTGCATTGGAAAGGACAAAAGATCCCTGTACAGAGAACCAAGAAGAGTTCTTGAGCTTCTTTACGAGCACGACCTCCAAGATCTTGTCTAATTTAGACTAAAAGTAAAAAAAAAAATTTTTTTAAATATGCTGCGATATTTGTTTTCTCATTCAGTCTCTGATGATGGCTGCACAATTATTTATTAATTAGTCTTACAAGATAAATTACACAAGGGGATAAGAAACAACAACAACACAAGATAAAGTCTTACAAGATAAAGTTACACAAGGGGATAAGAAACAACAACAACACAAGATAAAGTCTTACAAGATAAATTACACAAGGGGATAAGAAACAACAACACAAGATAAAGTCTTACAGAGAACACCATGAACATCTCTATCTCTCTACAAAGGACAGTTTTCATCGCAGAAATCACCACTTTTACTATTTATCAACTCTCCAGTAAGAGAACATCTCTCCCTAAAGAACACTTTGGCTCTGCATCTAGGGGTTGTCCTTTAGAGAAAGTTAGTTCTACTGTATTATACCTTATGTTTCAAATGGCTTTGTACCTGGCTAATGGGAAAGGCTGAAGATTTGGAAAATCATTTGTAATGTGGAGTAGATGTGTTGACAGGAATGAAATTTGGAGATAAGGAACCATAGTTTCCATCATTCTTGGTACCAGGTAGAAAACCCCAAAAAACAGACCCTCCAACTAAACAGAAGGGAGTCGACACAGTTGGCCAGATGGAAATCAGGTTACCTGTGCCCTTTAGTCTATAAAGAGGAAGCCAAAAGCTTCCCCATGTGCACTAGGTACAAAACTGAAGAGGCCACTCCCCAACATATACTAAATTGTATTGGAAAGGACAAAGGATCCCTGTACAGAGAACCAAGAAGAGTTCTTGAGCTTCTTTATGAGCACAACCTCCAAGATCTTGTCTAATTTAGACTAAAATGATAAGTAAAAAAAAAAAGTTTGGAGAAGATTGGGGGTTGGAACAGGGGTGAGTGTTTAGAGCCATCTGAATTGTATGGGAGCTATAACAAGGTGGAAAATGGACTGATGAAAAAAAGTCTGGAAGGGCTAAAAGGAATGTAGCAATTGGACTGGACTGGAAGTTATAATGAAAAGAAAGAACTCAAGATAGAGGAGCCTGGTGACATCAGAACCTATGTGCTTTCAAAGAAACCAAGAAAAATACCTTCTGGTTCACAACAACTCTTGCTGTTCGATAACTTTGCTGGTTTTCTTCAATTCACTCTTCAACCTAGAGGTATAATTGGGGGCAAAAAGTCTTCTCCCAAAATATAGCGGGCTTTCCTAACTAGTTGTAAAGCACTGGTCTCACAAAAACTCTTTATTTGATTTCCAACCACCATATATATATACGAGCCCCTCAATGCACAGATTGATTAACTCCATAAATAATCGGGAAAAAAATGTTTAATTTTTGTTGAAAGTCTAAAAATCTATATGACATATAGATTTTTAGACTTTCAACAAAAATTAAACATTAAATGTTTAATTTTTGTTGAAAGTCTAAAAATCTATATGTCATATAGATTTTTAGACTTTCAACAAAAATTAAACATTTTTTTCCCGATTATTTATGGAGTTAATCAATCTGTGCATTGAGGGGCTCATACAATAAATTCACACACAAGTGACCAGACACTCCTGGTCAAATATAATATTAACATATATATACACAAAGTTATTAAAAATAATAATAATATAAAACTCTAACACTTGCACAACATTGGCCTTGTGTGGCTGTAGACAATAAATGTAGCTCAATTTGAACCAATGAAGACTTTGATATCTCAAATCATCATTCTTCTAAGTAGAATATTTCAAGTTGACTTAAAAAAACTATTTTTCCTTATCTGTTATCTTGTTTAAACACTTGATAACAGTACTATTTAGCAACTTGCTGTTTTTTTCTCATTTATTCTTTTGTCTGATGATGGTGACAATGTTGTTGCCGTCACACACTAATAAATTATTTTGTCTTATTTTCTTTTACTTTGATATCTCGCTGTTGAGTTTCCATCCAAGTTCTGGGATGATTGCAGGCAGATGGGCAAGAGCTCTGCCAATATCTACCTCACCCTGTCAGATGAGGCACCCCAGGAACGTATCCTGCACAAGTTCCAGTTCTCCCTCACCAAGATGCACAACACCCAGCAGTCCCTGGTGGTGTTCTCCCAGCCCCAGTTGACAGGTGAGTCCTCCCACTGTCCCCCTCCTCTCACTGACATCTGGCTGGTGACAGATGATGACTACCCTCTGGAGCCACAAGGTAAGTGTCCCCACTCTCTGATCCCAGGCTTTGGCCTCAAATACATACGTCCGTACATCTCTAACCACAACCACCAAATGTCCTCTTCACTCATCATCCACATGTTTTTTTTTTTTTACTTATCCCTAGTACACGTGGTACAGGCCATGATAAATCATGGTGGGTAGTTAGCGACTGCTTTTACTGTAAGCGCACCACATGTCTACACATGTGAAAAGCAGTTCGACTTTGCACTTACAAATGTGCCAGAGCCCCGTTTGGTTACTTGCACTCACTGGTGGGGTTGGACTTTTGCAAGAAATTGGTTATATAATTGTGGGAGAATGAAAGAAATCCTGGGCACAAATTTCTCGCTTCACAAGACCCTCTCTCCATTGTAGTAGTCTCTCTCTCTTTATGCAAATAAAACTTCCCACCACCATATTTAAATATATATTTAAAATCCCAACTATCAACAGTTATATCAGCAGTCCTAATTATGAATTAAAAAGACACAATATAAGAAAGAGAAATATTGGGCATCATTTTTTTTTTTTTTTCAAATAAAATAAATACTTTCTACACTGTTCTTACACTGCAGTTAAAAATAATAGTTGGAGGGAGGGCTTGGCTCAACAGTGGTAAAACCTTCCCAACGGGTTTTCCAATTTAGTCCACCAGACCACTTTAAGAGCTCTAATTCTGTAGTGGATGAATTCCTACTAGTAGTGTCAATTATCTTCAGTCCCAATTAGCAGCATTCCTAATTATCAGCAGTCCCAATTATCAGCAGTCCCAATTATTTCTACACCAGAGTTTCCCAGGAGATACCATGGCTAAACCCGGTCTATCCTGGATCAGAGGTTTGGGGGTGTTAGAAGACTCCTCATGACTTAGCCAGACATGATTGCTTAACTAAAAGTTGGCTAAGTTGATTTTTTAAAAATTATTATTCCAGAATTGGCCACAAATACACTCTTTCTTGACAAATCAAGAAAATCTAACCAGTGTTTCTGACTGACTGTCCGCATAGTTGCAAACTCAACAACCAAAAATGCTTTGAGGCTTCCTGAGAAATCAAGGATTAATCAAGAAAGGGTATTTGGCCAAAATTCAGGAATAATAAAATCAATGATTAGTCTTCTTCTTCTTTCTTATCTCATCAATGATTAGTTAATGTTTATTCTGATAGATGGTGAAAGCCATCAGCAACTCTCAGTTGCAACAACAGGAGATACCTTAATCCCCCAGTACAATTTTGTAACATTTACATGTATAGAAATGTCCCTATAGTCACCCGACTTGATGGTCGCCCAGATTAGGCTTATGATCTATTTCAGTGATTCTCAACCTTTTTTTTTGTTGCGGCATTATTTTAAAGATTTGAAAATTTGGCGGCACAATTTTAGAATTTCGCGGCACACTTTTGCTAACTTGAATGCAAGAAAATTCAAATTATGTATCAATATTTCCATGCAAAATATAAGTAATATACATCTCTAACATTCAATTTGCTAATTTCGTTATTTTAAAAAGTAAAAAAATGAAAAAGAAAAACCAATACAAACGTGAACATAATCATATGACTAAAATTCGGCGGCACATTTTTAGAATTTCGCAGCACACAAAATTACCGCGGCACATTGGTTGAGAATCACTGGATTAGGCTTATGATCTATTTATAAATATTTATATAAATTATATAAAGCTCTTAAACACAAGGTAATAAAACCAAATCCAAATAAATAAATAGTGTGTGACATTTTGGTAACAACGCTGTTACCTAAACATCACACACTATTTATTTATTTGGATTTGGTTTTATTACCTTGTGTTTAAAATCTATATAATCCAAATTGTGCCTTATTATATAAAGCTCTCCTGCTTTTCACATGTGTAGACATGTGGTGCACTTACAATAAAAAAAGTTCTATCCACCATGAATACCATGGCCTGTACCACGTGTACTAGGGATAAGCAAAAATATATAAAGCTCTCTCTCTCTCTCTGTTCAGCCTACATGTTGTGTCTCATAAAGCCATTGGATGTTGATGCAGCCAAGAAGCTCCGGATGGAAGGGACAATAAACCAGAAAGGAGAATGCCGGCCCATCGTAGACGACAACTACATGAGCATGACCAAGTAGGTGTCTACCGCGGTATAGCTACCATGAACCAACCATGTGATGGGTTACGCAGGCGCAAGATCCTCAAGGCCAGTGAGCCCCAGCGTATAGCGAAGCAGCTCAACACAGTGGTCCAGAGCTACAAACCAGTGTCCGACCACAAACACAATGTATGTCTTTAAGTTTTATTATTATTATTGATATATTTGCTTTCTCCAGAGAGTAAATGAATGTGAAAATATGATTTATAATCAATTTTATTAATTTACTTTCCAGAAAGGTTACGAGGTTTTTCCCACTCTGTTCCAAATGTTAGCTCCCAACCTGCAACCCCAAACTCCATCAATGACTACACACTTTGATGAGCTCTACTCATCCCCAACACAGACATCTCAATATCCACAGACATTGTAACTTTTAAAAAATTATTTTCCCTGGTACATGCCATGATAAGTAATAGTTAACGACTGCTTTTACTGATAAGTGCACTCCATGTCTACACATGTGGAAAGCATTTCAACCTTTGCACTTACAAATGTGCCAGAGCCCTGTTTGGTTACTTGCACTCACTGGTGGAGTTGCACTTTTGCAAGAATCAGGAAACATTAGAGCAATTTTTTTTTTTTTTTTATTAGGAAAAAAGTGCTTAATGCGGGATTGATCCTAGGTTGTAGCGGTCAGAAACTAACGGTCTATACCACTTGTCCACCGACCACTTTAACAAGATTGAGATAATCAACAGAGAGTTGGTATGTGGCCAGGGGATGTTGAAGGCAATGTGTGTGTGCGGCAGATTGAGTACGAGATGAAGAAGAAAGCGGAAGGCAAGAAGTCCCGGGAGGACAAGGAGAAGGTCCACGACATGTTGTTCGCGGCCTTCGAGAAGCACCAGTACTACAATGTGAAGGACCTGGAGAAGATCACCAAGCAGCCTGTGGTAAGCAACTTGCTGTTGGCTTATGCAACTTTATTGTCAACTTATTTACATCTTAGAAAAATATGAATTGCGGTGAATCAAAATCTCCCACTATTTTATTACATTTGACAAAAATAATAAGGTACACAATTAGATTAGAAACACAAGATAATAAGGCCATATAAATATAGTGTTTGCTGTGCCATCTTTGTTTTCCATCATCAGACAAAATTGTATTTGGTCTTATTACCTTGTGTTACATGGTAACAATGCTTTTACCAAAATGTCACAAACATTTCAATGATTTGGATTTGAATACAGTTAAACCTGTCTATAGCGCCCCCTCTTGGGACTCACCAAAAAAGGGTGCTATAGAGAGGGGGAGCTATAGAGAGGGAGGCGATATTTAGAGGGGGCGCTATAGACAGGTTTAACTGTAATTTGAATAATTTTGATTTTAATCTATAATCCCAATTGTACCTCATCGTTTTTTTTTTTTTTTTTTCTTCTTCTTTTGGTGTTATTCACACACACTTGTTCTCCTACATGTATATTACCTCCCTAAACCTGCATAGAACCCTGCACGACGCTGCTGTGTGCCCAGCCCTACCTGAAAGAGATCCTGAAGGAGATCTGTATCTACAACACCAAGAACCCCCACAAGAACATGTGGGAGCTGAAGCGGGAGTACAGACACTACAAGGATTCAGAGGAAGGCTCTGCGGCCTCCTGAATAAACCGGCTGGTTCACCAATGCTGGGTGCCACGTGTAAAAAAAACTGTCTACTGTAGATTTTATACAACTTCCAATATCTTTGTTCTGAAGTACTGTATCTCGGCGTGGTTTGTCACTGCTGGAACTCTAGGTTCTGTCTACAACTTACTTGTCCAGGAGATGTGGAGCATCAGAGAATTTATACATACAAGTGACATTCTGTCTATTCTCCATCTTCTTCTTTCTTATCTCCACTCAATCATATTAGGATATCAAGTTGTGACCCTTGATGGTGTCTGTTTGACAACCATCATGACTGGGTGAAGTAGAATGTGTCTGCCTTTGTCATTAAGACTAGGAGCACTACTCAGTGGCAGGCCGACTTAGCTCCAAAAGAGATGTCCGCCTCTGACATGAGGAACAGACGCCATGTGCAGCTGCTCCTAACATGTAGTACAAACACTGCTCATCCTGTATCCCTGGATTAGGAGCCCTTACAGGGTACTATCAGCTGGGCCAGCTGAACCCAGGTTTTTTAGTGAGCTTGTTACTGCTCCCCCCCTCCTTTTTCATCCGGGCTTGGGTCCGGCAAAGGCGGAGTTTCTGTTCTCCATGAACCAATTGTACTTTGGTATTTTTTAGACCAATATATACAGTAGAAAAACTTCTCTGTAAAGGAACTAGTTGCAAAGTGTCCTTTAGAAAGGTGTCGTCCTCTTACCGGAGAGTTGCTGCTAATTGATAAAACATTAATTTTGATAATGGAAACTGACCTTCGTAGAAGCTGGTCATCTATGGATATTGATCCTTAAGATGGTGCTGTCTTGTCCGACACTCAAGATAAAAAGATATAAGGTGTTGCCACACACACCAACCTACAAACATTGACTGTTTCGATAATTCATCAATGACCTCTACCTAACTGGCACCAAACTACTCGGAACCTGCCATCTGGGTCAAAATCCACAAAACCCTAAATCTCGACACACAAAATACCGACACATTAAATTGAGAGAATTTTATTTCACTGATGTAAAATATAAACATTTCCCCCCCACAGTAAATTGATTAACTCAAATACTGAATCATGTTTAGATATTTTATTTATTGGAGTTTTCCAGGATTTCAGCAGTCGGAATTATGTCTGGAATCTAAGCCATCTATATATATAAGGAAAAAAATTATAAACACAAGGTAATAAGACCAAATCCAAATTGTGCCATATCGGAAAAAAATTATTAAACACAAATTTTTCTTCGCAAATAATAAAAGAAATTTTTTGCAACTGTCCTTACTGTGATGAAAAAATATAGGAAGGCTTGGCTCATCGGTGGTGAACCCTCCCAGAGGTTATAATACAGAGTTAAAATACAGTACACCTATCCCCCGATTTACACGGTAGATACGTTCCTGAGAAAAACGTGTAAATCGGGGGATAGGTGTGCACAGAAATAAAAATAAAATGCATTGACAGGTTAAAATATGTAGTCAGCACATAAGCTCGGGATTCCTCGTGAGATGTGTACACAGCGCATGTGTTCAATCACAGTAGCATTTAGTATAGTGCGATAAAAAAAAAAAAAAAAACTTATTTGGAAAACCGTGTAAAACAAGTACCGTGTAAATCAGGGGATAGGTGTATTTGAACATTCCGACACTGTAGGGTGGAATCTTGGTATTTAAGTAAACTATGGACATAAGCACTCTCTGGCAAAGTCTGGAGCTCTTGGCCTACCTGAAGCCAAACAAGACGAAAGAGACCTCCTCCGTACCATCAAAACCCAATGCCCACAAGAATGGAAATCTAATGCTGCACATGACTGGTACAGAGCAAGAGGGACAAACACCGGTTCTGTCCTCCCAAGAGAACAACAGTCTTTGATTTCCAGACTTAAGTCTGGTCATCTACCGATAATGACTTTCCAGAATGGTTGCAAGGTACTATGTACTAAGTGTCAACCTGTAGCAACCCCAAAACAATTATTGACTGTATTGACTCATCTTCCCCAGCAGACAGGCTCTACTCTTCCCCGGCAGACACCATCAAAGTCTCAAGCTTTACAAGCTTCATACCTTAATATGATAATATAAGTGGAGATAAGAAAGAAGAAGATGGACATAAGCTTCTAAGGCACACAGTAAAATTACATCTATTTTTTACATTATATTTCATTATTCTAATATATTTTACAATATTCTATTATATTACAAACTCCGCCTTTGCCGGTCCCAAGCCCGGATGAAAAAGGAGGAGGGGGAGCAGTAACAAACTCGCTAAAAAACCTGGGTTCAGCTGGCCCGGCTGATAGTACCCTGTAAGGGCTCCTAATCTAGGAATACAGGATGAGCAACGTTTGTACTCCATGTTAGGAGCGGCTGCATATGGAGTCTGTTCCTCATGTCAGAGGCGGCCATTTCTTTCGGAGCTAAGTCGGCCTGCCACTGAGTAGTGCTCCCAGTCTTAATGACAAAGGCATTCTACTTCACCCAGTCATGATGGTTGTCAAACAGACACCATCAAGGGTCACAACTTGATACCCTAATATGATTGAGTGGAGATAAGGAAGACATCTATTACAGTAGAGTTACCTCCATGAGAGAGGACATCTATCTACAAAGGACAATTGTCAAAATTACCTTTTTTACTATTTAGCAACTCTCCGGTAAAAGGACACTTTGGCTCTGAAACCAGGTGTTGTCCTCTACAAAGAGGTTTGTTCTACTGTAGTTGAATTACATATATATTACATTGATCAAAGGTTACCTCTCCTATCACAATAAAACTACATGTAATCTATTGATCATTGCTGCAAACTAGTGGTCTCAAGTCGGTGACAAAGCCACAACACCAGCTATGGAAAACTGAAGCGTCCACCTGAAAAACCATGGTTTTGGGCAATGGCTCTTGTCAGTCCAAGCCGGGACTTGACTAAAGAGGCAACCTTTGCTTTTATAGACCAGTTAAAATTTCCATATATTTTACATTGCATATAGGACACAAAACACAGTAGATTTACATATAGTATAATTGCATATATTACAGACTTGACATCTTCTTCTTTCTTATTTGGGTGTAAAGCGGGGGTCGGAGGAAAGCTGGTTAAACCGTTTGGTTTTCAACCACTACGACCCGGGTTCGATTCCCGCATTGGACACTTTTTTTCTGTTAAAAAAAAAATGCTCCAATGGCCCCCGATTCTTGCAAAAGTCTAACCCCACCAGCGAGTGCAAGTAACCAAACGGGACTCTGGCAAATTTGTAAGTGCAAAGTCGAACTGCTTTTCACATGTGTAGACATGTGGTGCGCTTACATTAAAAGCAGTCGCTAACTACCCACCATGATTATCATGGCTTTGAGATAAGAAAGAAGAAGAGTGTAAAGCTTGAGACTTTTGATGGTGTCTGTCGGGGAAGAGTAGAGCTCATCAATGGATGAGTCAATAATATGTTTTGACATCCTTTCACGACTAAGTGAAGCTAAGCATGAGGAAAGGTAAAAAGAGAGGGCAGGTTGGAGACAGCATAATGTGAAACACCATCATCCCGGTGTTTACTGTGGTCAACGGAATGCACTTTTCACCAAAGACTTAAAATATATAAATAATTTACATACCCTCATGGGAACAAAATTTGAGGAAGTTGTGCCTTTTAGCATGGATTCAGGCAATAACTGAAAGATATTACAGTGACCTTTATTGAAGATACATTAGATAACCAAGTGTGAACAAAATTGTCCCTTCCTCCTTCAAAAAATAGATGACAGACAACAAAGTTTTTCCACTTCCGTAAGTTTGTCCATGAGTAGAAAATATTTTGGTAACAGCATTTTTACTATTCTTGGACCAAAGTACTGAGTAATAAAAAGACATTTGTCAAAAACTGTTGTATCAGTTGAAAACATCCTCACACCTCCTGGACAAAAAAAGTGAAATATCCGACCAGGCTACAGGTAAGATAGGGGAACAGCCATCAAATAATTTGTCGAAGGTCAACAGATGATATAAAGGCATTTAAAGACAAAGAATTATAGAGGTATTCCCTATGGTCACTTATGGAGGTGAGTCTCTCAGAAAAGAAGAAAGAATTGGAGCCTTTGAAATGTGGACATGGAGAACTCAGAGTACCATGGACAGATAAAAGGACAAATGTTTCAATCTTAAATTAATCCTCTGATAGATCCCTAGAATCCCAAATATGTAAACAGACTTACTTCTGACATATAATGGGAGTAAATGGTTTGTTGATGTTGGGAAAATTGAAGGAAGTCTTGCTATGAGAGAAGGGTTCAAGGAATCTACTGGAAGGTCACTAGATGAGCTGTGAGGTATTGCCACTGACATATCATATTGGACAATATATATCCATAGTGTCACCAAACTTGATGGTCACTATAAGATCAAATAAGACCTAATCCAAAGATGCTGGTAACAACGCTGTTACCAAAATGTCATACACTATTAATTTATTTGGATTAGGTCATATTTTCTTGTAGCTATAATCCAAATTGTGCTTTATTAGATCAAAAAAGAGAATATTTGTCCATAGTGTCACCAATAGTTGAACTCAATGGACACTAACAACAAAAGACAACAGTATAGAGGGCTGTGTTCAGGCTGGATGTATAAAAAGTTACAAAAACTCAACATATTGATGACTTATGAAAAAGGCATCTCCTTATCGTGCAACTGAAAGTTGCTGATGGCTTGCGCCATCTATCAGAATAAATATCAACTATTCTCGTTGATTTCTAATTATTCCACTTCACCATTTAGAAATCAACGAGAATAGTTGATATTTATTCTGATAGATGGCACAAGCCATCAGCAACTTTCAGCTTCACGATAAGGAGATGCCTTTTTCATAATTTATGCACCTTATCCCAGTACAATATTACATTTGTACTATTTTTTCATATTGATGACTGTCACAGTTGGTCCAGCGCTGATTAGTGGTCGACGCAAGGAACCATGGCCTAACACAATAGAAAGAGTTGTGTCATTTATAAACAAAGATCCTTACTTACTAGGGCTTATCTCCTCTCTTGATCACCGTGCTCCTACACAATGAGGAAATCCTGGAGGAAGAATACAACAGACTAATGAGCTTTGTCTTGCATGGAATTCGATTCAAAATCCCAGCACACATTCCCTGAATCAAATCATTAATACCATCACAGACAACTCTGCAGAATTCGGTGAACGAGTGGTTAAGACCCTCGATTCCCGACAGTCATGAACCGGGATCAAATCCTGCATTGGACACAGACAACTCTGCATATGAAAAAAGGGAGAAAAAATATATAAAGAGGTCAAGTGTTGAAAATAAAACCAGAATGTGTCTTTTTTAAATATCAGCACCTACCTTTTGCTATTTTTCTTGCTTTTTTTTACATGATTACCGTATTTATGCAAATTTGGCCTTAAATACCCATTCGAGAAACCTCTTGTACCAAAATTTTGACCTTAGAGTTACAGCCTGCACCATACTGGCGAGAGCCAACAGCCCGAAACACGTCTGTGATTGGCTTTTCTTGATTTATCAAGATTTAAGTCTACAAAATAAATAAACACACACCTGTTATTTTTATATGATCATTAAAAATATTGCAGCGATTTTAAAGCATTAAAACAACATTCTGATATCTTAATACACCTATCCCCCGATTTACACGGTAGATATGTTCCTGAGAAAAACGTGTAAATCGGGGGATAGGTGTACACAGAAATAAAAATAAAATGCATTGACAGGTTAAAATATGTAGTCAGCACATAAGCTCGGGATTCCTCGTGAGATGTGTACACAGCGCATGTGTTCAATCACAGTAGCATTTAGTATAGTGCGATAAAAACAAAACAAAAAAAAAACTTATTTGGAAAACCGTGTAAAAGCGAAAACGTGTAAAACAAGTACCGTGTAAATCGGGGGATAGGTGTAGTTTCTTATAAACGGAAATATTATTTAAAATATAGAGATTTTATTTGCTGCGCTATTGATTACTTCGGCTAATTCTTCCATGTACGTATAACGGTCGTATTTGTATGCAAACATTAAAAATACATAAATAACTATGCGCTAAAGTTGTTGTTGTTATTTCTTATCCCCTTGTGTAAAGATTACACAAATTCCATGATCTCATGGGGTGTAGGGGTGTCGTTGATCATGGCACACTTTGATGCACGTAAGTTAAATATATAACACTATTTCATATGACGCCTTCAATATAAATGAACATATAGCTGTCGTGTCCAATGAAGAGATATCTTCGTGTATCTCTATCACAGCAGTCGTTCTCTATCTTGGGTGTGTAAAACTGCTGTTCTGGGTTAATTTTCTACTAGGCTGCAGCCATTGCTGGACATATGTGGGTAGGTGTTAGTTCCACACCAGGACAATTGTTACCTTTCCTGTAAATTTTTGTGACATCTGGATGTATTGTCATCCCTTTGTTAATGTTTCGTTGAGTCTTTGATTGTCTTTTGTTGGATTATCTTAGATAAATGAACATGAAAAGGTGAATATCCAGGTTGAAATAGCGCTCTAAAACATAAAACAATGATGCATCAATCCCACACACTTTTTTGTTAGCAAGTATTTGTTATTTTAATTGGGGCAACGTTTGGTTCGCTGCCACTCCTTTCCCGGGGATGTCGCCGCCCCGCTATCCCCCTCCCTTGTGTTGCTGTTTTATTCTTTTTTTTTTTTTTATGAGAGCGAAATTTTCCGTCAAAATATTGGCTATGAAAACAATTTGCCATATGCGCTTTATTGCCAAAGAATTGAAAAGCAGACCCAATGTATTGGCTTTTCACATTTTCTGTAAAACAGCACGGACAATAGGTACATGACAGAAAATGGATCCAACTTGAGGAAAGGTTGACGCCCCACTTTCTGTAGGTAACTCTTAGGTTTGTAAAACGACATTTGTCCCGCATGTGTTTCTTTTAAATGAAAAATCGAAATTTATTTTTAAGGAGAAATAACGATTATTTATAACCTCAGGAATGAAGTATGAAAGGATGAATTGTGAAGAGTAATGATAAACGGAAAAATAAAAGTGTCCAGGGATGGGAATCGAACCCATAGTGTTCCGCTTAATGGGCAGATGCCATGTCCACTAGGTTACCCTGCAAATATTTTTCCGTTCGTAAATATTATATAAAGTAATTTATAATACAATATACACTGGTCCGCAAAATTAAAGGAACAAAATATTTTTATCATTTATCTCAAATTTTATTGAACATTTATCAATGAAATTTTATACACAAATTTATTATTCCATTATTGATTAGAATACCCGAAATCAAAGAATTCTAACACGTATTTTATGCAAATTAGCCGGTCAAGCAATGATCTTCTTGCAGTCAGTGCATAAATATCTTGGATATTGTTGTTAATATGGGGTGTGATCGCCTTTAACTGATAGACATGCTCTACATCAGTGACCCATACTAAGAATTAGGGAGTTTATCAGCTCCTGTGGAATCAACGCCCACTCTTGTGTTAAGGCTGTTTCTAGCTCATGAGTGTTTCTAGGAGGGGGTTGGAGGGATGAGATCCGCCGTCCTAGGTTGTCCCATGCATGCTCAGTGGGATTTAGGTCTGGGGATCGAGCTGGCCAATTCATCCGAGCAATTGCATGGTTTTGGAGAAAAGTGTCGACCACACCAGCCCTATGTGGACGGGCATTATCATCCATTAGAAGAAAGTTTTCTCCCATTTCCAATGCTTGAGGCATCACATATGCTGCCAAGATCTCGTCCCGATACCTCTGTCCAGTCAGGATTCCTTGCCGAAAAATATGGAGTGCTGTGCGACCGCCCAAGAAGATTCCAGCCCAGACCATAAAACCTTGTCTTCTGTAGGGATCCCTTTCAGCCATATTCCGGGGATTATTTCTGGTTCCTACCTCTCTCCAGACAAAGACACGACGAGAATCGCTGTTTAGAGAGAATCTGGACTCATCAGTGAACATTACACGCCTCCATTCATCTGGATTCCAGGCGACATGTTGTCTGCACCAAAGTTTCCTTGCTCTCTTTTGAGGTGGTGTCAATGGCACACAAATTATGGGTCGTCGAGCATAGAGGCCCTTCTTGTGAAGCCTTCTGCGTATTGTATCAGTTGATACTAAGACTCCTGTAGCTGCATTGAGGTCACTTCGTAGTTGCGATGCTGTCATTCTTCTATTGCGACGCACAAGGAGACTCAAATAACGGTCTTGATTTAACGTTGTGACCCTTGGCCGTCCTTGTCCGGGTGTTCTGGAAAAATTAGCTGTCGTTGGAAATTTTTTCCAAAGCCTTGAGACAACGTTTCTTGTCACTCCAAGCCATCTTGCTACTTCTGCCTGTGATTGGCCTGCTTCCATCCTTCCAATAGCTTGCCTTTTTTTTTTTATTGTGATAAATGTTGCCTATAAGCCATGAAATCTTCAAAAAACAAAAAGGTTCAATAAAAAATCTAGTGGAGCGTAAAATTAGGACGCTTTGAGAAAGACTCAGGCACGTGCTGGAGGCGGAGTCAACGTAGACGGTGGTATTTTTCATATTGGGAACAACTTTATTTGTTTTTCTGTTTTACATACTCTCTTAGTTCATGGAAGCTTCTGAATATACCAAAACTTGATATATATCCCTTAATATAACTTTTATTTTTCTTAAACATGTGTTGTTCCTTTAATTTTGCGGACCAGTGTATAATGCGGCTTATGATTGTATTATAAACTCTAGGGTTTACTTCTGTATCTGGGAGAATCCTGTTTAAGACACGGGTCCTTGTTATTTCTGTTTCGCTGCGTGCACACGCGACGTCTTCTTGATCTTTTCTCTTATTTCTCCCCTCTATATAAAAACATGGCTATTATAAACCTCAGAAATGAACTTTTGTTAGAAGAACGGCTAGTTCTTACATATTTTGCCATGCTCTCGTTAATGCACAAGGTTACTGCGGTACAATGGTGTAGTGGAAAGTAGATGACTACGGATGGAAATATTTCCCTGCGGCGACCAAGCCCAACTTAAAGTTCTGGAAACGAATGGAATAAAGTGGCTCTGTAAAAAGAAAAAAGCGATGTAAATGTGTAATATTTTGGCAGCTCTATCAAGAAACGATTACTTGTATGGTAGATCGATTTGGCGATAAGTAAAATTTGGCTGATCCACTGTATCCATCCATTGTATATACAGCAACCGGATTGTCACCCACGACCTAAACCAAACATCCTCACGGACTGGTCGAGCTACTGCTGTGATTCAGAATAACATCCTAGACGCCGGAAAAATCCTCTAGATCGACGAAAGTTTTTTCGCCAAGAGAAATGACAAAGGAGAGAGGAAGCTGGGTGGATCCTGGTAGGAGTCTGGGCGACTGTTCCTTCACAGCGGAAGTACAAGACAAACAATCTTGTTCATAATTTACAGCATGTATCCTACTGAAAATTGGCTTGTCTACAGCCATTTATCGCGGAGAGGCTATATCCAATTTGCGGTGGATCAATCATTCACAGAATTCCGTGACTGGCATCCACACCATTGAAAACACGTGGAGGCAAATTAAAATGGAAGCTGCAGTCTGCACGGATGCCAAACCAATTCCATGCACATCCAGACAACCCCTGGCAGCAAATTCTTTTTTTTTTGCTTATCCCTAGTACACGTGGTAATCATTTATTTATTACCAGTTGCAAATAAGACACGCTATATCCGATCTGGATAATTTCGCGTGAAACTATTTAGGAATAATTGTAGTAGTAGTATGGTAATATGTAGTAGTATGGTAATCATGGTGGGTAGAAGTAAGCGACTGCTTTTACTGTAAGGCACCACATGTCTACACATGTGAAAAGCAGTTCGACTTTGCATTTACAAATATTCCAGAGCCCCGTTTGGTTACTTGCATTCGCTGGTGGGGTTGGACTTTTGCAAGTATAAGGACCCATTGGAGAATTTTTAAAGAAAATTCTTGATTTTATGAAACCCTCTGCCCATTACCGACTCAATATCTCTCCTCCCTGAGTATTTTCTCTCTCATTTTATTTTAAATTAAATGGACTCTCTCTATAGTCTTTGTTCAGTCCCCCCGGGAATTCATGGGTAATATCTCTATATATATAAAAATGAATGTTTGTATGTCTGTCTGTATGTCCGGTATACAAATTCGCAGTAGTTCACTAATTCAAATCAAAATTTCCATACATAGGTAAAAAAATACGGGGAAGACGATAGGCTATTTTAAAAAATATATAAATCAATTATTAAAACTATATATTTTTATTCAGAAAATGATGATGACGATATTGTTGTATCATGTTTGATTATCAGATACAAAATTATATCGGGAAAAATTCCAAAAAGCAGAGACCACGGGTGAAACCAGTTCATTATTTTGTACGCAGGAACAAAATTCTAACAGAAAAAACATTCATTCGAGCAAAAACAAAAGCTAGATCATCTTTCTATAAAAATATCGCTTCTCAGACACAAAGTTTGGAGCGGGACGTTTCACAAGAGTGACATCCACGGAGCCAATTTATAATTGTAACGAATAGTATTTGAATAAAAACATTTAATCGGGTAAAACCCGGGCGTTGCCCGGGTCATTCAGCTAGTAACTTATAAATATATATATATATTTATTTTTAAAATACATATTTTTGATAAATATATATTTTCTAATATTTCGTGTGGCTACACGCCAAATTTCTTTGGATAATAAGATTGTTTGGAGAAGCTCGCTTATTTCATGGGCCTATACAAATCTATATATACTAGCCGAATGACCCGGGCAACGCCCGTGTTTTACCCGATTGAATGTTTTGATTCAAATACTATTTGTTACAATTATAATTTGGCGCCTTAAATAAATGCATATGTTAGTTAATAACTATAGCCTATGTGCTTTATCTGTCTATGTACTGTTGGCTTCCGTAGGCGTCTCTTACTGGGAAAAAGAAAGAGAGTATTCCATTTGGTTATTAACTAATATATGCATTTATTTAAGGAGCGACCCGCTCCAACACAATAGTTACAAAAACGAAAATGCGAGTGGGGGGGGGGGGGGGGGGGGGGGGCAAAGGTGGCGTGATCGTAGCCGACCAATAGGAGGGCGCCATTCAAAAAAAAAGCAAACCGTGACAGAGTTGTTTGATTAGGAGATTAGGAGATGAAGAATGACGCTCGTAACTGTATATAGAATTTACTGTACTTTTTTAAATTGGTAAATAAATCTCCATATGTAAAAAAATGTATACCATTTATTTAAATATATCGGAATAACGAAAATTATTTTTGGTAACTTAGAAATAAATATTAATATGTAAACAACTTTTATATATTTATATAAATGTATATGGGTAATAAATAAGATCGTTTTATAAAAGCATTTTTTTTGTGGAATAATATAAAAATCGTAAGATAGAATCCTCTGATGTATAAGTTGTAGCAACACATAAAACTCCGAGGATAAGTTTCTTTTATTTCATAAATAATATCTCGAGCTTTCGGGTATCGTAAACCCTTCGACAGGAGTGTATAAGACTCTTATAGCTCGAGATATTATTTATGAAATAAAAGAAACTTATCCTCAGAGTTTTATGTGTTGCTGCAATAATATAAAAATCATTATAACTTTATTAAATTATCGTACAATGCAATAAAATTTAAAAATTCATAAATTTTTTTAAAATAAAAATATGAAAACACACTCAACTCACATATTAAATTAATAAAATAACAACAAAAATTGTCTCTATAGAAAAAAAAAATGAAATAAAAATACTTAGGACTTTTTAAGTAAGTCATTAGATCAACTTTTTCACATGTCAGGATGGCCGAGCGGTCTAAGGCGCTGCGTTCAGGTCGCAGTCTACTCTTGTAGGCGTGGGTTCGAATCCCACTTCTGACAATTTTTTTTTATATTTAAAATTTCTTTTTTTTTTTTTTTACCATAAAAAAATAAGCAATATATTTAAACGAAAATTAAATATACCGCGATGTTTCTTTTAAAATCTAATCATTTATTTATTTGCAACAAATATTTTTTTTTTGCCAATGTTTTTTTTTTTAAACATATATCATCAATTATCACTTCTACAGAATCTTTTTAGATATTTAAATTTATAAATATTTATATGAATGATTAACGCTTATTTTGATCAAAAATATTTATTATAACTTCCAATATTTCGATTGGAATTGCTCGATTTTCAACAAAATATTTATATGTTAAATCTATTTTTAAAAATATTTTAATATAAAAAAAATTATATACGTATATTATATTATTTTAAAACAATAAGTAAAATATATTTAATACTAGATTCTAATTATTATATGCTTTCTAGATTTGCTATATACCTGGCACACGTCTAGCTTCGATTTCCTGCCTTGTGTGTGTGTGTTTTGTAAGTTCTAGAATACATTAATTTATATGGTTTGTGTGTATTTATTTAATTTTTTTTCAAATATATTATTATGAAAAAGTAAGAAAAAAAAAAGGATAAAAGACCATTTTCAAAAACCGCTTTTGGCAAAAAAAAAAAATAATAATAATAAAGCGAAACCTTTTAAAGCTACTACTTTTTTATTATTCATTTAAGAGACAAATTTCACCAAACGATAGATAATATTGATAGAGCTTGGAACCCTGCTAGCAGTTTGGGATCCTGTTTAATCTATCAAGCCACTACAATTTATATAATGTGCCTTAATAGAACATGTATTCGAAATTATTATGTTTTAAAAATCTGTTTTGACATATAGAAGATGCGATATATATGTTTTAATATATTTCCTTATGGATGAAATACCAAAGGTAGAAAAACATTACCGCTATCCCAGTCGATCTGCTGCTGGAATGTTTGGAAAATAATCGTTCATTCGGCTGTTTCCCTTTTCTTCGACATTGTCAAATATATCTATGAAATGTATTATTAGAACTTTTCACATTTTTTATTTATATTTTAAATTATTTTTAAAATAATTATTAAATTTTATCATTAATAATATGTAATTATTACATTTTTTAAAAATATATTTTTAACCGAATATATAATAATATTTTATCGATATGTATTCATTTTATTTTAACTAACTATATAAAATTGATTTCAATATTTATCTTATATAGAGAAAATAAAGTATAATTGTGGGCGCGCGATATAAATATTTCTTTAGTTTGTGACAGTTTCCATTAGTCATGGAAGAGATTTGCCTTAAAATTAACCCTTTTTTTTAAGTATTGTTTTAATTTAACAAATGAACCTATTTAATCGCTATCTTTTGGAATTCAATAATCGCAAAAATATTCAGTAGACCATTTTTTTTACTATTTATATTATATCTATTTTAATTTATTTTTTATAATACAAAGGGGGATCAATAAATAAGGTGAATTATCTTATTTCTTAAAAATTAAAAAAGCAAAAATAATTTAAACCACAGAATATTAAAATATAACATCGAGAGACTATTTAAGGTGTTCTGTTCTTTTTTTCCACGCGCGGCGCGAGACTTATAAATAAACGAAAATGGAAGCTCCCTTGAAGGATTGCACCACGCTTGAACAACGTGCAGTTATTCGTTTCTTGAATGCAGAAGGTATTCAAACATCTCAAATATACCAAAGAATGAAAAATATCTATGGTGAGTCTTGTTTGTCTCAAAAAAACATTTATAAATTGGTTAACGAGTTCAAAAATCGACGAATTCCACATTTCCTTAATTTGGACCAAAAACTTAACTGTATTCGGGTTTCAAAGGCCGCATACATCATGTAAAACTGTATCTACAATCATTAAATTAGGTTTTGAAGTTTTAGAACATCCTGCATATAGTCCAGACCTAGCCCCCTCTGACTATTTCCTTTTTGGACTACTAAAGAAGGAGTTAAAGGGAAAGCGATTTGACTCGAATGAAGATGTCCAGAAAGTGGTGCAAGATTTTTTTCACACGCTTCCTAAGAGTGCCTATAAAGAGGGTATTTACAAGTTGCCAGAACGATGAGATGAGAACGATGAGAAAGCCAAGGTGATTATTTTGAATAAATCAAGTCCCACCTTGTATATATACTCTCTCTCTCTCTCTCTCTATTTTTAAACATGAAGAGTGTATATTATAAAATAAAATTCAGCCTGGGTAGTTGACGATTTATGGATACACTCCAAGAGCCTGGGTTAATTTTATGTTACTACTGGAATAAAAATATATTTAAAAAATTTAAATAAAAAGATACCGAAATATTTTTGCGCATTATATTGAATTTATATTTATTAAATTTATATAATTATAAGTTATATATAAAATAATTCCGGGTAGTTGGCGTTCTGCGCTCCAGGAGAGAACATGGGATATAAATGTCTCTCTCTATAAAAAAAATAATAAATTAAAAAGTAGAAAATATAATTATATCTATCTTTGAATATAATTATATATTTTACTTTAATGTGAGCCATTTATATTTTTAAATATAACAAAAGGCATATTGGGGTGATTTAATTATTCCTTAAAGTATAAAAATAGTATTTCCTATTTTATTTAATATGTATTTTTTTCTTTGTGTTACGGCATTTAATACTCAAAATGAAACATACGGAAGGAAAGGTAATGCATATTTAATTTAATAAAGATGATTCTCTCTCTCAAATTTATTGATTTTTTTTTTTTTAACTTTCTGATTAATTATAAATGAAGTTTTTTTTTTTTTTTTTTTAAGGCGTAAGGTAATGTGTGATGTGAGGACATATCGTATGGATTTAAATAGCGTGAAAATATTATAAATCAAAGGTAAATAAAAAGTATCGTCTGTACTGTAGAATTAGTGCGCAGACGAACACTTGCCGCAATGTAAATTTATAAATCAAATCAATGCAGACGAAACCTGTAGAGATTATATAATTGGTCCAGACGATCCCCGGGCTTGCTGACGTCATCGCTCTGCGTTGCTAGGCAACGAACCTTCCCTCCCTCCCTCCCCTTTTTGAAAAGGGCACATTGGAGAATATCTGTTAGACTTCTGTAGCAGCAGATCCTGCGGGAATATCTTCTGCACACTATCGTTTTCTCAGAATTGAATTGACTCAATGAAGGCAAAAGTGATTTCGTAAAATAACGTCATTTTCTTTTTATTTATTTTTAAAATTATTTTGTCCATCTCTCTCTCTCTCTCCCCAAATTATATATATTTCACAGAATTTAATAAATATGCAATACTAAACTGAATAAGCAATAGAGTTCATTATGATTTTAAAATATTGCATTAAAATGTTAAAATGCCAACAAATAAATGAATGAATGTGCATAATGTTTGTGAACTAAATAATTATATAGGATTCATATTGAATATCATTAATGTTGGAATATTACACAGTAACAATGGCTATAGATGAGACTGAGTTTGAAAAGTAACTTGTATGTATATAAGGTTTTATTGTTGTTTTCATGTAGACATATATTTTCCAAGATTTGTTGTGTATAATTACTATTAATAATAAATAATATGTAAAGTTAAATTGGTTACGGATTCATCCTTCTTACTTATTTTAATTACATAACAATTAAATCAATACCGTTTTATAAGACCTTTTATATACATATTGTCATATAGAAAATTAGGAAAGACAAGCATCATAATGACACGGCAATTAATTAAATACAAAAAAAAAATATAGAATACCAGAGAGGCAATATATATGATGGATGTGTTTATTGAGTAGCAAAATATAATGATCCAAAATGAAGATGGTAACAACACTGTTACCGAAACGTCACACACTATTTATTTATTTGGTCTTATTACCTTGTGTTTATAATCTATAATCCAAATTATGCCTTATCAATGATCCAAATTGTTAATCTGTATATAAAATACTCAATATATTTTGCCACATTGCTGCTTGGAGCTGTGACTCACAGCTTGTATATAGCCACGTGGAGGGAAGACAAAAACTTCAGGAGGAGACAACAATTTATTTTAGGCAAGGACAAACTATGAATGATAAACAAAAGATAAGCCACGAGGGAAATTTACAGAGTAGCAAAATATAAACATAAAAATGAGCACTCTGTTAATAAAAATAATAAAATTAATAAATACTTTGTAACAATATTATTATGTATGTCCATATATAAATACCTGTTTTCTTTCCTCTTTTCGCTCTCCACTTCTCCCATCCATATTTCCATTTTTTTTTTCCAAATCCATATTCTTATTTTCCATAGGATTATTCAAATAATAATCTGTATATATTTACCATGTGTAAATAATCTTTCTCCATTTTTACCCCTTTGTATATTGCCCACTTTCATGGGTTTCTCCGTCTTGTAACCCCAAGGAGAATCCTCTGTAAGACCTGTGTGTCTTAATAAAGGTTTATGTGTGTATGTGTAACAATATTATTTCGGATAATTGGATATTAGATTTGTGCTTTATTTCTTGCAGCGTAAAGAGCGCCTTTATCGTCGTATCGTCAATAAGGACATAATCTATTGGAGGGAAGACTTGGCTTTGACACGGCAATGGAATCCTGAAGTCAGCCACGGAAAATGTAGATCACAGCACCCATGGCTTCAAGATCTGCTCGGCAAGCTTCAGTTTGTCTTCCCTAATCTACCCAGCATCTCCACCAAAATGTTACATACAAATTAAGAATATCTATAACCTTGGTACAGCTTGCACCACGCTGATGAGGGCCAACAGCCCGAAACGCGTCCGTGGTTAGCTTTTCTTGATTAATCAAGATTGGGTATTTGGCCAATTCTGGAATAATTAAAAATTAACGAGAATAGCTGATATTTATTCCGATAAGTGGCGCAAGCCATCAGCAACTTTCAGTTGCACGATAAGGAGATGCCTTTTCTTAATGTATGCACCTTATCCCAGTACAATATTACATTTGTACTATTTTTTTCATATATAACCTATGTACATTCATGGACAAGGTTTAAGGAATTGGAAAGCCATTGAAAAACAAATATTTGGGCCAATGTGAGATTCGATCTTAGCTGCCTATAATTCGACGTTCCCTCCTCCACCGACGTTCCCTTCTTCTTCTTCTTCTTCTTCCTTATCTCCACTCAATCATATTAGGATATCAAGTTGTGACCCTTGATGGTGTCTGTTTGACAACCATCATGACTGGGTGAAGTAAAATGCCTTTGTCATTAAGACTGGGAGCACTACTCAGTGGCAGGCCGACTTAGCTCCGAAAGAAATGGCCGCCTCTGACATGAGGAACAGACGCCATGTACAGCCACTCCTAACATGAAGTACAAACGCTGCTCATCCTGTATCCCTGGAGTCCTTACAGGGTACTATCAGCATGGCCAGCTAAGGCCAGGTTTTTTAGAAAGCTTGTTACTGCTCCCCCTCCTCCTTTTTCATTCAGGCTTGGGACCGGCAAAGGCGGAGTTACTGACTGAAAATAAAGATTATAATAGAATATTAAAATAAAAAAATCAACATTAAGATGAAACTTCGGGGGGGGGGGGGGGGGGGGGGGGGAAAAGGTTAGAGAGAAGACCAGTAGACGTCGTAAAGGCGCAAACTCGGCAAAAATTAGGCCTAGTCTGAATGACACCTTTATCAGTTCGAAGGGAAACATGATGATAATGAAAGATAATGAGCCGTTATATCAAGTCAAATTGTTGATGTAGTAATATAGACATTAATTTAAAATGAACAATTATCTGGGTTATAGGTTTGTCGTGTCCAATGAAAAGCCTCAAATGTCTCCATACATCTCTATCACAGCAATGTTTTCTATATTGGGTGTGTAAAGCTGCTTTTCTGGGTCCATGCCAATTTTCTACAAGGCTGAGGCCATTGCTGAACATGAGAATATGTGGGTAGGTTCCACACCAGGACAGTTGTCCTGTAGGTTCTTGTGCCATCTGGATGTATTGTCATTCCTTTATAATGTTTCATTCTGAGTCTTGTGATTGTTTTTGTAATTCTTCTCTCAGAGTTGGGATATAATTGTTACTACTACATGTATTCTCTCTCTCTCTCTCTCAAACTGCGACAAGGAAACACTTGGTGAACTGGTTTACTAAGGTAGGCAAAGACAGTCTCCGTAGGATAGCCCGGGAGTTGGCGATCTATGGATACGCTCAGGAGTTACCTAGTTGTTGTTGTTGTGTCCAATGAAAAGCCTCAGATGTCTCCGTGCATCTCTATCACAGCAGTCGCAATGTCTTCTATCTTGGGTGTGTAAAGCTGCTGTTCTGGGTTCCAAGAGTTACCTGGTTATCGTTGTGTACAATGAAAAGCCTCAGATGTCTCCATACATCTCTATCACAGCAGTCGCAATGTCTTCTATCTTGGGCTGCTGTTCTGGGTTCAAAGAGTTACCTAGTTGTTGTTGTCGTGTCCAATTAAAAGGCTCAGATGTCTCCGTACATCTCTATTACAGCAGTCGCAATGTCTTCTATCTTGGGTGTGTAAAGCTGCTGTTCCAGGAGTTACATGGTTGTTACTACCCAACGTCCGTACACTCGGAGAAACCCGGCCATTGCCATTCATTTAGTTCAGAGGTCAGTAAACTGCGGCTCGTGAGCTACATGCTGCTCTTTGGATGTGAAGCTCTTTATATAGTTCCATATGTAAATATTATTTATGTGAGTACTATTTATTGTTGGCAAGAAAACTAATTGTGGCTCTTTAAATTCACCTATCCCCCGATTTACACGGTAGATTTATTTATTTATTTAACAGTTGGGAGAGACACGCCATATCCACAATTTGGATAATTGCGTGTATATTTTAAATTATATACAATTAATACAATTGAACATTGGAAATCGTTAAAATTAAACGTTCACACAATGTCAAATTTTACATATAGCAATTATAAGTAGTAGCTTGAAATATGTACAGTCAACGCTTTCGCCTCAAAATATACATCCTGCAGAATCTATTAAACTTGATGTATTGGTCTTTATTGCAAGCAGCTTGTTTTGTATTAGTCAGGTAAAGTTGGTTTTCTTCCCTTAGATCAGAAGTTAGTGGACAGTCTATCAGAAGATGTTCAGGGGTTTGTTGTTCGTTTCCACAAGTGCATGCAGGTGAACCAATTTTGCCAATTCGAAACAAATATGTGTTGAAGTCACCATGTCCAGTAAAAAATTGAACGTTATAGAAGTTGGGTTGAACATAGTTAGGAATTCTTGAAGTATCAAAGAATCCCTTGAAATTATCATTGGCACCTCCATAGTATTCCTCAAATTTCTGGTTTATAAAATTAGATATAATTTTTCTTTTAGTTGGATCTGATTTTTTGTATCCAATATTCATTTTTAGTAAATTTGTTTCAATAAAATCCGTGAGCTTTGGAGTTCTAGCAACAATATGAGTACAGTTTGAAGATGTTGAATTATAAACCTGTGTACTGTGCTTCAAAATTTTGTACTGCAGAGAGTTTAATTTATCTTTGACTTTTTTGGGTATAAAGTTGTACCAGATCGTGGAACCATAAGTTAGTGAACTTCGAAACAGTGTCTTATAGAGTTCTATTCTTCTTTTACTGTCCAGTCCCCATGCTTTCCCGGTTAATCCAATTAGGTATCCACTAGCTCTATTTGTCTTAGTAATAATCTCATCAATATGGGGCACAAAATCCAATTTGTTTTTATTTCTATGATTTTTAAAAGTTATTCCCATAATCTTCAGTTTTTCTACCCGATTGGCAGTGATAGTGTTAGGAATTTTCGCAGCTATTTTGCTATTAAACAAGTATAAGATTTTCGTTTTCTCTTCAGATACGGTCAACTTATTGTTCCCACACCAGTCTAATATTCTCCCCATGACCTTTCCTGTTGTATTCCGAAGTTCTGTCAAGTTGTTTCCCCAACATATCACAGTTAAATCATCCGCATAAGCAATGATTTCACTGTTTGATTCTGAATAGTTATTCAATAAATCGTTTAGAATAATATTCCATATTGTAGGGGATATAGGCCCACCCTGTGGACATCCCTTGCTTAATTTTTTGTGGGTTTCATTTGATGAGTATCTAAATCTCACTCTTCTATTATTAAGAAAAGACTGCAGTAGTTTTATTATTGAAGCTTGAACGTTGTCCTCATCTAGTCTTTTCAGCACCATCGGCCACCACGCATTGTCGAACGCTCCACTTATATCAACTGCGATTATAGCTGTATATTCTTTGTTTTTATGTTCTAGAGCTATTTTGACAATTTCATTTAATGCAGAGATAGTAGATCTTGATCTTCTAAATCCATGTTGACGATTGTTAAGCAGATTCGAGTCTTCATAAAATTTTATTAGTTTGTTGTTAATTATTTTTTCAAATATTTTGGAAATGTTTGAGTTGAGACAAATGGGTCTGTAGCTTTTATAAATTTTCATGTCTGTTTTACCTGGTTTGGGAATAATTATCACCTCAGATTTTTTCCATTCATTCGGATAATAATTTAAATCTAAGCATTTTTGAAAAAGTTTCACCAGTATTGGAACTATTAGTTGTTTAGTATGTTTTATCATATTGTTAGAAATATTATCAATTCCAGGCGTTTTCTTTGAGTTTAGCTCATCAATTATTCCATTTACTTCATTGGGCGTTATTATTATATTTTCTTTATTATGAAATCCTAAAGTATAGTTCCTTATGTTTTTGTGGAAGGTTGTGTCTTCATTATCTCTATCATCGGGGGAAAAGGTTGTTCAAAAGTTCTACTGTCTTCTGGAATCGTTCTTCATCTTTATTCACTTCTAAGATTTCCAAAATGCCCTTTCGGTTAGAACCGTTTTTAATATTTTTGTATACCCTGTATAAATTTCCATATGGGTTTTTTGATTTGATGTCCTCTAAGAAAAACCTCCAAGACATTCTTTTAGCCTTATTTATTTCCCTGACGTATTTGTTTCTTGCACTTTTATACAGTTGTTGAATATGGATAGAGGGATTTTTCGCCCGATAATAGGAGTTACGGAGGTATTTACAATAGCTCTCAAGGCGTGTCAAGTCCGCGTTCCACCATCTGTTTATGTTGTTTTTTATTTGTTTGTTTTTTCTTAGTTTAAGAGTATTATACGCTGCTTCAATGAGCGTGTTCGAAAGTTCTTTTACCGCGCTATCGACATCTTTCCTTGTATTTGCTGTATCTAAAAAGGTTTCAATATTATTTTGATCTATTTTAATGAAATTCTGGCCAAAATTTGACCAGTTCGCCTTTTCTTCACTGAATTTCCATGTGGAATAATTAGTAGCTGTGGTGAAATTGTCAGTTATATGTACTTCATAGATTATTGCTACATGATCAGAGATCTGCGATATTTGTTCTGTGTGCCAGTCTCTGATAGCTGCTATTGCTTGTTTGTTAGTCAGCGTAAGATCAATCACACTAGCATTTCGACATGTAGTGGATTTATTATTATGTATGATTAAGTTCGTTTCGTCAATGATGGGATCAATCTATGCCCATTGTAATTTTTTGTGGAATCGTACCATAATGGCGATCTGGCGTTAAAGTCACCACTTATAATTAGGGGCATGTTTATAAATGTTTCAGTTAGTGATCTGAGTAGATACGTTCCTGAGAAAAACGTGTAAATCGGGGGATAGGTGTACATAGAAATAAAAATAAAATGCATTGACAGGTTAAAATATCTAGTCAGCACATAAGCTCGGGATTCCTCGTGAGATGTGTACACAGCGCATGTGTTCAATCACAGTAGCATTTAGTACAGTGCGATAAAAAAAAAAAACTTTTTAGAAAACCGTGTAAAAGCGAAAACGTGTAAAAAAGTACCGTGTAAATCGGGGGATAGTTGTATTTGAAAGTTTGTAAATTGTAATTTTTGACTCTTTCGACTCAAAAGTTAGCCGACTCCTGTTCTATGAGATTACAAGACAGGGAGACTGTGGAGGTATACCTGGAACAAGAAACAGAAGGATTTTAGATACACATGATATACCATGGTATAAATGATGGAAATTTTACCAGGAGAGGATATTGATCTATGAATATAAAGGTCGACTCTCCCGTCAAAATAGACGTCAAAGCTAGACGCCATCTATTGACCGTCGTCGCAGAGATTGTGGCCATTGGATCCCTTGTGGATCTCATGGAATAAAGTCCGCCTTAGACTGACGATGGCCAAGCCCGAAACCATGGTCTCTAGGTGGACGCTTCTCAGTTTGCCGACTCGAGGCCGCAAGTTTACGGCGATGGTCAATAGATGGCGCCTGGTTTTGATGTCTGTTTTGACGGGAGAGGCGACCTTTATACTTGATATATACACCTATCCCCACACGGTAGATACGTTCCTGAGAAAAACGTGTAAATCGAAAATTACAAATTTTCGCGAAATTTTTATGCAAAGAAATACAGACACAGTGTGCGTGTGCAGCAAGTCAGCACATAAGCTCGGGATTCCTCGTGAGATGTGTACACAGCACATGTGTTCAATCACTGTAGCATTTAGTATAGTGCGATAAAAACAAACAAACAAAAATTATTTGGAAAACCGTGTAAAATCGAAAACGTGTAAAACAAGTACCGTGTAAATCGGGGGATAGGTGTATATATACAGAATTGTTAGTAACACAGATTATAAATTATTGAGCAGCAGAAGCTTCTTCTCAACAACAACTTGCCAACCTTATTTCTGACGCCGTCTTGTCAAACTGGAAGTATTTCAGACAAACGTTCTGTTAGACAAGACAGTAGTGAAAAATTTACAAGACTCCAAGTTACTGGGTTGGTATGTTTGTAAAACTGCAAGATTTTTTCTTAATTCTTGGGGCGAGGAACAGTGGGAAAGGATGTGGGGGGGCATCCTATGTTGGCAACTTTGCATATTTCCCATACTGAGGAGCCAAAACATCCTTCCTGAGATTGTTGTCTAATTCATTTAGTGTCTTCCAGTTTTGGCGACGTAAAACGATGTGCTTACAGTAGTTAAATGCAAGCCTAAGAGATTCAAAATTTTCCAACCCATGAATTTATTCATCAAACATACTCATCACTACGACGGCTTCTACAAAAATATCCTTTTAACCTCCCACTACATCTTGTCAATGCGCCATACTACTCTATATGACAAAGCCCACTCCAGCATGGTCCTTCACAGCATGCATACCTTCAAGGAACTCACATCCTTGAAAGGTCCTCTCATTCCATCCAAGGGTCTCAGAACATCTCCAAGATACCTGGTCGAACCTCTACAAATGTATCGCAACCCTCGCAAAAAACCATGGGGTGCTAGGGCCTCCTGACACCTGCCCCATTGGAGGCCCTCGCGACATGTTTGCCTGAAAGAGTCTCACAACAAGTATATTTTCAAGGGCCTCATAAAATTCTTCATCAAAAAGGCCTCGCAACACTTTTCATTACAAGGACCCGTCAACAGGCATCCAGGCAAAAATGTCATTTTCCTACAAGGGGCCACAGATTATTTCAAGAGGACACACATCCCTACAAAAGGCCACACATCCCTGCAAGGGACCAATCATCCCTACAAAAGGCCACACACCCCTGCAAGGGACCAATCATCCCTACAAAAAGCCACACATCCCTGCAAGGGACCAATCATCCCCACAAAGCGCCACACATCCCTGCAAGGGACCAATCATCCCCACTAAGCGCCACACATCCCTACAAAAGGCCCCACATCCCTGCAAGGAGCAACACATCCCTACAAGGGGCGACACGTCCCTACAAAAGGCCACACATTCTTATAAGATCCACACATCCCTATAAGATCCACACATCCCTACAAGAGGCCATACCTACAAGGAGCCACACATCCCTACAAGGAGCCACACATCCCTACAACGGGCACACATCCTTACAAGGAGCCACACATCCCTACAAGAGGCCATACCTACAAGGAGTCACACATCCCTACAACGGGCACACATCCCTACAAGGAGCCACACATCCCTACAAAAGGCCACACATTCCTACAAGGAGCCACACATCCCTACACAGGAATCACACATCCCTACACAGGAATCACACATCCCTACAAGGAGCCACACATCCCTGCAAGGAACAACACATCCCTACAAGGAGCTACACATCCCTACAAAAGACTACACATCCCTACAAGGAGCCACACATTCCTGTAAGCGAATCACACATCCCTACACAGGAATCACACATCCCTACACAGGAATCACACATCCCTACACGGGAATCACACATCCCTAAACGGGAATCACACATCCTTACACGGGAATCACACATCCTTACAAGGAGCCACACATTCCTATAAGCGAATCACACATCCCTACACATGAATCACGCATCTCTACGCAGGAATCACACATCCCTACACGGGAATCACACATCCCTACACGGGAATCACACATCCCTACACGGGAATCACACATCCCTACACGGGAATCACACATCCCTACAAGGAGCCACCCATCCCTACAACGGGCCAAACTTTACTTCAAGGGCCCCACACCGTTGCCAGCCCTGACCTCTTCCTCCGGAGGAAGATGCTATTGACGCGGCATCACGTGACCGCCCCCGTTGTCATGGCGACCTGGCACCCCTCCAGATCCGGTGGGGACATGACCGAGGTGGGTAGATCCTCCTGCACGCATCCCGTGACATCCCTCCCCGCATCCCGTGACATCCCTCCCCGCCTGTCACAACACTGCCTAGAGCGGTAAAACATCCCACTCTTTTTAAAGATCCCTTTAACATCACCTTTCTTTTCTTACAAGTTTTTTTTTTGTTTTAAGACAAACAACACAAATACCTATATTCTTGTAGAAATAGTTATTCCCGCTTGTGGTTAACGTGTTGCATGGCACGCAAAGTTTTTCTTCAAATTTCATATAAATTTTTAAATCAATAAAAATCAAGTTAGAGGCCATTGTCGATCCCCCTTCCCCCTGGATGCAGTCAGAAGAACTGCTGAAGTTTCGTCTGCAATCAATTAAATCAGCGGTGCAAATTTGGCGGGCAATGGCGTCGGTGTCAACGGCCGCCGTCTGCTGCCTATTTACATATATCCATTGATTTATTCTTTTGGAAAAGTTTTTTTTTAAATCTATAATTTCATTTAGATTGGAGTATTTTTTTTCTATCTAAGTTCCAAAAATAGTTTTCTCTTATTTACATACCCTCTTTTATCAGGATTTTAAAATGTCAAGGTGTACGCTGTCAAGGTCTAGGTTGACACTCGACTAACCCACTAATATCTGCCAATTTTTTTTAACGATTTTTTAAAAAACAATAAAATATTTTGCGTATTTTTGAATAATTTTCTTAACAAACTAGTTTTTTTTAAATAGTATAGTCCATTAACTTATAGTTGCATTTATATTCGGATCAAATTTGCACATTTCCATTGTTTAGTGGCATATCTTAGACGTGATTTCTATTGTTGGACCATTGTTGGATGATTGTTGGGGGCATTGGTTTATGACCTTCTCCTAATGACCCGGGTTTGAGACTTCTTTTTCCCCATTGTTTCGTTCTTTATCCGAGCAGCGCCCTCTTTAGGTGGCTTCGTTTGACAGTTCGTTGAGGTTGGAGCATTTCCCCATTGTTGGAAATGTTATAGCGTGCTTGCTTGCGCTTATACGTTTGTATTAAAATTTTGTTTGCATTGTTATAACCAAGGTTTGATTAACCTATACGACCCTAGCATCCATTGTTGTATATGATTGTTCTAATATCGTTTTCCAGTTTAGGCTATATTAGCTTCATTGTTGTGGCATATACTGATTGTTAGAGCATTTTGTCAGTTTTATGAAATATTTATTCTATATTACTACATACCCTGATTGACAAAACTTAAGAAAGTTCTACTTTTTTTTTGCATTTATATCGGGATTCAGACAATAAATCTGAAAGATATTATAGAGACATTTATTGAAGACAAGAGATAACCAAGTGTAAACAAAATTGCCTTTGTCTCCTAAAAAAAAAAAATCGACGACCGGCGACATCAAAGACTTTCCAATTCCTTATAAGTGTATTTGTATGATGGTTGGGAAAATATCATTGCTGAATGCGTGTTCTCCCATAGTACTAAACAGGACCGTGTTCTCCCATAGTAACAAACAGGACCGTGTTCTCCCATAGTACTAAACAGGACCGTGTTCTCCTATAGTACCAAACAGGGCCATGTTCTCCCATAGTACCAAACAGGACCGTGTTCTCCCATAGTACCAAACAGGACCGTGTTCTCCCATAGTACCAAACAGGACCGTGTTCTCCCATAGTACCAAACAGGACCGTGTTCTCCTATAGTACCAAACAGGACCGTGTTCTCCCATAGTACCAAACAGGACCGTGTTCTCCCATAGTACCAAACAGGACCGTGTTCTCCCATAGTACCAAACAGGACCGTGTTCTCCCATAGTACCAAACAGGACCGTGTTCTCCCATAGTACCAAACAGGACCGTGTTCTCCCATAGTACCAAACAGGACCGTGTTCTCCCATAGTACCAAACAGGACCGTGTTCTCTCATAGTACCAAACAGGACCGTGTTCTCTCATAGTACCAAACAGGACCGTGTTCTCCCATAGTACCAAACAGGACCGTGTTCTCCCATAGTACCAAACAGGACCGTGTTCTCCCATAGTACCAAACAGGACCGTGTTCTCCCATAGTACCAAACAGGACCGTGTTCTCCCATAGTACCAAACAGGACCGTGCTCTCCCATAGTACCAAACAGGACCGTGTTCTCCCATAGTACCAAACAGGACCGTGTTCTCCCATAGTACCAAACAGGACCGTGCTCTCCCATAGTACCAAACAGGACCGTGTTCTCCTATAGTACCAAACAGGACCGTGTTCTCCCATAGTACCAAACAGGACCGTGTTCTCCCATAGTACCTAAGAGGACCAGGTTCTCCCATAGTACCAAACAGGACCGTGTTCTCTCATAGTACCAAACAGGACCGTGTTCTCCCATAGTACCAAACAGGACCGTGTTCTCCCATAGTACCAAACAAGACCGTGTTCTCCCATAGTACCAAACAGGACCGTTTTCTCACATAGTACCAAACAGGACCGTGTTCTCACATAGTACCAAATAGGACCGTGTTCTCCCATAGTACCAAACAAGACCGTGTTCTCCCATAGTACCAAACAGGACCGTGTTCTCCCATAGTACCAAACAGTACCGTGTTCTCCCATAGTACCAAACAGGATCGTGTTCTCCCATAGTACCAAACAGGACCAAGTTTTCCCATAGTACCAAACAGTACCGTTTTCTCCCATAGAACCAAACAGGACCGTGTTCTCCCATAGAACCAAACAGGAGCGTGTTCTTCCATAGTACCAAATAGGACCATGTTCTCCCATAGTACCAAACAGGTCCAAGATCTCCCATAGCACCAAACAGGACCGTGTTCTCCCATAGTACCAAACAGGACCGTGTTCTCCCATAGTACCTAAGATGACCAGGTTCTCCCATAGTACCAAACAGGACCGTGTTCTCTCATAGTACCAAACAGGACCGTATTCTCCCATAGTACCAAACAGGACCGTGTTCTCCTATAGTACCAAACAGGACCGTGTTCTCCCATAGTACCAAACAGGACCGTGTTCTCCCATAGTACCAAACAGGACCGTGTTCTCCCATAGTACCAAACAAGACCGTGTTCTCCCATAGTACCAAACAGGACCGTGTTCTCCCATAGTACCAAACAGGACCGTGTTCTCCCATAGTACCAAACAGGACCGTGTTCTCCTATAGTACCAAACAGGACCGTGTTCTCCCATAGTACCAAACAGGACCGTGTTCTCCCATAGTACCAAACAGGACCGTGTTCTCCCATAGTACCAAACAGGACCGTGTTCTCCCATAGTACCAAACAGGACCGTGCTCTCCCATAGTACCAAACAGGACCGTGTTCTCCTATAGTACCAAACAGGACCGTGTTCTCCCATAGTACCAAACAGGACCGTGTTCTCCCATAGTACCTAAGAGGACCAGGTTCTCCCATAGTACCAAACAGGACCGTGTTCTCTCATAGTACCAAACAGGACCGTGTTCTCCCATAGTACCAAACAGGACCGTGTTCTCCCATAGTACCAAACAAGACCGTGTTCTCCCATAGTACCAAACAGGACCGTTTTCTCACATAGTACCAAACAGGACCGTGTTCTCACATAGTACCAAATAGGACCGTGTACTCCCATAGTACCAAACAAGACCGTGTTCTCCCATAGTACCAAACAGGACCGTGTTCTCCCATAGTACCAAACAGTACCGTGTTCTCCCATAGTACCAAACAGGATCGTGTTCTCCCATAGTACCAAACAGGACCAAGTTTTCCCATAGTACCAAACAGTACCGTTTTCTCCCATAGAACCAAACAGGACCGTGTTCTCCCATAGAACCAAACAGGAGCGTGTTCTTCCATAGTACCAAATAGGACCATGTTCTCCCATAGTACCAAACAGGTCCAAGATCTCCCATAGCACCAAACAGGACCGTGTTCTCCCATAGTACCAAACAGGACCGTGTTCTCCCATAGTACCTAAGATGACCAGGTTCTCCCATAGTACCAAACAGGACCGTGTTCTCTCATAGTACCAAACAGGACCGTATTCTCCCATAGTACCAAACAGGACCGTGTTCTCCCATAGTACCAAACAGGACCGTGTTCTCCCATAGTACCAAACAGGACCGTGTTCTCCCATAGTACCAAACAGGACCGTGTTCTCCCATAGTACCAAACAGGACCGTGCTCTCCCATAGTACCAAACAGGACCGTGTTCTCCTATAGTACCAAACAGGACCGTGTTCTCCCATAGTACCAAACAGGACCGTGTTCTCCCATAGTACCTAAGAGGACCAGGTTCTCCCATAGTACCAAACAGGACCGTGTTCTCTCATAGTACCAAACAGGACCGTGTTCTCCCATAGTACCAAACAGGACCGTGTTCTCCCATAGTACCAAACAAGACCGTGTTCTCCCATAGTACCAAACAGGACCGTTTTCTCACATAGTACCAAACAGGACCGTGTTCTCACATAGTACCAAATAGGACCGTGTTCTCCCATAGTACCAAACAAGACCGTGTTCTCCCATAGTACCAAACAGGACCGTGTTCTCCCATAGTACCAAACAGTACCGTGTTCTCCCATAGTACCAAACAGGATCGTGTTCTCCCATAGTACCAAACAGGACCAAGTTTTCCCATAGTACCAAACAGTACCGTTTTCTCCCATAGAACCAAACAGGACCGTGTTCTCCCATAGAACCAAACAGGAGCGTGTTCTTCCATAGTACCAAATAGGACCATGTTCTCCCATAGTACCAAACAGGTCCAAGATCTCCCATAGCACCAAACAGGACCGTGTTCTCCCATAGTACCAAACAGGACCGTGTTCTCCCATAGTACCTAAGATGACCAGGTTCTCCCATAGTACCAAACAGGACCGTGTTCTCTCATAGTACCAAACAGGACCGTATTCTCCCATAGTACCAAACAGGACCGTGTTCTCCTATAGTACCAAACAGGACCGTGTTCTCCCATAGTACCAAACAGGACCGTGTTCTCCCATAGTACCAAACAGGACCAAGTTCTCCCATAGTACCAAACAGGACCGTGTTCTCCCATAGTACCAAACAGGACCGTGTTCTCCCATAGTACCAAACAAGACCGTGTTCTCCCATAGTACCAAACAGGACCGTTTTCTCACATAGTACCAAACAGGACCGTGTTCTCACATAGTACCAAACAGGACCGTGTTCTCCCATAGTACCAAACAAGACCGTGTTCTCCCATAGTACCAAACAGGACCGTGTTCTCCCATAGTACCAAACAGTACCGTGTTCTCCCATAGTACCAAACAGGATCGTGTTCTCCCATAGTACCAAACAGGACCAAGTTTTCCCATAGTACCAAACAGTACCGTTTTCTCCCATAGAACCAAACAGGACCGTGTTCTCCCGTAGAACCAAACAGGACCGTGTTCTTCCATAGTACCAAACAGGTCCAAGATCTCCCATAGCACCAAACAGGACCGTGTTCTCCCATAGTACCAAACAGGACCGTGTTCTCCCATAGTACCAAACAGGACCGTGTTCTCCCATAGTACCAAACAGTACCGTGTTCTCCCATAGTACCAAACAGTACCGTGTTCTCCCATAGTACCAAACAGGACCGTGTTCTCCCATAGTACCAAACAGGACCGTGTTCTCCCATAGTACCAAACAGTACCGTGTTCTCCCATAGTACCAAACAGGACCGTGTTCTCCCGTAGAACCAAATAGGACCATGTTCTCCCATAGTACCAAACAGGTCCAAGATCTCCCATAGCACCAAACAGGACCGTGTTCTCCCATAGTACCAAACAGGACCGTGTTCTCCCATAGTACCAAACAGGACCGTGTTCTCCCATAGTACCAAACAGTACCGTGTTCTCCCATAGTACCAAACAGTACCGTGTTCTCCCATAGTACCAAACAGGACCAAGTTCTCCCATAGTACCAAACAGGACCGTGTTCTCCCATAGTACCAAACAGGACCGTGTTCTCCCATACAGAACCATATTATCATAAAGTACTAGGCAGAACAATGTTGTCTCTCGTAGTTCTGAATAAGACCAAGTTCCCCCGAAGAACCAACATAAAAATTTCAACAACACACAATCATACACAATGCCCCCATCTCCCATAGCACCAAACAGGACCGTGTTCTCCCATAGTAACAAACAGGACAGTGTTCTCCCATAGTACCAAACAGGACCGTGTTCTCCCATAGTACCAAACAGGACCGTGTTCTCCCATACAGAACCATATTATCATAAAGTACTAGGCAGAACAATGTTGTCTCTCGTAGTTCTGAATAAGACCAAGTTCCCCCGAAGAACCAACATAAAAATTCCAACAACACACAATCATACACAATGCCCCCATCTCCCATATCACCAAACAGGACTGTGTTCTCCCATAGTAACAAACAGGACAGTGTTCTCCCATAGTACCAAACAGGACCGTGTTCTCCCATAGTACCAAACAGTACCGTGTTCTCCCAACCGTGTTCTCACATAGTACCAAACAGGACCGTGTTCTCCCATACAGAACCATATTATCATAAAGTACTAGGCAGAACAATGTTGTCTCTCGTAGTTCTGAATAAGACCAAGTTCCCCCGAAGAACCAACATAAAAATTCCAACAACACACAATCATACACAATGCCCCCATCTCCC
The DNA here is from genome assembly GCA_030710605.1 of Cordylochernes scorpioides. Lineage (NCBI taxonomy): Eukaryota > Metazoa > Arthropoda > Arachnida > Pseudoscorpiones > Chernetidae > Cordylochernes > Cordylochernes scorpioides. Next base: position 2,711,943 of record CP092881.1, on the reverse strand, counting down.
ATAGCACCAAACAGGACCGTGTTCTCCCATATTAACAAACAGGACAGTGTTCTCCCATAGTACCAAACAGGACCGTGTTCTCCCATAGTACCAAACAGTACCGTGTTCTCCCAACCGTGTTCTCCCATAGTACCAAACAGGACCGTGTTCTCCCATACAGAACCATATTATCATAAAGTACTAGGCAGAACAATGTTGTCTCTCGTAGTTCTGAATAAGACCAAGTTCCCCCAAAGAACCAACATAAAAATTCCAACAACACACAATCATACACAATGCCCCCCAGTGCTGACTTAAACTTAACCAGTTTTACACCCAATCACAGAGAAACACATAGAACCACAGATGTCTCCGCAGATCTTTCACACGTACTAACAAAAGTAAAAATCGCTATTATTTCACAAGTTACCAAAATACTGGAGTTTGGTGCGTACCTTACTTGGACGTTTAAAACCCCGGGAAGAAAAAATCCAGGCGCTTCTACGCGACTAAGTACTGTTAACACTTTAGATTAGTCAGGAGAGACCGAGGGATAAAACTCCATCCTGATATTGTTGCACCAAGTTGCAGCTTTTCAGGGTCGTCGACCTTGGTTTCTTCCTTCTTTGTATTATACATGTTTCCCGAGTGGGTTTCCATACTCAAAGCAAATAAATAAAAGTAAAAGTAAATAAAAATAAATTTCCTTTTAAAGTTTTTGCATTTATTTATTCGTTGTCTTCCTCGTAGGTCGTGATCCGCAGTCTTCATCTAGGTCCTCTCTCGCTCCAATAATCAATCAAGATATATGTACAATAACAATATTACAAAAGGAATGAAACTATAAAAAGGAATGATGATAACCTAAATATTCTGTTTTAAATAAATATTAAATATCATAGAATATTTTGAATAAATGAAGAGCGTATTAAAATTGATACAGCAATATGAAGGAGGACATTCACTTGTTCCCAGAAGTTGGAAACAGCTTCAAAAGACGGATAAACCCGTTGTTATCTCAGCGGTATATGGATGGGGAAGGGAAGGCCCTACGACTGTATACATTTCTCACCGATATCCCTAGTACATATGTTACAAAATGAAAATAAACGATAGCAATGTGTTTCTATAAACGTGAAAATTTAATGCAAGCTTTCGAATCTCATCGATCCTTCCACAGGCCGAACTTCTTGGCCTGTGGAAGGATCGATGAGATTCGAAAGCTTGCATTAAATTTTCACGTTTAAAGAAACACATTGCTATCGTTTATTTTCATTTCATACTTTATAGCAATTCTTTTGTCTATTTACATATGGTACAGGCCATGATAATCATGGTGGGTACTTTTATTCTAAGTTCACCACATGTTTACACATGTGAAAATCATTTCGATTTTTTCACATACAAATTTGCCAGATTCCCGTTAGGATACTTGCAATCGCTGGTGAGGTTGGGCTTTTCCAAGAATCGGAGGCCATTGGAGCATTTATTTATTTAGAGAAAACTGCTCAATGCGGGATTCAAACCCGTGGCGGTAGAAAACAAACGGTTTTGACCAACCTTCCACCGATAATCCTCAATGAATGAACCAAACTAGACCAAATTAACCCCAGAATTTGACTATTTACCGATCATCTTGGAAGGGTTTGGTCGATAAGGTATACATCAAGCTTTGCCTCACCTCAAATAATACATTTTACTTAAAAGCACAATTATCCACAAGTATTTTCAACTGTCGGAAAAGTAAAAAGCTCTTCAATAAATAATAAATTAACAAAACGGCTTTTCAGAGGATGAGTTTCTTGTTTTATTCATCACATGGGTAATCCTTCTATCGAAAGGCCCGATCGGATGTTTGGTTCTGGGGACAATTGCCTCTTACTATAACATCTAAATACACGTATCTGGGTTACCAGCTGACAGCGTCAAACTCAACTCAACAGGCGGCAAAGCATTTTAAAAACAAGGCGCTAAATGCTATTAATGCGGTCTGGGCAATATCGACTAAAACAAGAATCAATTCTATCAGATCCTCACTCAAGCTTCTAGACTCAATGGCTCTGTCAACCTTGCTCTACGCAGCTCCAATTTGGGCAAACAACCAAAAAAACTTGATTGACAGGGTACAAGACAATTTCTTACGGAGACTTCTAAATTTACCCAGATATACTCCTGGTTTTATTCTACGTATGGAGTGCGGAAGAACGTCACTGGGAGTTACGGTGCTGAAACTTACACTCGGGTTCTGGCTTAGAATTCTAAAAATGAACAGCAGCCGACTCCCCCATATATGCTTAGCTCAACTATATGAAATATCAAGAAATAGAAATATATATATTGGACTTGCGGAAAGTTTGGCCAACATACTCAACTCAACAGGATTTTCTTGGTTAATTAACTGCAACGATGCAAGGATTATTCGGCAAGAAATACCTTTAATAACTAAAATTGCAATAGAACAATCTATTCAAAGTGACCAGGCAAAAATAGAGAATTCTAAATTCTACTCTCACTATAAGTATTTACACAGTTCATTCCGAATTGAAAACTATTTACTTAGCAACTTTCCATTCCCAGTAAAACGCTATATCGCACAACAGAGAATACTATATTCGTTTTTCAAGGAAAACCATACAAACATTTTCAAAGAGGGTGATAAGAGTTGTTATCTTTGCAAAGAAAATATGGAAACTGAACTATCTCATTACATCTATGAATGCCAAGATATTAGTGAGGAGAGAAGGACATTCTTTTCAATGGTAGACACCAGCCAACTTAGGTCAATCCAAATGATGTTAACCAGTGCCCAAACAAGCAGACTAGTTGCTCAGGCCCTATATAATTTTTACAAGGCAGTAGGTGTAAAGAGGGAGAAAAAAGAACTTGGAAGCGATTGTTCTTACACCTCAGAATGATGACGAAACATCGAGGGGCCATCGTGTTATTATAATAATTGTTTATAGTTGCGGAACTACTGGTTTCCTGTGCTGCTCCTTTCCTGTTATTGCACCTTGTACGGAGAATCTGTATAAGACTAATGTCTTAATAAAGGCTTTGTGTGTGTGTGTGTGTGTGTGTGGGTAATCCTTCTAGTAATCTAGTACGATGTATTATGATACATTAACGCGCCATCTATTATGAAAATCCTAAACTATTATAGACGTGTATGATTCTTTTGAAAATTAAACAATGTCTACTGCCCTTACTGCAATAGAAAAATCAATGGGAGGGCCTGTCTCATCAGTGGTTAACCCTCCCTGCTGTTTCGCCAGTTTAATCTACCATACCGCTGGTTCCAAGAGTCTACCATCAGTATCACTATAAAAGGAAGTTCGAAAAATGCAATATAACAGCGGTATGGTAGATTAAACTGACGAAACTGCTGGGAGGGTTCACCACTGATGAGCCAGGCCCTCCCATTCATTTTTTCATTGCAGTAAGGGCAATAAGAATAATACGCGACGATAATAGTTTCGAATTTGCATAATGTACGATGTGCATCATGTAGATAGTTTTGTCATACCCAAAAGCTTTAGAAGATTGTTAACAGTCATCCTCGGAAGCCATTTTGTTTATTTACATATATTTTTAAAAGTATAGGGCACCTCTCCCGTCAAAATAAACGTCAAACCTAGACACCATCTATTAAACATCACCGCAAACTAGCGGCCTCACTGGCGTCTAGTTTTGACGTTTATTTTGACGGGAGAGGTGCCCTATGCTTTTATAGATCAATTTCCGCAGGGGAAAATTTACATATATATATATTTATAGAAGCATAGGGCACCTCTCCCGTCAAAATAAACGTCAAAACCTGACGCCAATTTTCCATCTATACATATTTATATATTTTCATCTTTATATGAAATATAAACAAAGATAAACACAGTTCTACTCGGAGAAATCCCTAGGCCTAATATGGAGTCTAATAGAGACTCTATTTGACGATTGCGGGGAGTTTATTTCCTTTTAATGGGAGTTCTCAACTCGGGCAGATTCCCACTAATTACACACGAACCATTGACACGCAAATGTTTTAAAACTTCTCTCCTCAAATTTGCATATTTGCCTAATCTTTTCCCCGTCAGATTCCAGATGTTACATGACGCATGCGTTGGTTACTAAACACTATCTCTCAGGAATGAACCAATGAGCGATTGTGTTGACGACTATGGAACAACCAATAGGAAGCCAGCCTGCTCCTGCAATGATCCCGCACCATCCTGTTCTGTGGTCAAGCCGAAAGTAAATGGTGAGAAACGAAATTTCAGACCTTTAGAGATGTAAGAGATTGACTTATTTCTGATGCCATAGTTTTTCTATGTGGAGTCTTTGCTATATATAGATAGATAATTGACAATTGACATAAGTTGTTTGTCATCTCGTCAATCCATGCAAAAGTGCACAGTCTGCACGATTATTTTTTTAAATAATTATATTTATTTACAATTCTTTATTGGCCTTGTGAGTGGCGTGCTCGCATGTTTTAGTAAAAAAACACAAACATCCTTGATAAAGAGAGGCGAGTTGCCCCTCGAAATATTGGAACAATAAAAATACTCATAAATACAATATATGCATATTTTTTTAAATATGTAACTATGTACAATGTTCATGGCGCCACCGTTGTAGTGTTTGGTGGACCAGCGGGTCTGCTATAGATAGATAGAATCATTATTATGTGGGATATGGACCGGGGTTTCTCTGAATTACCCCAGAGATAGTTCATATATATACATATGGTAATTTAAACCAACAACCCTATATTGTATAATACTTATAACAAGATGGTCATGTTGTATATAGAAACACATCTATAAATAATTATATGCATGATTGACATGTGTCATTGCATCTCCATATGTAATGTACTTTGTACAAACTGAGGATGAATAAATAAAACTATGTAATAGATTAAGAGCTGAGCTAAGAAAGAGATCGAGATAGAAATCCAACAACCCTAAAGAGGAATTTGGCAAGTCGTTGCCATCAAGGTCAAAGGGTGCAGAATAGCGCAGACGCCCCACGCCCTTTGGACCCGTTCAAAGTCCAAATTCTCGCATGTCTCCCCCCTCGGCAAAAGTATATAAAACCTCGGTTTTAGCCGAAATAACAGTCACTTCACCATCGGCGTGAGCCCTCGTCGGTTGTACCCAGGTCCACCTCATCGACCATGTAGAACAGTAAGAATTCTTCTAACTCCATCTTGCTCTTAGCTCGGCTCCTATCTGTTCACGGAACTTTCCTACTACAACTGTGTCTCTTCGTTTTTTGTGTGTGGACATTCCCAAGCTTTCCACTCTGCCTCGACCACGACTGCCTGTACTCTGTGAAAACTGTTAAAGGTCTTCCAAAGTGCAGAGAGGTACTGGAAAACTCTCCACGCCCTGACTGTCCCTCTCGGTTACTACAGGTTTGACGCTCGGTTACCACATACATATATACACATTTACATACACACACATATATACGTATATAAACGTCAAACCTAGACGCCATCTATTAACCATCACCGCAAACTAGCGGCCTCATTGATTTTAATTTTTCTACTTATTATTATATTATTTTTTATCTTAATTTACTACTACTATTATTATAACTCTCTTTGGGTGTAAACATTGACGAGATGTCAATAAAGTTGTTTAATTGTCACACACACACACATATATATATATATATTGTTTTGAAAATAGAGCAATCCATACTTAATTCATTAGATGCCTCGATAAAGGTTGGCGTTCAGCTAGCCGAAATATTGGCAAAATAAATATATTTTTTAAATCCAATATATGCCTTTTTTATCTAACATATTGTAGCGTAGAAATCAAGCCTTGAAATATCCTAAGATGTAAAAGCATTTATTGATGACGTCACAGCGACGAGTTCCTGGTCACAGAGAGAGGCTACATTTGGTAGGCGCTCGTACTTGGTTGGGGTAACTCGCCTACAACGGAGCGCTTCGACACGGCGACATTCTGTAATGAATTGCTCGGTGCTCTGTACATCCCTCGGTAGGAGTGCTTGATAAAGCTCCTCAGCTATCCCCTTCATGAGGTGGGAGATTTTATCTTCCTCGCTCATTTGAAGATCAGCCTCTTTGCACAAGCACAGGACATCCTGGATGTAAAACTCGGTACTTTCGCCTTTTAATTGTGCCCGCGTTTTAAGTTTCTTCTCCGCTTGCAATTTTGAATTTTCTTTTTTTCCGAACACATTCTCTAATTGAGATGTGAATTCCTTCCAAGTCTGGATGCTTTCTTCGTTGTTCTCAAACCATTTGAGAGCAGTTCCAGACAGATAAAAATAAACTTTAGTAAGACAAAGGGTTTCATCCCAATGGTTGTACTTTGCCACACGTGCATACCCTTTTAACCATTTTTGGAGATCTTCTCCATCCTCCCCGGAGAAAATGGAAGGGTTCCTTGGCAAATGTTGAACAACGTAGTTGCTTACCTGAGTACCTTCCTTCTTTACATTCATAGAAGTTTCTTCTGGTTCAACAGAATCAATTTTTCTTTTATTTCTTAATGGGTATCGGTCCAGTCTCTCCACCTGTTGTAGCGTAGAAATCAAGCCTTGAAATATCCTAAGATGTAAAAGTATTTATTGATGACGTCACAGCGACGAGTCGACAATTATTAACAGGTCAGCCAAAAAAACTATCTACAGCTAGGGAATCTTAAGCAAGCAAGCAAAGAAATATTTTAAAGATGATTTCACAAATACAGAGTAATATATATTTTTATAATCTGTTGAATATTTTCATTGAATAATATTAAATTAAATAATAAAATATTTCTTCGCCACAATATATATATAATAGAGAATATGGACACGTATTATTATGTACGACTAATATTATGGTAGAAATGAATGAATGTAAACAAGATGTTGATCAATGGTCAATATTTAATATATTATAATCATTGAGAAAATTTTTATTATCAAATATATAACAGATATACGTCAAGAGATTGGCAGTCATGAACAAGAATTGTCAATAATGACCACAGTCATGGTGGAAACAGACGAATTGACAGTCTGCTGTGTATAACTCCAAGAAGAATTGAAGATTCCATAATTATACGTTGGATGTTGATTAATTGAAGTTGCATACTTCATCAACAATTTTATAAATGTTTATTGTTCTTTTGTTTTGTATCACATGTCATTAATAGGATTACCATTTTTTTTTAAAGAGCTAGA
>CP092881.1:2687258-2702258 GCA_030710605.1 Cordylochernes scorpioides | reverse complement strand
ATGTCCCGCCCTTGTCGTTTGCTCTGTGCTCGGAGTTGCTGTCCAAACCTTCAATAATGACATCGGATTTACTTTCTGTTGTCGATGGGTTGCCTGTATACATACATGACATCTTTACATATGCCCACAATAGCCAAACGAACCGTATTTCTGCCCGAGTTTGAACGAAAATTGTTTAAGCAAATTTTTCTGATGATGCAATGATGCATTATGATTTGGAAAATGAGGCTAAGAATTCATTAATACATTACCAATAATTCGACCCCCTATATGTAAATTAGTTTGTTATTAAAAAATTTGCATAAGCTACCTATAGTATTTATACACGGCTATCCATATGTGGAATTCTTAGCGCTATATTCAGCAGGTTGGGTGGCAAACATCCATTTAGCTTTTCATTTATATATAGGTAAGGATATGCAAATTTGAAACGGTCAGTGATTTTATTTGGGAAAAATTCAGGTGAAATCGCAATTGTTTAATGTTTATTAAGAATTCTGATTAACTTCTTTATTGTAAGTTTTAATTAATTCTCCTTCAGCAAACCTATCCAACACTGCTGATGCAATTGGAGCTTCTTATGCAATTTCTATGCAATGTTCCCTCAGGGATGCTCTATCAGTTCATTAAACTAACATGTTTTTAGATTTGCATATAAATAATTGTCCCTTTTCTCTTATATCGAAACATTTTAATAACTTTTTCTTTTCTTTTTCTGAACGGATTTATAGCACAGATGCGGCTTTAATTCATATTCTCAATGATATGGAACTCAATTTCTGTCTTCAGTTATGGTTTTAAGCCATTGCTGTGAGTTTCAAATGGGAGAAGTTTACAGACCAGTTTACATATTAGTTTCTTCCATTAGTGAAAGCTCGTGTCTTCGCTGATGAAATTTCTCCTCTCTGTCTTCTTACATAATTGTTGCTTTATGAGTCAGTCCTGTGATCGTCTAATTCGGCCAGTTCATCATATTTTCCCTCTGAGGCAAATTTGCACATATATACTTACTTACATACAATACATATATAAGCTGATATATCAACAAAATTAACATTTAATTAAAAATGAAGAGACAGTTTTAATAGAATATAAATACGCTAATTTTGATGTAGTCCAAAACTTCCTATTATCTTTATTCAATTAAAAATTGTATGATGTGCTCTCCTGCTACCAATATGTAAATATTATATTTGTTTCGCAAATTTTACAGAAAATTTTCTGTTCGTTGAAACTGTTACCCAGATCTATATATATATATAGGGATGGTTTTCTTTCACCGTAGAACCTGGGTTATAAATATCTCTCTCTCACCGTCAAAATTTAATAATAAAAATATCATTGAGAGAGATAAATAGCCTGAAGTAAATTTATGTAAATAGAAGAGAGAAGCGTTTGAAATTCTCCGTACAGTAGCGGAAGCCGCGGTTAGATGTCATTTCCGTTAGCTGATGACGACATCCTCAGTGTCTGCCGCGCGTCCGGGCACCACTGCGCCTTCAATATCACAGAATATTACCCACTCTGTGACTTCCGCCACAATTCAAACCTTCTATATGGGAAGAAAACCAACAAATATAGTAAACATATATGGAAATATATCTGATTTTATAGAAATATATGTATACGTTTGTATATACGTATCTTAAATACATATCTTTGAATCTTTAGATAATAAAAATACATATATATATTTATTATTTTCCACAAATTTTTATTTATCGAGATTAATTTTCAAAATATATTTGACTATATAAATATATAATATATTAACTGAAAATTTACAAAAAAAAATCGAAAAGTATAATGTGTTCTTTTATTTTTCAGACGGGTTTTAAAAAAATATATTATTTTTAAATAACGTATAATTTTTACTGAATAGCATGATATGTATCACGGGTATTATCAATTATCAATGAAAAATGGGCGCCAATTTTGATATTTGACCACCTTAATTATAAGTAACCTCTTAGCATGTGTTAGTCTTTATTCTCGGGTAGTTGGCGTTCGGCGCTCCAGGAACCTGGGTTATAAATATCTCTCTTTAATTAGGGATTTATGATTTTTTTTAAATCAAATTCAATCTCCCACATTTCTTACTTGATATTATTTTATTTATAATTATTTTAAAAAAGTAATACATTGAAAATATTATTTTTTTAACCTGTCTATATATCTATTTTATACGTTTTTTTTTTTTGTTAATTTAGTGCAGCATTTAAACGATAAAGGCAACTTTAAATTTTAATTTAAATCTCTCTTATTATTGGTATAAATTTATCCATTTATGAATTCAAAATTACAGTATATATACTTTTCTAAACACGTGAATAAATATAAATATTTTAATTTAAAAAAGATGTTTATTTTAAATTTAGAAACAAGTGCTAAATCACCAGTATTTACCTGTATATCGGCATTATATCGGAATATTTAGAAAGATAAAGCATTGCACGCAAAAATCAATTTATTCTGAATGTGAAAATTAAAGAGTACTAATTGTCTTTTTAAATGGATTAAGTCCTTATCGATTAAAAAGAGTATATATATATATGAAAATGTTCAAAACTAAAAGCTATCAAGAAAACATTTTTAAAAAGCTGAATTCAAAATATTTACTTTTGAAGAAAATATTTTTTTTTTAAAAAGCTTGAATGTAATAATATATAAAAGAAAAGAGAGAAATAAATGTAATATTTGATTTCTTACACATTTATATAGATATAAAAAATATATATAACAGCTCAAACACAGGAATTACAAACTCCACCAACCGAAATCGCCTCAAAGAAAACGATCAATAAAACAAAACAAAAATATATATATAGAGAGCGAGTAAATATCAGAACATTTACAAAAAAATATATTAAATTCCTGAAAATAATGGAGCATTATTTCTATCAACTGCTAGAAAATAAGAAGAATTAAAGATTGTTCTTAAAGGAATTCCGGGGTTGGAAGAATTGATCCAAGAGTCGGAAAAACGCGCTAATCAAAGCTGTCCTTGACGCCAATAAAAAAATCAACGATCTCTAAGAATTTCTTTGTTAGATTATTGTTGTGGAATCAGAACTCGGAAAGGAATTGTCCAATATAATAAACCTCACAACTTTTTATTTGATAATTTTGGAAATATTTTATACTGTATTTTTTAAAGCGTTTAAAATGACGTTTTATATACTTTAACGTGATAATGTTTTATATATCGTCGATTTATGAATATATATAATATAATTTTATTATAAAAATTCCCTTTATGCGCAATTTTTATAAATATCACAATATATATGTACTTTATTATTATATTAAACACATTTTCAATGTCAATAAGGACAGTATTGGTTTCAATTCGGACATTTTATATTTTTGTGCATATATAGAGGTTTCAAAACGGCATTTTAAAGTTTAATAACGATATTTTAAAGAAATGATAACTTTTGAAGTTATTTTTACCAACGATATTTTAAATTATTATATAAAATAAATATATTTAAAACTAAATTCATAAGAAAATTTAAAGTTTGAAGCGTCATTTTAATAGATTATCCTCAATTTGAGGTTGAATAACAATATTTTATTCAATTTTTCCTTATTTTGTGTTGGAAAAAAAAAGAAGAATAGTAAATCAATGATCTTGAAATACTTTTAGACTGACAACACTGTAATATAAAAACTAGAACAAAGGAGTGTTGGTTTTGTTTACAAAATTAGTAATTGTAATGTAAATTGTTAAATGTTCTTTTCTATCTCTCTTTGAAAATAATAAATTTAAAATACTTTCATAAAAGGTAAAATCGCCTAATTCTTTAAAACCACTTCAGCTGTAAGTAAACTTGTTATTTGTTGTTTCATTGTCTGAACCATAAAAGATTCCCAACATGGTAGCAGAGCGTGGTTCTTTTTGAATCGCGGTAAAATATATATAAAATCTAAATAAAAACAAAAATGGCTGTCAGCGAAGATATCGCAAATATTGTGTGAGACTTAAAAATCCTGAAAATTTTGATTTATGGAATTTTCAGATAACAATTATTTTCAAAGCAAATGGCCTTCTAGATATTGTAAATGGAAAATCGTTGTTTGAAGACTTGAAAGATGAAACTTGAAAAGATAAATGGAGCCTAAAAGACGCCAAAGCACAAAAATACATAATGTTAACCATTGAAAAGAATGTTTTAACACATATTCTAAATTGCAAAACTTCAAAAGAAATGTATGAAAAATTAGTAGCCATTTATCAAAGAGAAGATGAGCAATTAAAATGCAAATTACTACAAGAATTTCATGGATTCAAATTTGACAAAAATACAGATATGGCAACAAATATAAGCAGAATGCAAAATTTAGTATTCAAACTAAATAATGTAAAACAAGAAATTGAGGAAAGCTTTGTAATTTCTAAAATATTGAGCATTTTGCCAGACTACTTTAATTACTTCAGCACAGCATGGGACTCGACACCAAAAAGTGAGAAAACGTTAACAAACTTAATATCAAGACTATCACTTGAAGAAACTAAACAAAAAGTAAAGCCTGAAGAGGGAATAGCCATGAGTGCTACTAAAGTAAAGCAGTGCTTTAACTGCAAAAAGAGCGGGCACTTAGCAAAATATTGTAGACTAAATAAAAAATGGTGTACCATCTGTAAAAAGACAAATCATACTCAAGACCAATGCTTCTTTAAGAAATCTCAAAATAAATTCCAGGAAAATATTCCTTGCCGAATTTGTAAAAAGACAAATCATAAAGAAAAGGATTGCTTTTTCAGAAACAAAAATGAAGTTTGGGATGAACAAAGCAAACGAATCTTTACAGCTAGAGATGTAATTTTTTTAGATAAAGGATGTATAAATAAAGAAGAAAAAATACTTATTGTCGAACCAGAAGAAGAATCTGAAGATCAACTAGAATTAAATGAAGAACCAAGTCTACCAGAAGTCTCTAAAGACAAAGAAGATATCCCTACAAAACCAAGTACTTCAAAATATAATCTTAGACCAAGAAGTAGTTTACAAACACCATCAAAATATGAAGACTTCTATTTAGAGCAGGATGGAACAACAGAATCAGCTCTTCTAACTTACTCTGAAGCTATATCTGGTCCAAATCAAGAAAAATGGAAAAAGGCAATAAAAGAAGAAAAAGAGTCTCTTGCCAAAAATGAAGTTTGGGAAATAGTAAAAGAAAATGAAGCGTCAAACAAGAAGATTCTGACCTCTAAATGGCTCTTTAAAGTGAAAGAAGATGGTCGCTACAAAGCAAGACTAGTTGTAAGAGGCTTTGAACAAGAAGCAGGCATTGATTATGATGAGACATTCAGTCCAGTTATAAAAACTGTCTCTTTAAGGATATACTTTGCTCTAATGGCCAAGAGAAGGTTTGTTTTTAAAACATTTGACATGAAAACAGCTTTTCTATATGGGTTTTTGGATGAAGAAATATACGTTCAATTGCCAGAAGGTTATAAAGGGAACATATGCAGGTTAAGAAAGGCATTGTATGGTTTAAAGCAAGCCCCATTAAAATGGAATGAAAGATTAAAAACCTTTCTCAAATCCCAAGATTTCATACAACTAAAATCAGAGCCATGTCTTTTTAAAACCAACAAAGGAAATATGTACCTTGCAATATATGTAGATGATGGTATCTTAATGGGAGATAATGAAGAAGAATTAAATAATATTTTAGAAAAACTATCCCAAGAGTTTGAAGTTAAAATAAACAATGATCCAAGAACTTTTTTTGGGAATAAGTTTGTGTTTTGAGGAAAAAAATAAAATTTTACTTTCACAAGAAAATTATGCAAAATCAGTTCTTGAAAGATATAATATGCAAAACTCAAAACCAGTACCCACTCCCATTACAGATGTAGTAAAAGAATTAGACAAAAACTTAGAAATATCAAATGATAACAAATTTCCCTACAGACAAGCAATTGGAAGCCTTTTATATTTGACAAACAAAACTAGACCAGACATGACCTTTGCCACAAATTTTGAAAGCAGGTCAATGCATGATCCTACAACTCAAGATATTATAAACATCAAAAGAACCTTAAGATATTTAAATCACACCACCAATTTAGGCATATCATATGATGGAGAGATGCCATTTGAATTAAATGTGTATTGTGATTCTGACTTTGCTGGAGATATTAAAACTAGAAAAAGTACCACAGGATATGTAGTTTACTTATGTGGAGGTCCCATAAGTTGGTGCTCCAGAAAGCAACCTGTAATTGTCCTTTCAAGCACTGAAGCAGAGTTCATTGCTGCAGCAGATGTATGCAAAGAAGTGTCATACATAAGATCCCAATTAGAAGAATTAATTCCAGATAATTTTGATATAAATCTCTATGTTGATAACCAAAGCACTATAAAAATTATAAAATCAGGCCAATTCACCACTAAAACTAAACATATTGATGTCAAATATCATTTTGTGGTAGATCAAGCTCAAAAGTTTAACCTGATATATTGTCCAACAGAACACCAAATTGCAGACATCCTAACAAAACCTCTAGCCAGACCAAAGTTTGACAAATTCAAATCCCTTCTTATGACAACCATTTAATACATAAGTCAAGTGAAGAAACTGTTGAATGTGATAAGATCACTGATTTAAGAGGGAATGTTGGTTTTGTTTACAAAATTAGTAATTGTAATGTAAATTGTTAAATGTTCTTTTCTATCTCTCTTTGAAAATAATAAATTTAAAATACTTTCATAAAGGTAAAATCGCCTAATTCTTTAAAACCACTTCAGCTGTAAGTAAACTTGTTATTTGTTGTTTCATTGTCTGAACCATAAAAGATTCCCAACATTTTGAACCTTCTAATTTATAAATCCATTTTATTCCACAAAACAATTTTGCATCTGAAACTAATTGATTAAAACTGAATTTAGAATGAATGTGTGTAACGTTCATTATGATGCGATATTATATGTAGCATCAAAAACAAAGTAAGCGTAGAAAGGTTTTATGGAAAAGAATTGATATGTGTGTGTGTGAATAATCACAAATTAGGAAAATTCTAACATGAAAGTTTTCGTTGTAAAAAGAAAATGTTAACATTTAAATCAAAATATCCGTATTTAATTTTATGGTATTGAAGATAGAGATTGTGCCTTATCGGCATTCATAGTTATTGACCTAAATGTCGAAAGGTCGAAAAAATAACGTGGCGGAAATGTCTGTTGTTTCAAAAATTTGTTTTATAATAAATGTCGGGCTTTTTAACTTTAAAGTATTACTAACTTACATTTAAATAGGTTCTTAAAACTTTGAAACCGCGATATTAAAATTTGATATGTGTCGTTGTTAAACATCAAAATGTTATTAATATTTTTAAAATATCCACAATTAGAAAAGGAAAAATAAAAATCAGGCAAAAAGTTTCTTTCAATTTTACCTGATTTTATTTTTTTCCTTTTCTAATAATTTCTAGGTAATTATTGCTCACATATCCACAATTAAACTTTACTTTAAATATATTGAATTTAAAAGTGAAAAATATAGCTATGAAAATAGATTTAATTAAAATCAAATTATCCTTATATTTTTTAATGTTCTTAATCAAAAATCAAAAATATATATAATACTTTAATGATTAAAAAACTCTTTAGAATATCATTTTCATAAATTTAATAATTTTGCAACACTGTAAAATAACAGACGATTATATCTTGCAAATAAACGTATGGCTATTTTGATTTCTCTAAAATATTGAGAAATATAATTTGTGTCTCTTTTATATATATTTTTAAAGAGGGAAAGAATATATAATATTTTCGAATATTTCTAAATCGGCTTTTATAAATATCCATCAAAACTTTTGAGCATGTATAACGCTAATTAAAAAAATCTAATAAAACGAACAAGAATGTTTAAATATATTTTATTCTTGCGCTCGAAAGAGCTTCCATAAAACACTTTGAAATATTTTGCAAATATGCGATATTTTTAATGAATCAAGCATAGCTTTCAAAATGATAATAAATGAATTCATTATAAAGTAAGTCATCATAATAATACAAAAATTAAGCATATTTTAATTATATTTTGATTGCGAAATATATATTTATTATATAGAAATACTTATTTCAAACAGGTAGGTTTTAAACTTATATTTGTACTATTCTCTTTCTCTAAATAAATATTTTAAAATGATATAAAATAAAAGACAAATACAAATTACTTTCGTCATTAAAATATATTAAAAATAGCTTAAGTCAAAGCAAAAATATTTTCCCAATAATCGTCTTTCTAGTAGGATTAAATACAGTGAAGTCCTTTGCAAACAGACTTTATTGTCTATACAATGTTTGGCCAATATTTGCTAAAATTAAAACATTTTTAGAGATTTTCGCATATTTATTTTTTAATCGTTCTATTTTTTATATAATTAATTTCACACAATGTAAAAAGAATATAAATCTATTTTATATAGTTTATTTTTATTTTATATTGGATCGGTTCTATCACCTGAAATGTTGGCCTAATTGGTATAAAAATAAGCAAATATAACATATATCACACACATACATATAGATTTTATATATTCAAAAAAGAAATCTTATGCTTAATGATTTTTGTGGTAATCTTTTTTTTTTCCAATGCTTTAATTACATTATTAGAAAGGTCCTTGGATTTAAGAGATGCAATAAAAATCATTAAATATATTTATCACAGTTTCCTCTTCTTAAAATCAAAGTTTGAAATTTGTGTAAAAAGTCGAAGTCAGTAGAGGATATGTTCAAAGACTGTGGGGGATAGAAAATACCAATCTGCTATGTTTTGTCGTCATTTTGGCATACATCGATAGAAAAGTCCTATATAGAAGTTTGTTTGAAAGCGTTGTTAATTTTTTTTTTACCCCCGCACGTAAACAATGGTGCTAGTCATGATATAATCATGGCGACTGCTTACAATTATAGTAAAAACTTAAGGAAGTTTTTACCTTTTAGCATGTATATCTGGATTCGGACAATAATTATGAAAGATATTACAGTGACCTTTATTGAAGACACACGTAATAACCAATTGTGCACAAAATTACCTCTGTCTCTTAAAAAAAAAAAAATCGGTCTGACGACCGGCGATATCAAAGACTTTCCATTCCCTTAAGTTTTGTCCATGAATATATACTAAGTTTACTACATATGAACTCCGTTTGGTTACTTGAACGAACTCGTTTTTAAAATATATTATACAATTATTTGTTTCGTTCAGAAAAGAATTATTTTTTAAACCACTCAGTTTCCGGTACTAAAAACCCACATTTCTTCTTGAGTTTCTCTCTTCTCTTGAGAAAGTTTCCAGTACTTCTCTCTATATCTCGCTTAAAACATATATTTATTTAACGCTACATTACTCTTTTTAAAATATTTAAGTAAAACATATCCCTGCAATGAATAACTATTGAATTAACTAACAAAAATTATAGCAGGTTATATTTAGTGCGTTAAAGAAATATCTGTTTATAATATTTTCAGCTATGTATAACACTATATATTTAATATAATATACCAAATTTATTTTAAATGACCCTTCCCCATATTGTTGAGCGATTTATTTCTTCATAGCTTCCTATCCATCAGAGTCTATTTACTCTTCTTCATACCGTTCTCCCGTTCCATTCACACATATTATTTTACTCTTTAATTTCCGCTCTCTTGATATATGTCACTAATTACATATATAACAACACAGCCTCTGGTAACTGAACCGCTACTTAACCTATTCAAATAGCCTATGAAAATAAAGGTCGCCTCTCCCGTCAAAATAGATTCTAAAACTAAGCGCCGTCTATTGACCGTCTCCGCAAATAGCAGACTCAAGTCGGTAAACAAAGCCACAACACCAGCAAACTGAGAAATGTCCACCTAGAGACCATGATTTCAGGCTAATGTCCCTCGTTAGTCCAGAATGGATAACGGGAAGATAAGCATATGAGACGCGAATGTTTTAAACTTCCGCATAATTTTTTTTATTAAATAAATAAAAAAACGACTTTCGAGAGTGGTCCTTCTTCAACAAGTGGCAAGCGCTTGTTGTTTTAAGCATTCATAAAAGCAAACTCTTCGCGTAGAAGCGACTTGAAAGCTATCCAGATTGACTAGATAAGATAAGCTCAGAGTTGATATTCAGTTTATAAAATTTTACGGCATTTATTATTATCCCTAGTGCACGTGGCAATCGTGTTGGTTAGTTGTTGTTGGTGACTGCTTTTACTATAAGGGTACCACATGTCTACACATGTAGAAATGTGTCATATTTAACATAAAAGCCAACAACATATGTAGAAAGAAGTTCGACACAAGTCAAGGCTGCCAAAAATTAACGGTTTATGCCACTCGCGGTCTTCCATTTACGAATAAAAACGACAATATGTAACTTTGAATGTCCCAATCACTCCGAGAAACATTCTAATATGCAAAGCGCCACCTTTGTTCTATTATATTGGCCAACCAATTTCTTCATAAACCAATAAATTAAAAGCAAAAACGTACGCGGAATATCGGTCCTTGTAAGCGTGGTGCAGTCACAACGTGGTCGAAGACAGAAGAAATGTGAGAAGAGGTTCAACAGGTCGGTCGATCAAGCAATTCCAATTTGGGCGGCTCCAGTTTGACGTCTCATTCGATATTCCAAAAATGTTGTTAAAGGATTTTAATTTGGCCGGAGTTCAATTAGCTCTCACTTCACCACCTGGTTCTCTAATTGTTTTTACCTTCAGAGGATCTCTCTTAATTAATCCATCAATTAATGGAATCTCTTTGTTTTACTTCTCATATCGCGTGGCAGCTTGTCAATGGAAATTAATTAGAATTTTTTTTTGTTTTGGTTATCAAAGGGTAGACGTATTCTCCAATGTGTTTTGGACATGGGTGCCATTAATTATGCCATTACCGTACCGTAACCTATGCGACAAAGAAACCTCGAAGCTACCTCTAAGCGCTCTAAATTTGATTGAAACCATTCATTTAACTACTTTCAAAAAGTATCTGTAAATAAATAATGCTTATTGTGGGTATAAATTTCTACATATCTCAGGTTGGTCTTTTCAGAATGTCCTTGGTTAGCGCCTCCTTCATGGCTCGATAGATGGTTTTGAAACCAAGTGGGGGCAAGTTAAGCATATGCTGGATTTACCCATTGAGGGAGATGTTCTAAGCTGGCTTCTAATCTCTCTTCGAAAGAAATAAAAACTTTTTAAAAAATTATGTGAAAATGGTATAAATTGTACTAGATCTAGTTGGATAAATTAAGAAAAGGGCATTTTTATGCAACTTTTAGTTCCACGACCAGGAGAGATGCTTCTTTTTTAAGTAAAAAAAAAGTATTTGAAAAAAATATTGAAAATTTTATAAATGTAGGTACTAGAGGGAACACAAATATTTGGTAACTTGTTAGCAAGATGGTAATCCTGTTAACACGGCCGTTTATTCCAGGAACTGGAATATTAATGACAGCGGCATGTAGGGAAATCTTTGTGGTCTTGTTGTAGCTGGTGACTTTCTTAAAAGGAGCAGCTATGAAGATGGTGCGCCAGATATGTTGTATCATATTATATGATAATCACTATGTCCCTCCGTCAAATTATGATAATGATAATAAATATTATAACGATCCTAAATATCATTATTAACCTTTAAATAAAGCGCAGCACTAGCTCTCCTTGTAGATAAATTCACTCGGGGAAAACTCGG
The DNA here is from genome assembly GCA_030710605.1 of Cordylochernes scorpioides. Classification (NCBI taxonomy): domain Eukaryota; kingdom Metazoa; phylum Arthropoda; class Arachnida; order Pseudoscorpiones; family Chernetidae; genus Cordylochernes; species Cordylochernes scorpioides. The sequence continues at coordinate 2,690,547 of CP092881.1, read as the reverse complement.
GAATTGCTTTGCCACCTCTGAAAGACATCTATCAATAGTCGTTTTAGGTTCCTACACTCACGAGTAAATATGCGTTCGTGGAAAACACGGGCATTGCACCGTCTATTAAATAAGTCACGGCGTGATGGCGCTAACGGCATGGTGGTGTGGCGCAGGAGGGCTCATGAAGGGCATGGGACCATTTCTCGCGGTGCTCCTGCTAGTCGGGGCAGCCCGTGGGCAAGAGGCGGACGACCCGCTCACCGTCAGGACCAAGAAGGGGCTGGTGCAGGGTATCACGCAGCAGTCGGCCACGGGCAGCTCCGTCGATGCCTTTCTCGGCATCCCCTACGCCCAGCCCCCGACGGGGAAGAACCGCTTCCGCCACCCGCGGCCCGTCGACCCCTGGAAGGGGATCATGATGGCCAAAGAGCTGCCCAGCTCCTGCTACCAGATTAAGGACACCACCTACGGCGGTTTTCCCGGCAGCGTCATGTGGGAGCCCAACACGCCTCTGAACGAAGACTGTCTCAAGATCAACGTTTGGACGCCCAACCCGCGCGGCGAGAACCTCACTGTTATGGTGTGGATATTCGGAGGCGGCTTCTACAGCGGCACGTCATCGCTGGACGTCTACGACGCCAAGATCCTCGCCGGGGACATGAACGTCATCGTGGTGTCCATGAACTACCGAGTGGCCTCCCTGGGCTTCCTCTACTTCGGCATCCCCGAGGCTCCAGGCAACGCCGGACTGTTCGACCAGCTCATGGCGCTGGAGTGGGTGCGGGGAGAACATCCACTACTTCGGGGGCAACCCGAAACAAATCACGCTTTTCGGGGAGAGCGCAGGGGCCGTGAGCATCGGCCACCACCTGCTGTCCCCGCTCAGTAGCCATCTGTTCGATAAGGCCATCCTGCAGAGCGGCTCGGCCACCTCGCCCTGGGGCGTCACCACGCGGGAGCACAGCATGCAGCAGGGCATGCGCCTGGCCAAGGCTCTCGGCTGTCCCCACGACATCAACAAGCCAGAGGAGGTCGTCGCCTGCCTGAGTGAGAAAGACGCCTCCGACCTGGTGTCCAACGAGTGGAGCAATAACGGCGTAGTTGACTTTCCCTTCGTCCCCGTGGTCGACGGAGCTTTCTTCCTGGAGCATCCAAAGGATGCGATGAAGAACGGCTTCTTTAAGAAGACCAAGCTAATGGTGGGAAACACCCGCGACGAGGCCACCTTCTTCCTCGTCTACTTCCTGCCCCAGTACCTGTTCCTGAACGATAGCGTACGCATCACGCGCAAGAACCTCACAGACATCATGCCGAAACTCTTCCCGACAATCCCGCCGCTAGGCATCCGCGCCATCCAGCACGAGTACACCAACTGGGCGGACCCGGACGACCCGCCGTCCAACCTGGAGGCCATGGACCGCATGACGGGCGACTGCCACTTCACCTGCCCCGTCATCCACTTCGCCCACACGTACGCCTCAGCCGGCCTGCCCGTCTACTACTTCCTCTTCTCCCAGCGCTACTCCACCAACCCCTGGCCGCGCTGGATGGGCACCATCCACGGTGATGAGATCGTCTTCATCTTCGGCGAGCCCATCTACAAGCCGGGCTTCACCGAGGCCGAGCGCAACTTCAGCCGCAGAATCATGGCTTACTGGACCAACTTCGCCAAAACCGGGTAAGTCACACGACATTGATAACCGCTAAACAACATAGCAAAAAATGTTTGGAGTGCAAAAAAAAAAAATCTGCACAAAAATGCATCTGTGCTTGTGGTTACCTAGGAAGTGCAGTGAGAGAGAGGTAACCAAATACTATCCAGCCAGCCATCTTTCATCAATCCCCTTAGTGGCTTCTTTTAACTATTAAAAGATCGCGATGTGGTAATGTCAAACCTACCAAGGCACATAAAATTACATATTAAACATCTTCTTTACTCCCTCTTACACAAAGCAGCTATATAATAAAACTACAAATCTGTTTAAAGTAGGTCTAGAAACTAGGCAGATAAATTTCTGCTGAGAGGCTATCCAACAGCAGGTTGACCTTGAATGTAAATCCCTCGTGTTACAGCAACTCAGAGGTCCAACGGAGGACAAACGGTGGTATCCCAACATGTTCTTCACATAATTAATATGACTAGGGAATAACACGAATACGTTCTGTGTCAAACATATCTACTATGCTCTAAACAAATATGAAATTCAATGGTTTTATGGCATATATAGTATCAGTTAAAAGGCCTAGTTGAGCAATCCCAGCCCAATCTGGACAAAAGTGGGCAGATGAACCCAAAATGATGAAATTGCTCTGAAATATCGGATTGTTGCAAGAGGAGCTGGTTGGGGATCCTACAAAATTATTAATCCTCTCTGTCTTTTATTTTATATTTTATGTATTCGCCTAGTCTTATGGAAAAACATTTAAACTCATGGCCAATACTTAAGGAAGTGGAAAGTCTTTGGATTAGTTGCAAATATAAACCATTTTTTTCTGTTTAAAAAAGAAAAGTTCGAATCTGTTGTTTGCAGAGGATGCACGCCCCCCTAGTGTAGAGAAATATCGTCTAATTGTTTACAACAATATGCAAATTAGGGAGCACACACAAATGTCTAGAGATCCGATGTTCCTCCAACCCATGCGTAATCCTGTAGATGTAAGTTTACAACACACTATTTATAAACAAAAAAAAAAAACGTATAGTTGAAATAAGGCTACTAAATAGGGATTAAGTAGATCTATATGAAAAAATTAAATTTCAAATTGGCTTTCACTTCACTCTCTGTGAGATAAACCAAAATATTCTTTTTTTTTTTATCAAAGAATATTGTTTTATATATTTCTACTAACTCTGTAATACGCGTGGAATTCAATTCACTATAAAAACCAAAATAAAATATTTTCATTCATTTATATATAAAACAAAAGTATAGATATTGTTTGGTAAACAATACATATTTGATGGGCGAAGCAATAAAGTTCACACACAAAACAACTTGGCTACATTGGTGATATTTTTCACAGAAGCCATCGAAAAGCCACCAAATAAAAAGGCAGTTCCCAGAATATAAAATGGAAAAGCTGGAGCAGAATGGCATTTCAAATGAAGCTAATAAAAGACCATTTCAGTCAAGGAGTTCTTTTTTTTATTATTATTCTTATTATAAATTTAAAATATTTAAACGCGTTGCTAGCTTGGGATAAGAGTTAACTAATATTTGCGGTTAATTAAATAGTTTTAATTATAGACATATTCCCTAAAGATATATATATGAGAGGTTTCTTTAAACAAACTTTCCACACAAAA
>CP092881.1:2644773-2687158 GCA_030710605.1 Cordylochernes scorpioides | reverse complement strand
TCATTAATATTCCAGTTCCTGGAATAAACGGCCGTGTTAACAGGATTACCATCTTGCTAACAAGTTACCAAATATTTGTGTCCCCTCTAGTACCTACATTTATAAAATTTTCAATATTTTTTTCAAATACTTTTTTTTACTTAAAAAAGAAGCATCTCTCCTGGTCGTGGAACTAAAAGTTCCATAAAAATGCCCTTTTCTTAATTTATCCAACTAGATCTAGTACAATTTATACCATTTTCACATAATTTTTTAAAAAGTTTTTATTTCTTTCAAGAGAGATTAGAAGCCAGCTTAGAACATCCCCCTCAATGGGTAAATCCAGCGCAGGGCATATGCTTAACTTGCCCCACTTGGTTTCAAAACCATCTATCGAGCCATGAAGGAGGCGCTAACCAAGGACATTCTGAAAAGACCAACCTGAGATATGTAGAAATTTATACCCACAATAAGCATTATTTATTTACAGATAGTTTTTGAAAGTAGTTAAATGAATGCTTTCAATCAAATTTAGAGCGCTTAGAGGTAGCTTCGAGGTTTCTTTGTCGCATGGGTTACGGTACGGTAATGGCATAACTAATGGCACCCATGTCCAAAACACATTGGAGAATACGTCTATCCTTTGAGAACCAAAACAAAAAAAAAATCTAATTAATTTCCATTGACAAGCTGCCACGCGATATGAGAAGTAAAACAAAGAGATTCCATTAATTGATGGATTAATTAAGAGAGATCCCCTGAAGGTAAAAACAATTAGAGAACCAGGTGGTGTAAAAGAAGTGAGAGCTAATTGAACTCCGGCCAAATTAAAATCCTTTAACAACATTTTTGGAATATCGAATGAGACGTCAAACTGGAGCCGCCCAAATTGGAATTGCTTGATCGACCGACCTGTTGAACCTCTTCTCACATTTCTTCTGTCTTCGACCACGTTGTGACTGCACCACGCTTACAAGGACCGATATTCCGCGTACGTTTTTGCTTTTAATTTATTGGTTTATGAATAAATTGGTTGGCCAATATAATAGAACAAAGGTGGCATATTAGAATGTTTCTCGGAGTAATTGGGACATGCCATTCAAAGTTACATATTGTCTAGGTCGTTTTTATTCGTAAATGGAAGACCGCGAGTGGCATAAACCGTTAATTTTTGGCAGCCTTGACTTGTGTCGAACTTCATATGTTGTTGGCTTTTATGTTAAATATGACACATTTCTACATGTGTAGAGATGTGGTACCCTTATAGTAAAAACAGTCACCAACAACTAACTAACCAACACGATGGCCACGTGCACTAGGGATAATAATAAATGCCGTAAAATTTTATAAACTGAATATCAACTCTGAGCTTATCTTATCTAGTCAATCCAAGGATAGCTTTCAAGTCGCTTCTACGCGAAGAGTTTGCTTTTATGAATGCTTAAAACAACAAGCGCTTGCCACTTGTTGAAGAAGGACCACTCTCGAAAGTCGTTTTTTTTTATTTATTTAATAAAAAAATATATGCGGAAGTTTAAAACATTCGCGTCTCATATGTTTATCTTCCCGTTATCCATTCTGGTCTAACGAGGGCCATTAGCCTGAAATCATGGTCTCTAGGTGGACATTTCTCAGTTTGCTGGTGTTGTGGCTTTGTTTACCGACTTGAGTCTGCTATTTGCGGAGACGGTCAATAGACGGCGCTTAGTTTTAGAATCTATTTTGACGGGAGAGGCGACCTTTATTTTCATAGGTTATTTGAATAGGTTAAGTAGCGGTTCAGTTACCAGGCTGTGTTGTTATATATGTAATTAGTGACATATATCAAGAGAGCGGAAATTAAAGAGGTTTTGTAAAATAATATGTGTGAATGGAACGGGAGAACGGTATGAAGAAGAGTAAATAGACTGATGGATAGGAAGCTATGAAGAAATAAATCGCTCAACAATATGGGGAAGAGTCATTTAAAATAAATTTGGTATATTATATTAAATATATAGTGTTATACATAGCTGAAAATTATAAACAGATATTTCTTTAACGCACTAAATATAACCTGCTATAATTTTTGTTAGTTAATTCAATATTTATTCATTGCAGGGATATGTTTTACTTAAATATTTTAAAAAGAGTAATGTAGCGTTAAATATGTTTATAATTTTAAGCGAGATATAGAGAGAAGTACTGGAGACTTTCTCAAGAGAAGAGAGAAACTCAAGAAGAAATGTGGGTTTTTAGTACCGGAAACTGAGTGGTTTAAAAAATAATTCTTTTCTGAACGAAACAAATAATTGTATAATATATTTTAAAAACGAGTTCGTTCAAGTAACCAAACGGAGTTCATATGTAGTAAACTTAGTATATATTCATGGACAAAACTTAAGGAAAGTCTTTGATATCGCCGGTCGTCAGACCGATTTTTTTTTTTTAAAGAGACAGAGGTAATTTTGTGCACAATTGGTTATTACGTGTGTCTTCAATAAAGGTCACTGTAATATCTTTCATAATTATTGTCCGAATCCAGATATACATGCTAAAAGGTAAAAACTTCCTTAAGTTTTTACTATAATTGTAAGCAGTCGCCATGATTATATCATGACTAGCACCATTGTTTACGTGCGGGGGTAAAAAAAAAAATTAACAACGCTTTCAAACAAACTTCTATATAGGACTTTTCTATCGATGTATGCCAAAATGACGACAAAACATAGCAGATTGGTATTTTCTATCCCCCACAGTCTTTGGACATATCCTCTACTGACTTCGACTTTTTACACAAATTTCAAACTTTGATTTTAAGAAGAGGAAACTGTGATAAATATATTTAATGATTTTTATTGCATCTCTTAAATCCAAGGACCTTTTCCATAATGTAACTGGAAAAAAAGCAATGAAAAAAAAAAGATTACCACAAAAATCATTAATCATAAGATTTCTTTATTGAATATATAAAATCTATGTGTATGTGTGTGATATATGTTATATCTGCTTATTTTTATACCAATTAGGCCAACATTTCAGGTGATAGACCCGATCCAATATATAATAAAAATAAATTATATAAAATAGATTTATATTATTTTTACATTGTGTGAAATTAATTATATAAAAAAAGAGAACGATTAAAAAATAAATATGCGAAAATCTCTAAAAATGTTTTAATTTTAGCAAATATTGGCCAAACATTGTATAGACAATAAAGTCTGTTTGCAAAGGACTTCACTGTATTTAATCCTACTAGAAAGACGATTATTGGGAAAATATTTTTGCTTTGACTTAAGCTATTTTTAATATATTTTAATGACGAAAGTAATTTGTATTTGTCTTTTATTTTATATCATTTTAAAATATTTATTTAGAGAAAGAGAATAGTACAAATATAAGTTTAAAACCTACCTGTTTGAAATAAGTATTTCTATATAATAAATTAATATTTCGCAATCAAAATATAATTAAAATAGGCTTAATTTTTGTATTATTATGATGACTTACTTTATAATGAATTCATTTATTATCATTTTGAAAGCTATGCTTGATTCATAAAAAATATCGCATATTTGCAAAATATTTCAAAGTGTTTTATAGAAGCTCTTTCGAGAGAGAGAGAGAGCGCACGAATAAAATATATTTAAACATTCTTGTTCGTTTTATTAGATTTTTTAATTAGCGTTATACATGCTTAAAAGTTTTGATGGATATTTATAAAAGCCGATTTAGAAATATTCGAAAATATTATATATTCTTTCTCTCTTTAAAAAATATATAAAAGAGACACAAATTATATTTCTTAATATTTTAGAGAAATCAAAATAGCCATACGTTTATTTGCAAGATATAATCGTCTGTTATTTTACAGTGTTGCAAAATTATTAAATTTATGAAAATGATATTCTAAAGAGTTTTTTAATCATTAAAGTTATATATATATATTTTTGATTTGATTAAGAACATTAAAAAATATAAGGAAAATTTGATTTTAATTAAATCTATTTTCATAGATATTTTTCACTTTTTAATTCAATATATTTAACGTAAAGTTTAATTGTTGATATGTGAGCAATAATTACCTAGAAATTATTAGAAAAGGAAAAATTAAAATAGGTAAAAATTGAAAGAAACTCTTTGCCTGATTTTTATTTTTCCTTTTCTAATTGTGGATATTTTAAAAATATTAATAACATTTTGATGTTTAACAACGACACATATCAAATTTTAATATCGCGGTTTCAAAGTTTTAAGAACCTATTTAAATGTAAGTTAGTAATACTTTAAAGTTAAAAAGCCCGATATTTATTATAAAACAAATTTTTGAAACAACAGACATTTCCGCCACGTTATTTTTTCGACCTTTCGACATTTAGGTCAATAACTATGAATGACGATAAGGCACAATCTCTATCTTCAATACTATAAAATTAAATACGGATATTTTGATTTAAATGTTAACATTTTCTTTTTACAACGAAAACTTTCATGTTAGAATTTTCCTAATTTGTGATTATTCACACACACACACATATCAATTCTTTTCCATAAAACCTTTCTACGCTTACTTTGTTTTTGATGCTACATATAATATCGCATCATAATGAACGTTACACACATTCATTCTAAATTCAGTTTTAATCAATTAGTTTCAGATGCAAATTGTTTTGTGGAATAAAATGGATTTATAAATTAGAAGGTTCAAAATAAGGAAAAATTGAATAACATATTGTTATTCAACCTCAAATTGAGGATAATCTATTAAAATGACGCTTCAAACTTTAAATTTTCTTATGAATTTAGTTTTAAATATATTTATTTTATATAATAATTTAAAATATCGTTGGTAAAAATAACTTCAAAAGTTATTATTTCTTTAAAATATCGTTATTAAACTTTAAAATGCCGTTTTGAAACCTCTATATATGCACAAAAATATAAAATGTCCGAATTGAAACCAATACTGTCCTTATTGACATTGAAAATGTGTTTAATATAATAATAAAGTATATATATATATATATATTGTGATATTTATAAAAATTGCGCATAAAGGGAAATTTTATAATAAAATTATATCATATATATTCATAAATCGACGATATATAAAACATTATCACGTTAAAGTATATAAAACGTCATTTTAAACGCTTTAAAAAATACAGTATAAAATATTTCCAAAATTATCAAATAAAAAGTTGTGAGGTTTATTATATTGGACAATTCCTTTCCGAGTTCTGATTCCACAACAATAATCTAACAAAGAAATTCTTAGAGATCGTTGATTTTTTTTATTGGCGTCAAGGACAGCTTTGATTAGCGCGTTTTTCCGACTCTTGGATCAATTCTTCCAACCCCGGAATTCCTTTAAGAACAATCTTTAATTCTTCTTATTTTCTAGCAGTTGATAGAAATAATGCTCCATTATTTTCAGGAATTTAATATATATTTTTTTGTAAATGTTCTGATATTTACTCGCTCTCTATATATATATTTTTGTTTTGTTTTTATTGATCGTTTTCTTTGAGGCGATTTCGGTTGGTGGAGTTTGTAATTCCTGTGTTTGAGCTGTTATATATATTTTTTATATCTATATAAATGTGTAAGAAATCAAATATTACATTTATTTCTCTCTTTTCTTTTATATATTATTACATTCAAGCTTTTTAAAAAAAATATTTTCTTCAAAAGTAAATATTTTGAATTCAGCTTTTTAAAAATGTTTTCTTGATAGCTTTTAGTTTTGAACATTTTGATATATATATATACTCTTTTTAATCGATAAGGACTTAATCCATTTAAAAAGACAATTAGTACTCTTTAATTTTCACATTCAGAATAAATTGATTTTTGCGCGCAATGCTTTATCTTTCTAAATATTCCGATATAATGCCGATATACAGGTAAATACTGGTGATTTAGCACTTGTTTCTAAATTTAAAATAAACATCTTTTTTAAATTAAAATATTTATATTTATTCACGTGTTTAGAAAAGTATATATACTGTAATTTTGAATTCATAAATGGATACATTTATACCAATAATAAGAGCGATTTAAATTAAAATTTAAAGTTGCCTTTATCGTTTAAATGCTGCACTAAATTAACAAAAAAAAAAAAAACGTATAAAATAGATATATAGACAGGCTAAAAAAATATTTTCAATGTATTACTTTTTTAAAATAATTATAAATAAAATAATATCAAGTAAGAAATGTGGGAGATTGAATTTGATTTAAAAAAAATCATAAATCCCTAATTAAAGAGAGAGATATTTATAACCCAGGTTCCTGGAGCGCCGAACGCCAACTACCCGAGAATAAAGACTAACACATGCTAAGAGGTTACTTATAATTAAGGTGGTCAAATATCAAAATTGGCGCCCATTTATCATTGATAATTGATAATACCCGTGATACATATCATGCTATTCAGTAAAAATTATACGTTATTTAAAAATAATATTTTTTTTTAAAACCCGTCTGAAAAATAAAAGAACACATTATACTTTTCGATTTTTTTGTTGTAAATTTTCAGTTAATATATTATACTAGACGAATGACCCGGGCAACGCCCGGGTTTACCCGATTAAATGTTTTATTCAAACACTATTCGTTACAATTATAAATTGGCGCCGTGGATGTCACTCTTGTGAAACGTCCCGCTCCAAACTTTACAGTCAGATTAGTTACGATATAAATCTTCAAATCGAGCGAGCGTCTATAAATATTTCGATTTAGATCAAGTATTCTAATTATTAAGCGAACTATTATTAATAAAATTTTGAGAAGATTTCGATTTTAAACGTATTTATAACCTTGATAGAGGGCGCTGTTCGTGAGCTAAGTAGAATAATTTGAATATATAGTTTTAATATTTAATGTATATATAATTTATAAAATAGCCTATCGTTTTCCTCGTATTTTTTTTACCTATGTATGGAAATTTTGGTTTGAATTAGTGAACTACTGCGAATTTGTATACCGGACATACAAACCAACAAACAAACAAACATACAAACATTCATTTTTATATATATAGAAGATATAATATAAATGAGTTTTAAAAATTGTTAAAAAAAAAATGCATCGGCCGGGAAACGAACCCGGGCCGCCCGCGTGGCAGGCGAGCATTCTACCACTGAGCCACCGATGCGTATACAAAATGGCCATATTTGGGTATTCATTCCATTCCGGATTACTCCGCGTAAAAAAAAAAAGTTCTTCAAATGAAAAAAAGAAATAGCCAAAAATACTAAGCAAATTGTATCCAAAAATTTTCCTCAGGTTTATAAAAAGCGACATGCAAAATTTGGTACCAATTGGTTCAGTAGTTTTTGAGTTTATCGCGAAACAGACAGACAGACAGAAATTGACTTTTATATATAGAGAGATTAGTGTTTAGGTATTTGATTTAATTCATATAGTTGATATCTATATTAATAAAATGCAAATTTCATAAGTGTTGTTCGCTAAAAACTTTCGTTACAATGCATCAATTTCGACCAAATTTTCAACATTTATGTAAAACGAGATGGAGCAGGTTTTGCTTAACATCAAAATATTTTTCCTAACTTTAACATGCGTAACTTCGCTGTTATCGATTAAATACAAAAAAAAAATCAACAGAGTTAATTTTATTTATATATAAATACAAAAAAAAATTCAGCAATTCATTCAACTCAATCTAAAAAAAATATTCAAAACAAGCAATTTTAAGATAACACCATATGTAAAACAGTCGGCCAAGAAAACAACAACGATATTACATCTTTCTCACATATTCAAACACAATCTTGATTAATAATTAAAACTAATCTTTAACATTGTTTATTATACTTCATAATATATAATATTCGTTAGGCAAACTTTCACTCGGGTAAAACCCGGGCGGAGCCGGGTACATTTACAATAAACAAATCAGCCTGATGATTCAGCGAACAGATTACACAACAGGCTCAGAAGATATTGTGAACTAAAATTTCTGAAATTTATTGAGTCCTTAATATAATAGTATATATTTATATTATATTTTTTATAAATTAGTTTTAAAAATTGTAAAAAAAAAAATGCACCGGCCGGGAATCGAACCCGGGCCGCCCGCGTGGCAGGCGAGCATTTTACCACTAAGCCACCGATGCCTAAAAAATGGCCATATTTAGGTATTCATTCCATTCCGGATTAGTCCGCGTAAAAAAATAGTTCTTCAAATTAAAAAAAGAAATAGCCAAAAATAATAAGCAAAATGTAGCCAAAAATTGTCCTCAGGTTTATAAAAAGCGACATGCAAAATTTGGAACCAATTGGTTCAGTAGTTTTTGAGTTTATCGCGAAACAGACAGACAGGCAGGAATTGACTTTTATATATATAGAGATATTTATATAGTCAAATATATTTTGAAAATTAATCTCGATAAATAAAAATTTGTAGAAAATAATAAATATATATATGCATTTTTATTATCTAAAGATTCAAAGATATGTATTTAAGATACGTATAGACAAACGTATACATATATTTCTATAAAATCAGATATATTTCCATATATGTTTACTATATTTGTTGGTTTTCTTCCCATATAGAAGGTTTGAATTGTGGCGGAAGTCACAGAGTGGGTAATATTCTGTGATATTGAAGGCGCAGTGGTGCCGGACGCGCGGCAGACACTGAGGATGTCGTCATCAGCTAACGGAAATGACATCTAACCGCGGCTTCCGCTACTGTACGGAGAATTTCAACCGCTTCTCTCTTCTATTTACATAAATTTACTTCAGGCTATTTATCTCTCTCAATGAGATTTTTATTATTAAATTTTCACGGTGAGAGAGAGATATTTATAACCCAGGTTCCACGGTGAAAGAAAACCATCCCTATATATATATATATATATATATATATAGATCTGGGTAACACAGTTTCAACGAACAGAAATTTTTCTGTAAAATTTGCGAAACAAATATAATATTTACATATTGGTAGCAGGAGCACATCATACAATTTTTAATTGAATAAAGATAATAGGAAGTTTTGGACTACATCAAAATTAGCGTATTTATATTCTATTAAAACTGTCTCTCTTCATTTTTAATTAAATGTTAATTTTGTTGATATATCAGCTTATATATGTATTGTATGTAAGTAAGTATATATGTGCAAATTTGCCTCAGAGGGAAAATATGATGAACTGGCCGAATTAGACGATCACAGGACTGACTCATAAAGCAACAATTATGTAAGAAGACATAGAGGAGAAAATTCATCAGCGAAGACACGAGCTTTCACTAATGGAAGAAACTAATATGTAAACTGGTCTGTAAACTTCTCCCATTTGAAACTCACAGCAATGGCTTAAAACCATAACTGAAGACAGAAATTGAGTTCCATATCATTGAGAATATGAATTAAAGCCGCATCTGTGCTATAAATCCGTTCAGAAAAAGAAAAGAAAAAGTTATTAAAATGTTTCGATATAAGAGAAAAGGGACAATTATTTATATGCAAATCTAAAAACATGTTAGTTTAATGAACTGATAGAGCATCCCTGAGGGAACATTGCATAGAAATTGCATAAGAAGCTCCAATTGCATCAGCAGTGTTGGATAGGTTTGCTGAAGGAGAATTAATTAAAACTTACAATAAAGAAGTTAATCAGAATTCTTAATAAACATTAAACAATTGCGATTTCACCTGAATTTTTCCCAAATAAAATCACTGACCGTTTCAAATTTGCATATCCTTACCTATATATAAATGAAAAGCTAAATGGATGTTTGCCACCCAACCTGCTGAATATAGCGCTAAGAATTCCATATATGGATAGCCGTGTATAAATACTATAGGTAGCTTATGCAAATTTTTCAATAACAAACTAATTTACATATAGGGGGTCGAATTATTGGTAATGTATTAATGAATTCTTAGCCTCATTTTCCAAATCATAATGCATCATTGCATCATCAGAAAAATTTGTTTAAACAATTTTCGTTCAAACTCGGCAGAAATACGGTTCGTTTGGCTATTATGGGCATATGTAAAGATGTCATGTATGTATACAGGCAACCCATCGACAACAGAAAGTAAATCCGATGTCATTATTGAAGGTTTGGACAGCAACTCCGAGCACAGAGCAAACGACAAGGGCGGGACATTTCTTCCAAACCACTGCAGCCGAAGACTGCAATTCGAGAACGACTATTTGCTCCAGGAAAAATCCATAAAAATCGGAAAAATCCGGTTTGACGGATTGGCCTGATAATCGCGGCTGGCTGCGGTGGCCAAATATTTCTAACAAAAGGAAATGTTTTCTATGGACGTATTAGTGTTGTGCATTGGAGTTGTTAGGTTTGTAGATTGGAATTGTTTGAGTTCCATATCATTAAGAACATGAATGAAAGCTGCATCTCTTATAAATCCGTCCATTAAAAAAAAAAAAAAATATATATATATATGTTATATTAATATATTATTTGAAATGTTATATTGAAATATTTTATTTAATAATGTTATATGTTAAAATGTTGTTTTATTTAAAGTTATAATTTCATTGATATTAAATACTCTGTTTTAATCGACCGCCAGAGGTCACGCTTCTACTATAAAAACTCATTGTTGTTGTTCCCCGTTGGCCGATCCAAAGTTTTGTAATTATGTAAATAATCTTTTGTTTAATTTATTTATACGCCTTAAGACAGGCATTACTTTTGTCAAATTGTTTTATATATATTCCATGGGTTCACAATTAAAACAATATCTGATCAAGACTATTTTTATTATTTTACTTACAAGATTTTAACCACGACTGCACCACCATAGCTTAATCCTCAATATAACCAAAATCAAGATGATCCAAATTCAAGTAGAAAATCTCATCTCTTTCTTTATATTATATAAGAAAAGCCGACAGGATATTTACCTGTTATGCCAAAAGCAAAATTTTTCGAATTCAATTATGCAAATTCTCCAATCAAAAATAGATCATTTCAATCAAAAATAACTCATTTTAAACCAAAAATAAGCATCTTCAAGCAAACATAGCCGTCACCATCTCAAGAATTTTCAAGCATCCTTCTCCCATCCGAGGTTGGATATCACCAGCCATCACACCTTCCGCCCAACACCAGCCATCTCCCGAGAATTCAACTCCAGCCGGAATCATCCAACCCAAGGTACTTTGTATCCACAATATTTCGTAGTTTTCCTCATTTTAACTTGTAGTTACACCCAATATTTACAATAGTTTTCAATCGCCTATTTACTTATATAGTTAATACCCTTTTTGTCAAATTATTTTTCTGTATCAATTTTACCATAGTTTTGACCTTTAAATTTTATCACACCTTTGGTCCTTTTAATCCTTAGTTTTTCTTTGTATAGGTAGCTCCTAAATGCCATATTATAACCCATGTCATTTTTTATCTTTAAATAATATAAACCATTTGCAAATATCATTTTTTAAAATTCTAGATGTAAAGCAGTCGGCCGGGAACACAACAACAGAATAATATTTCTCACATGTTCAATCTTTAATAAAAATTAATCTTTGTTAATCATATTTCAATTATATATTTTCGTTAATGACCTCAATACCTTATTGCTTCACATTTCTACCTTGTATTTAAAATTCCCTAAATTTTGATATGTTATTTTCTTATTTAATCTCATAAAAAATGTTTTATTTACAAAATTTGCATTTTTACCCCTTTTAAATTTCTTTTTAAATGCCATAGTATTTTAATGTTTCTCATTTTCGCCTAACAAATATGTAAATTTGGCGAGACCAACTATGTAAATTTTACCTCTTATAATTATCCACCTTGATTCTTTTTTTTTATGCCCATTCACTATTCTTACCATTACCTTTTTTAATCTTTACATGTTCATTCCTTGTTTTTGCATTTTGTCTTTTTTTACATATTACCCTTGCCTTTTATTGCCTTTTCTCATAAATGCCTTTCTTTCTTATAATCATCCAATGTTTTTTCAATGCTATCATATTAATATTTTTCATTCATGTACATTTTAATAATTCATGCATTTTATTTTTCCTTCCTCATTTTTAATATTATATATGTGTATCATTTTTTCTTGTCTGTTTCCAATCTATTGGTTAATAACAAACCAATATGATTGTGGAATATCACCTTTTTACTCTCAACCATATTTTTGTTATCATCATTCACACTTTGTAATTTCCAATCTATTGGTTAACAATAAACCAATATGATTATGGATTATCACATTTTTATTTTCACTTGCTCCCAATTGTTTTGTTATTATTCATTTTTATCATTTATATAATTTTGTACGTTCCTGTCTATTGGTTACCATATTTAAAACCAATATGATAAGTGAATATCACCTCTCACATTATTTTCTTTCCATCAATCATTTTATCTTTTTTTTAACAATATATTTTTTTTATCACTTTTCTCTGAATGAACCCATATTATTTTCTTCACAGGGGGGAAATGTTATATTAATATATTATTTGAAATGTTATATTGAAATATTTTATTTAATAATGTTATATGTTAAAATGTTGTTTTATTTAAAGTTATAATTTCATTGATATTAAATACTCTGTTTTAATCGACCGCCAGAGGTCACGCTTCTACTATAAAAACTCATTGTTGTTGTTCCCCGTTGGCCGATCCAAAGTTTTGTAATTATGTAAATAATCTTTTGTTTAATTTATTTATACGCCTTAAGACAGGCATTACTTTTGTCAAATTGTTTTATATATATTCCATGGGTTCACAATTAAAACAATATCTGATCAAGACTATTTTTATTATTTTACTTACAAGATTTTAACCACGACTGCACCACCATAGCTTAATCCTCAATATAACCAAAATCAAGATGATCCAAATTCAAGTAGAAAATCTCATCTCTTTCTTTATATTATATAAGATATATATATATATATATATAATGATTCGATATAAGAGAAAAGGGGAAATTATTTATATGCAAATCTAAAAACATGTTAGTATAATAAACTGATAGAGCATCCCCCTGAGGGAACACAAGAAGCTTCCATTGCATCAGCAGGGTTGGATAGGTTTGCTGAAGGAGAATTAATGAAAGGTTTGTTGATTGGAGATAGATTTGTAGATTGTGGGGAGTTAGGTTTGTAGATTGGAGTTGTTAGGTTTGTAGATTGGAGTTGTTAGGTTTGTAGATTGGAGTTGTTAGGTTTGTTGATTGGAGTTGTTCGGTTTGTAGATTGGAGTTGTTAGGTTTGTAGATTGGAGTTGTTAGGTTTGTAGATTGGAGTTGTTAGGTTTGTAGATTGGAGTTGTTAGGTTTGTAGATTGGAGTTGTTAGGTTTGTAGATTGGAGTTAGGTTTGTAGATTGGAGTTGTTAGGTTTGTTGATTGGAGTTGTTCGGTTTGTAGATTGGAGATAGGTTTGTAGATTGGAGTTGTTAGGTTTGTGTGTAGATTGGAGTTGTTAGGTTTGTAGATTGGAGTTGTTAGGTTTGTAGATTGGAGTTGTTAGGTTTGCAGATTGGAGTTGTTAGGTTTGTAGATTGGAGTTGTTAAGTTTGTAGATTGGAGTTGTTAGGTTTGTAGATTGGAGTTGTTAGGTTTGTAGATTGGAGTTGTTAGGTTTGTAGATTGGAGTTGTTAGGTTTGTAGATTGGAGTTAGGTTTGTAGATTGGAGTTAGGTTTGTAGATTGGAGTTGTTAGGTTTGTAGATTGGAGTTAGGTTTGTAGATTGGAGTTGTTAGGTTTGTAGATTGGAGTTAGGTTTGTAGATTGGAGTTGTTAGGTTTGTAGATTGGAGATAGGTTTTTAGATTGGAGTTGTTAGGTTTGTAGATTGGAGTTGTTAGGTTTGTAGATTGGAGTTGTTAGGTTTGTAGATTGGAGTTGTTAGGTTTGTAGATTGGAGTTGTTAGGTTTGTAGATTGGAGTTGTTAGGTTTGTAGATTGGAGTTGTTAGGTTTGTAGATTGGAGTTAGGTTTGTAGATTGGAGTTGTTAGGTTTGTAGATTGGAGTTGTTAGGTTTGTAGATTGGAGTTAGGTTTGTAGATTGGAGTTGTTAGGTTTGTGTAGATTGGAGTTGTTAGGTTTGTAGATTGGGGTTGTTAGGTTGTAGATTGGAGTTGTTAGGTTTGTAGATTGGAGTTGTTAGGTTTGTAGATTGGAGTTGTTAGGTTTGTAGATTGGAGTTGTTAGGTTTGTAGATTGGAGTTGTTAGGTTTGTAGATTGGAGTTGTTAGGTTTGTAGATTGGAGTTGTTAGGTTTGTAGATTGGAGTTGTTAGGTTTGTAGATTGGAGTTGTTAGGTTTGTAGATTGGAGTTAGGTTTGTAGATTGGAGTTGTTAGGTTTGTAGATTGGAGTTGTTAGGTTTGTAGATTGGAGTTAGGTTTGTAGATTGGAGTTGTTAGGTTTGTGTAGATTGGAGTTGTTAGGTTTGTAGATTGGGGTTGTTAGGTTGTAGATTGGAGTTGTTAGGTTTGTAGATTGGAGTTGTTAGGTTTGTAGATTGGAGTTGTTAGGTTTGTAGATTGGAGTTGTTAGGTTTGTAGATTGGAGTTGTTAGGTTTGTAGATTGGAGTTGTTAGGTTTGTAGATTGGAGTTGTTAGGTTTGTAGATTGGAGTTGTTAGGTTTGTAGATTGGAGTTGTTAGGTTTGTAGATTGGAGTTGTTAGGTTTGTAGATTGGAGTTGTTAGGTTTGTAGATTGGAGTTGTTAGGTTTGTAGATTGGAGTTGTTAGGTTTGTAGATTGGAGTTAGGTTTGTAGATTGGAGTTGTTAGGTTTGTAGATTGGAGTTGTTAGGTTTGTAGATTGGAGTTGTTAGGTTTGTAGATTGGAGGTTGTTAGGTTTGCAGATTGGAGTTGTTAGGTTTGTAGATTGGAGTTGTTAGGTTTGTAGATTGGAGTTGTTAGGTTTGTAGATTGGAGTTAGGTTTGTAGATTGGAGTTGTTAGGTTTGTCTATTGGAGTTGTTAGGTTTTTAGATTGGAGTTGTTAGGTTTGTAGATTGGAGGGGGGTGGTGGCCACACAGGCAGTCGTTCAGCAGACAGCCCTCTCGCTCCCTCTCTCTCTCGGATGGCTTCCAGATTCCTCTTCCAACTCGTCGTGTGATTATTTCTCTCCTCACCACATTATTACCACTATATTGTCACATATATATATGAAATATCTCTGGGGTAATTCAGAGAAACCCCGGTCCATATCCCACATAATAATGACTCTATCTATCTATAGCAGACCCGCTGGTCCACCAAACACTACAACGGTGGCGCCATGAACATTGTACATAGTTACATATTTAAAAAAAATATGCATATAGGTTTGTAGATTGGAATTATTGTTCCAATATTTCGAGGGGCAACTCGCCTCTCTTTATCGAGGATGTTTGTGTTTTTTTACTAAAACATGCGTACACCACTCACAAGGCCAATAAAGAATTGTAAATAAATATAATTATTTAAAAAAATAATCGTGCAGACTGTGCACTTTTGCATGGATTGACGAGATGTCAAACAACTTATGTTAATTGTCAATTATCTATCTATATATAGCAAAGACACCACATAGAAAAACTATGGCATCAGAAATAAGTCAATCTCTTACATCTCTAAAGGTCTGAAATTTCGTTTCTCACCATTTACTTTCGGCTTGACCACAGAACAGGATGGTGCGGGATCATTGCAGGAGCAGGCTGGCTTCCTATTGGTTGTTCCCTAGTCGTCAACACAATCGCTCATTGGTTCATTCCTGAGAGATAGTGTTTAGTAACCAACGCATGCGTCATGTAACATCTGGAATCTGACGGGGAAAAGATTAGGTAAATATGCAAATCTGAGGAGAGAAGTTTTAAAACATTTGCGTGTCAATGGTTCGTGTGTAATTAGTGGGAATCTGCCCGAGTTGAGAACTCCCATTAAAAGGAAATAAACTCCCCGCAATCGTCAAATAGAGTCTCTATTAGACTCCATATTAGGCCTAGGGATTTCTGCGAGAAGAACTGTGTTTATCTTTGTTTATATTTCATATAAAGATGAAAATATATAAATATGTATAGATGGAAAATTGGCGTCAGGTTTTGACGTTTATTTTGACGGGAGAGGTGCCCTATGCTTCTATAAATATATATATATATGTAAATTTTCCCCTGCGGAAATTGATCTATAAAAGCATAGGGCACCTCTCCCGTCAAAATAAACGTCAAAACTAGACGCCAGTGAGGCCGATAGTTTGCGGTGATGTTTAATAGATGGTGTCTAGGTTTGACGTTTATTTTGACGGGAGAGGTGCCCTATGCTTCTATAAATATATATATATATATGTAAATTTTCCCCTGCGGAAATTGATCTATAAAAGCATAGGGCACCTCTCCCGTCAAAATAAACGTCAAAACTAGACGCCAGTGAGGCCGCTAGTTTGCGGTGATGTTTAATAGATGGTGTCTAGGTTGACGTTTATTTTGACGGGAGAGGTGCCCTATACTTTTAAAAATATATGTAAATAAACAAAATGGCTTCCGAGGATGACTGTTAACAATCTTCTAAAGCTTTTGGGTATGACAAAACTATCTACATGATGCACATCGTACATTATGCAAATTCGAAACTATTATCGTCGCGTATTATTCTTTTGAAAATTAGCCAATTTCTATTGCCCTTACTGCAATGAAAAAATGAATGGGAGGGCCTGGCTCATCAGTGGTGAACCCTCCCAGCAGTTTCGTCAGTTTAATCTACCATACCGCTGTTATATTGCATTTTTCGAACTTCCTTTTATAGTGATACTGGTGCTAGACTCTTGGAACCAGCGGTATGGTAGATTAAACTGGCGAAACAGCAGGGAGGGTTAACCACTGATGAGACAGGCCCTCCCATTGATTTTTCTATTGCAGTAAGGGCAGTAGACATTGTTTAATTTTCAAAAGAATCATACACGTCTATAATAGTTTAGGATTTTCATAATAGATGGCGCGTTAATGTATCATAATACATCGTACTAGATTACTAGAAGGATTACCCATGTGATGAATAAAACAAGAAAGTCATCCTCTGAAAAGCCGTTTTGTCAATTTATTATTTACTAGCGGATGTGTACCCGGCTTCGCCCGGGTTTTATCCGAGTGAAAGTTTGCCTAACGAATATTATTGATAATAATATTCGGGAACACACAGAATATAATGATAATATAATTCGTTATGTCATATATTTATATATAAATAAAATTAACTCTGTTGATTTTTTTTTGTATTTAATCGATAACACCGAAGTTACGCATGTTAATGTTAGGAAATATATTTTGATGTTAAGCAAAACCTGCTCCATCTCGTTTTACATAAATGTTGAAAATTTGGTTGAAATTGATGCATTGTAACGAAAGTTTTTAGTGAACAACACTTATGAAATTTCCATTTTATTAATATAGATTGAAGAGCTTTTTACTTTTCCGACAGTTGAAAATACTTGTGGATAATTGTGCTTTTAAGTAAAATGTATTATTTGAGGTGAGGCAAAGCTTGATGTATACCTTATCGACCAAACCCTTCCAAGATGATCGGTCCATAGTCAAATTCTGGGGTTAATTTGGTCTAGTTTGGTTCATTCATTGAGGATTATCGGTGGAAGGTTGGTCAAAACCGTTTGTTTTCTACCGCCACGGGTTTGAATCCCGCATTGAGCAGTTTTCTCTAAATAAATAAATGCTCCAATGGCCTCCGATTCTTGGAAAAGCCCAACCTCACCAGCGATTGCAAGTATCCTAACGGGAATCTGGCAAATTTGTATGTGAAAAAATCGAAATGATTTTCACATGTGTAAACATGTGGTGAACTTAGAATAAAAGTAGTAGCTAACTACCCACCATGATTATCATGGCCTATACCATATGTACTAGGGATATTTAAAAAAATTGTGGATATCGGTGAGAAATGTATACAGTCGTAGGGCCTTCCCCATCCATATACCGCTGAGATAACAACGGGTTTATCTGTCTTTTGAAGCTGTTTCCAACTTCTAGGACAAGGGAATGTCCTCCTTCATATTGCTGTATCAATTTTAATACGCCCTTCATTTATTCAAAATATTCTATGATATTTAATATTTATTTAAAACAGAATATTTAGATTATCATCATTCCTTTTTATACTTTTATTCCTTTTTTTAATATTTATTGTACATATATCTTGATTGGTTATTGGAGCGAGAGAGGACCTAGATGATGACTGCGGATCACGACCTACGAGGAAGACAACGAATAAATAAATGCAAAAACTTTAAAAGGAAATTTATTTTTATTTACTTTTACTTTTATTTATTTGCTTTGAGTATGGAAACCCACTCGGGAAACATGTATAATACAAAGAAGGAAGAAACCAAGGTCGACGACCCTGAAAAGCTGCAACTTGGTGCAACAATATCAGGATGGAGTTTTTATCCCTCGGTCTCTCCTGACTAATCTAAAGTGTTAACAGTACTTAGTCGCGTAGAAGCGCCTGGATTTTTTATTCCCGGGGTTTTAAACGTCCAAGTAAGGTACGCACCAAACTCCAGTATTTTGGTAACTTGTGAAATAATAGCGATTTTTACTTTTGTTAGTACGTGTGAAAGATCGTATGGCTCTCTATGGGAGAACACGGTCCTGTTTGGTACAATGGGAGAACACGGTCCTGTTTGGTACTATGGGAGAACACGGTTGGGAGAACACGGTACTGTTTGGTACTATGGGAGAACACGGTCCTGTTTGGTACTATGGGAGAACACGGTCCTGTTTGGTACTATGGGAGAACACGGTTGGGAGAACACGGTACTGTTTGGTACTATGGGAGAACACGGTCCTGTTTGGTACTATGGGAGAACACGGTCCTGTTTGGTACTATGGGAGAACACGGTCCTGTTTGGTACTATGGGAGAACACGGTCCTGTTTGGTACTATGGGAGAACACGGTCCTGTTTGGTACTATGGGAGAACACGGTCCTGTTTGGTACTATGGGAGAACACGGTCCTGTTTGGTGCTATGGGAGATGGGGGCATTGTGTATGATTGTGTGTTGTTGGAATTTTTATGTTGGTTCTTCGGGGGAACTTGGTCTTATTCAGAACTACGAGAGACAACATTGTTCTGCCTAGTACTTTATGATAATATGGTTCTGTATGGGAGAACACGGTCCTGTTTGGTACTATGGGAGAACACGGTCCTGTTTGGTACTATGGGAGAACACGGTCCTGTTTGGTACTATGGGAGAACACTGTCCTGTTTGTTACTATGGGAGAACACGGTCCTGTTTGGTGATATGGGAGATGGGGGCATTGTGTATGATTGTGTGTTGTTGGAATTTTTATGTTGGTTCTTCGGGGGAACTTGGTCTTATTCAGAACAACGAGAGACAACATTGTTCTGCCCAGTACTTTATGATAATATGGTTCTGTATGGGAGAACACGGTCCTGTTTGGTACTATGGGAGAACACGGTTGGGAGAACACAGTACTGTTTGGTACTATGGGAGAACACGGTACTGTTTGGTACTATGGGAGAACACGGTCCTGTTTGGTGCTATGGGAGATGGGGGCATTGTGTATGATTGTGTGTTGTTGGAATTTTTATGTTGGTTCTTCGAGGGAACTTGGTCTTATTCAGAACAACGAGAGACAACATTGTTCTGCCCAGTACTTTATGATAATATGGTTCTGTATGGGAGAACACGGTCCTGTTTGGTACTATGGGAGAACACGGTTGGGAGAACACAGTACTGTTTGGTACTATGGGAGAACACGGTACTGTTTGGTACTATGGGAGAACACGGTCCTGTTTGGTGCTATGGGAGATGGGGGCATTGTGTATGATTGTGTGTTGTTGGAATTTTTATGTTGGTTCTTCGAGGGAACTTGGTCTTATTCAGAACAACGAGAGACAACATTGTTCTGCCCAGTACTTTATGATAATATGGTTCTGTATGGGAGAACACGGTCCTGTTTGGTACTATGGGAGAACACGGTTGGGAGAACACAGTACTGTTTGGTACTATGGGAGAACACGGTCCTGTTTGGTACTATGGGAGAACACGGTCCTGTTTGGTGCTATGGGAGATGGGGGCATTGTGTATGATTTGTGTTGTTGGAATTTTTATGTTGGTTCTTCGGGGGAACTTGGTCTTATTCAGAACTACGAGAGACAACATTGTTCTGCCTAGTACTTTATGATAATATGGTTCTGTATGGGAGAACACGGTCCTGTTTGGTACTATGGGAGAACACGGTCCTGTTTGGTACTATGGGAGATTTTGGTCCTGTTTGGTACTATGGGAGAACTTGGTCCTGTTTGGTACTATAGGATAACATGGTCCTGTTTGATACTATGGGAGAACTTGGTCCTGTTTAGTACTATGGGAGAACACGGTACTGTTTGGTACTATGGGAGAACACGGTACTGTTTGGTACTATGGGAGAACACGGTCCTGTTTGGTACTATGGGAGAACACGGTCCTGTTTGGTGCTTTGGGAGATCTTGGACCTGTTTGGTACTATGGGAGAACATGGTCCTATTTGGTACTATGGGAGAACACGGTCCTGTTTGGTTCTATGGGAGAAAACGGTACTGTTTGGTACTATGGGAAAACTTGGTCCTGTTTGGTACTATGGGAGAACTTGGTCCTGTTTGGTACTATAGGATAACATGGTCCTGTTTGATACTATGGGAGAACTTGGTCCTGTTTAGTACTATGGGAGAACACGGTACTGTTTGGTACTATGGGAGAACACGGTACTGTTTGGTACTATGGGAGAACACGGTACTGTTTGGTACTATGGGAGAACACGGTCCTGTTTGGTACTATGGGAGAACACGGTCCTGTTTGGTGCTTTGGGAGATCTTGGACCTGTTTGGTACTATGGGAGAACATGGTCCTATTTGGTACTATGGAAGAACACGGTCCTGTTTGGTTCTATGGGAGAACACGGTCCTGTTTGGTTCTATGGGAGAAAACGGTACTGTTTGGTACTATGGGAAAACTTGGTCCTGTTTGGTACTATGGGAGAACACGATCCTGCTTGGTACTATGGGAGAACACGGTACTGTTTGTTACTATGGGAGAACACGGTCCTGTTTGGTACTATGGGAGAACACGGTCTTGTTTGGTACTATGGGAGAACACGGTCCAGTTTGGTACTATGTGAGAACACGGTCCTGTTTGGTACTATGTGAGAAAACGGTCCTGTTTGGTACTATGGGAGAACACGGTCCTGTTTGGTACTATGGGAGAACACGGTCCTGTTTGGTACTATGGGAGAACACGGTCCTGTTTGGTACTATGTGAGAACACGGTCCTGTTTGGTACTATGTGAAAACGGTCCTGTTTGGTACTATGGAAGAACACGGTCCTGTTTGGTACTATGGGAGAACACGGTCCTGTTTGGTACTATGGGAGAACACGGTCCTGTTTGGTACTATGGGAGAACACGGTCCTGTTTGGTGCTTTGGGAGATCTTGGACCTGTTTGGTACTATGGGAGAACATGGTCCTATTTGGTACTATGGAAGAACACGGTCCTGTTTGGTTCTATGGAGAACACGGTCCTGTTTGGTTCTATGGGAGAAAACGGTACTGTTTGGTACTATGGGAAAACTTGGTCCTGTTTGGTACTATGGGAGAACTTGGTCCTGTTTGGTACTATAGGATAACATGGTCCTGTTTGATACTATGGGAGAACTGGTCCTGTTTAGTACTATGGGAGAACACGGTACTGTTTGGTACTATGGGAGAACACGGTACTGTTTGGTACTATGGGAGAACACGGTACTGTTTGGTACTATGGGAGAACACGGTACTGTTTGGTACTATGGGAGAACACGGTCCTGTTTGGTACTATGGGAGAACACGGTCCTGTTTGGTGCTTTGGGAGATCTTGGACCTGTTTGGTACTATGGGAGAACATGGTCCTATTTGGTACTATGGAAGAACACGGTCCTGTTTGGTTCTATGGGAGAACACGGTCCTGTTTGGTTCTATGGGAGAAAACGGTACTGTTTGGTACTATGGGAAAACTTGGTCCTGTTTGGTACTATGGGAGAACACGATCCTGCTTGGTACTATGGGAGAACACGGTACTGTTTGGTACTATGGGAGAACACGGTCCTGTTTGGTACTATGGGAGAACACGGTCCTGTTTGGTACTATGGGAGAACACGGTCCTGTTTGGTACTAAGGGAGAACACGGTCCTGTTTGGTACTATGGGAGAACACGGTCCTGTTTGGTACTATAGGAGAACACGGTCCTGTTTGGTACTATGGGAGAACACGGTCCTGTTTGGTACTATGGGAGAACACGGTCCTGTTTGGTACTAAGGGAGAACACGGTCCTGTTTGGTACTATGGGAGAACACGGTCCTGTTTGGTACTATGGGAGAACACGGTCCTGTTTGGTACTATGGAGAACACGGTCCTGTTTGGCACTATGGGAGAACACGGTCCTGTTTGGTACTATGGGAGAACACGGTCCTGTTAGGTACTATGGGAGAACACGGTCCTGTTTGGTACTATGGGAGAACACGGTCCTGTTAGGTACTATGGGAGAACACGGTCCTGTTTGGTACTATGGGAGAACACGGTCCTGTTTGGTACTATGGGAGAACACGGTCCTGTTTGGTACTATGGGAGAACACGGTCCTGTTTGGTACCATGGGAGAACATGGCCCTGTTTGGTACTATAGGAGAACACGGTCCTGTTTAGTACTATGGGAGAACACGCATTCAGCAATGATCTTTTCCCAACCATCATACAAATACACTTATGGACAAACCTTAAGGAATTGGAAAGTCTTTGATATCGCCGGTCGTCGATTTTTTTTTTTAGGAGACAAAGGCAATTTTGTTTACACTTGGTTATCTCTTGGCTTCAATAAATGTCTCTATAATATCTTTCAGATTTATTGTCTGAATCCCGATATAAAAAAAAATGCAAAAAAAGTACAACTTTCTTAAGTTTTGTCAATCAGGGGGTATGTAGTAATATAGAATAAATATTTCATAAAACTGACAAAATGCTCTAACAATCAGTATATGCCACAACAATGAAGCTAATATAGCCTAAACTGGAAAACGATATTAGAACAATCATATACAACAATGGATGCTAGGGTCGTATAGGTTAATCAAACCTTGGTTATAACAATGCAAACAAAATTTTAATACAAACGTATAAGCGCAAGCAAGCACGCTATAACATTTCCAACAATGGGGAAATGCTCCAACCTCAACGAACTGTCAAACGAAGCCACCTAAAGAGGGCGCTGCTCGGATAAAGAACGAAACAATGGGGAAAAAGAAGTCTCAAACCCGGGTCATTAGGAGAAGGTCATAAACCAATGCCTCCAACAATCTTCCAACAATGGTCCAACAATAGAAATCACGTCTAAGATATGCCACTAAACAATGGAAATGTGCAAATTTGATCCGAATATAAATGCAACTATAAGTTAATGGACTATACTATTTAAAAAAAAACTAGTTTGTTAAGAAAATTATTCAAAAATACGCAAAATATTTTATTGTTTTTTAAAAAATCGTTTAAAAAAAATTGGCAGATATTAGTGGGTTAGTCGAGTGTCAACCTAGACCTTGACAGCGTACACCTTGACATTTTAAAATCCTGATAAAAGAGGGTATGTAAATAGGAGAAAACTATTTTTGGAACTTAGATAGAAAAAAAAAACTCCAATCTAAATGAAATTATAGATTTTTAAAAAAACTTTTCTAAAAGAATAAATCAATGGATATATGTAAATAAGCAGCAGACGGCGGCCGTTGACACCGACGCCATTGCCCGCTAAATTTGCACCGCTGATTTAATTGATTGCAGACGAAACTTCAGCAGTTCTTCTGACTGCATCCAGGGGGAAGGGGGATCGACAATGGCCTCTAACTTGATTTTTATTGATTTAAAAATTTATATGAAATTTGAAGAAAAACTTTGCGTGCCATGCAACACGTTAACCACAAGCGGGAATAACTATTTCTACAAGAATATAGGTATTTGTGTTGTTTGTCTTAAAAAACAAAAAAAAAAAACTTGTAAGAAAAGAAAGGTGATGTTAAAGGGATCTTTAAAAAGAGTGGGATGGCTCTAGGCAGTGTTGTGACAGGCGGGGAGGGATGTCACGGGATGCGGGGAGGGATGTCACGGGATGCGTGCAGGAGGATCTACCCACCTCGGTCATGTCCCCACCGGATCTGGAGGGGTGCCAGGTCGCCATGACAACGGGGGCGGTCACGTGATGCCGCGTCAATAGCATCTTCCTCCGGAGGAAGAGGTCAGGGCTGGCAACGGTGTGGGGCCCTTGAAGTAAAGTTTGGCCCGTTGTAGGGATGGGTGGCTCCTTGTAGGGATGTGTGATTCCCGTGTAGGGATGTGTGATTCCCGTGTAGGGATGTGTGATTCCCGTGTAGGGATGTGTGATTCCCGTGTAGGGATGTGTGATTCCTGCGTAGAGATGCGTGATTCATGTGTAGGGATGTGTGATTCGCTTATAGGAATGTGTGGCTCCTTGTAAGGATGTGTGATTCCCGTGTAAGGATGTGTGATTCCCGTTTAGGGATGTGTGATTCCCGTGTAGGGATGTGTGATTCCTGTGTAGGGATGTGTGATTCCTGTGTAGGGATGTGTGATTCGCTTACAGGAATGTGTGGCTCCTTGTAGGGATGTGTAGTCTTTTGTAGGGATGTGTAGCTCCTTGTAGGGATGTGTTGTTCCTTGCAGGGATGTGTGGCTCCTTGTAGGGATGTGTGATTCCTGTGTAGGGATGTGTGATTCCTGTGTAGGGATGTGTGGCTCCTTGTAGGAATGTGTGGCCTTTTGTAGGGATGTGTGGCTCCTTGTAGGGATGTGTGCCCGTTGTAGGGATGTGTGACTCCTTGTAGGTATGGCCTCTTGTAGGGATGTGTGGCTCCTTGTAAGGATGTGTGCCCGTTGTAGGGATGTGTGGCTCCTTGTAGGGATGTGTGGCTCCTTGTAGGTATGGCCTCTTGTAGGGATGTGTGGATCTTATAGGGATGTGTGGATCTTATAAGAATGTGTGGCCTTTTGTAGGGACGTGTCGCCCCTTGTAGGGATGTGTTGCTCCTTGCAGGGATGTGGGGCCTTTTGTAGGGATGTGTGGCGCTTAGTGGGGATGATTGGTCCCTTGCAGGGATGTGTGGCGCTTTGTGGGGATGATTGGTCCCTTGCAGGGATGTGTGGCTTTTTGTAGGGATGATTGGTCCCTTGCAGGGGTGTGTGGCCTTTTGTAGGGATGATTGGTCCCTTGCAGGGATGTGTGGCCTTTTGTAGGGATGTGTGTCCTCTTGAAATAATCTGTGGCCCCCTTGTAGGAAAATGACATTTTTGCCTGGATGCATGTTGACGGGTCCTTGTAATGAAAAGTGTTGCGAGGCCTTTTTGATGAAGAATTTTATGAGGCCCTTGAAAATATACTTGTTGTGAGACTCTTTCAGGCAAACATGTCTCGAGGCCTCCAATGGGGCAGGTGTCAGGAGGCCCTAGCACCCCATGGTTTTTTGCGAGGGTTGCGATACATTTGTAGAGGTTCGACCAGGTATCTTGGAGATGTTCTGAGACCCTTGGATGGAATGAGAGGACCTTTCAAGGATGTGAGTTCCTTGAAGGTATGCATGCTGTGAAGGACCATGCTGGAGTGGGCTTTGACATATAGAGTAGTATGGCGCATTGACAAGATGTAGTGGGAGGTTAAAAGGATATTTTTGTAGAAGCCGTCGTAGTGATGAGTATGTTTGATGAATACATTCATGGGTTGGAAAATTTTGAATCTCTTAGGCTTGCATTTAACTACTGTAAGCACATCGTTTTACGTCGCCAAAACTGGAAGACACTAAATGAATTAGACAACAATCTCAGGAAGGATGTTTTGGCTCCTCAGTATGGGAAATATGCAAAGTTGCCAACATAGGATGCCCCCCCCCCACATCCTTTCCCACTGTTCCCCGCCCCAAGAATTAAGAAAAAAATCTCTTGCAGTTTTACAAACATACCAACCCAGTAACTTGGAGTCTTGTAAATTTTTCACTACTGTCTTGTCTAACAGAACGTTTGTCTGAAATACTTCCATTTTGACAAGACGGCGTGTCAGAAATAAGGTTTGCAAGTTGTGGATGAGAAGAAGCTTCTGCTGCTCAATAATTTATAATCTGTGTTACTAACAATTCTGTATATATACACCTATACCCCGATTTACACGGTACTTGTTTTACACGTTTTCGATTTTACACGGTTTTCCAAATAATTTTTGTTTGTTTGTTTTTATCGCACTATACTAAATGCTACAGTGATTGAACACATGCGCTGTGTACACATCTCACGAGGAATCCCGAGCTTATGTGCTGACTTGCTGCACACGCACACTGTGTCTGTATTTCTTCGCATGAAAATTTCGCGAAAATTTGTAATTTTCGATTTACACGTTTTTCTCAGAACGTATCTACCGTGTGGGGATAGGTGTATATATCAAGTATAAAGTCGCCTCTCCCGTCAAAACAGACATCAAAACCAGGCGCCATCTATTGACCATCGCCGTAAACTTGCGGCCTCGAGTCGGCAAACTGAGAAGCGTCCACCTAGAGACCATGGTTTCGGGCTTGGCCATCGTCAGTCTAAGGCGGACTTTATTCCATGAGATCCACAAGGGATCCAATGGCCACAATCTCTGCGACGACGGTCAATAGATGGCGTCTAGCTTTGACGTCTATTTTGACGGGAGAGTCGACCTTTAATTCATAGATCAATATCCTCTCCTGGTAAAAATTTCCATCATTTATACCATGGTATATCATGTGTATCTAAAATCCTTCTGTTTCTTGTTCCAGGTATACCTCCACAGTCTCCCTGTCTTGTAATCTCATAGAACAGGAGTCGGCTAACTTTTGAGTCGAAAGAGTCAAAAATTACAATTTACAAACTTTCAAATACAACTATCCCCCGATTTACACGGTACTTTTTTACACGTTTTCGCTTTTACACGGTTTTCTAAAAAGTTTTTTTTTTTTATCGCACTGTACTAAATGCTACTGTGATTGAACACATGCGCTGTGTACACATCTCACGAGGAATCCCGAGTTATGTGCTGACTAGATATTTTAACCTGTCAATGCATTTTATTTTTATTTCTATGTACACCTATCCCCGATTTACACGTTTTTCTCAGGAACGTATCTACTCAGATCACTAACTGAAACATTTATAAACATGCCCCTAATTATAAGTGGTGACTTTAACGCCAGATCGCCATTATGGTACGATTCCACAAAAAATTACAATGGGCATAGATTGATCCCATCATTGACGAAACGAACTTAATCATACATAATAATAAATCCACTACATGTCGAAATGCTAGTGTGATTGATCTTACGCTGACTAACAAACAAGCAATAGCAGCTATCAGAGACTGGCACACAGAACAAATATCGCAGATCTCTGATCATGTAGCAATAATCTATGAAGTACATATAACTGACAATTTCACCACAGCTACTAATTATTCCACATGGAATTCAGTGAAGAAAAGGCGAACTGGTCAAATTTTGGCCAGAATTTCATTAAAATAGATCAAAATAATATTGAAACCTTTTTAGATACAGCAAATACAAGGAAAGATGTCGATAGCGCGGTAAAAGAACTTTCGAACACGCTCATTGAAGCAGCGTATAATACTTAAACTAAGAAAAAACAAACAAATAAAAAACAACATAAACAGATGGTGGAACGCGGACTTGACACGCCTTGAGAGCTATTGTAAATACCTCCGTAACTCCTATTATCGGGCGAAAAATCCCTCTATCCATATTCAACAACTGTATAAAAGTGCAAGAAACAAATACGTCAGGGAAATAAATAAGGCTAAAAGAATGTCTTGGAGGTTTTTCTTAGAGACATCAAATCAAAAAACCCATATGGAAATTTATACAGGGTATACAAAAATATAAAAACGGTTCTAACCGAAAGGGCATTTTGGAAATCTTAGAAGTGAATAAAGATGAAGAACGATTCCAGAAGACAGTAGAACTTTTGAACAACCTTTTCCCCGATGATAGAGATAATGAAGACACAACCTTCCACAAAAACATAAGGAACTATACTTTAGGATTTCATAATAAAGAAAATATAATAATAACGCCCAATGAAGTAAATGGAATAATTGATGAGCTAAACTCAAAGAAAACGCCTGGAATTGATAATATTTCTAACAATATGATAAAACATACTAAACAACTAATAGTTTCCAATACTGGTGAAACTTTTTCAAAAATGCTTAGATTTAAAATTTTATCCGAATGAATGGAAAAAATCTGAGGTGATAATTATTCCCAAACCAGGTAAAACAGACATGAAAATTTATAAAAGCTACAGACCCATTTGTCTCAACTCAAACATTTCCAAAATATTTGAAAAAATAATTAACAACAAACTAATAAAATTTATGAAGACTCGAATCTGCTTAACAATCGTCAACATGGATTTAGAAGATCAAGATCTACTATCTCTGCATTAAATGAAATTGTCAAAATAGCTCTAGAACATAAAAACAAAGAATATACAGCTATAATCGCAGTTGATATAAGTGGAGCGTTCGACAATGCGTGTGGCCGATGGTGCTGAAAAGACTAGATGAGGACAACGTTCAAGCTTCAATAATAAAACTACTGCAGTTTTTCTTAATAATAGAAGAGTGAGATTTAGATACTCATCAAATGAAACCCACAAAAAATTAAGCAAGGGATGTCCACAGGGTGGGCCTATATCCCCTACAATATGGAATATTATTCTAAACGATTTATTGAATAACTATTCAGAATCAAACAGTGAAATCATTGCTTATGCGGATGATTTAACTGTGATATGTTGGGGAAACAACTTGACAGAACTTCGGAATACAACAGGAAAGGTCATGGGGAGAATATTAGACTGGTGTGGGAACAATAAGTTGACCGTATCTGAAGAGAAAACGAAAATCTTATACTTGTTTAATAGCAAAATAGCTGCGAAAATTCCTAACACTATCACTGCCAATCGGGTAGAAAAACTGAAGATTATGGGAATAACTTTTAAAAATCATAGAAATAAAAACAAATTGGATTTTGTGCCCCATATTGATGAGATTATTACTAAGACAAATAGAGCTAGTGGATACCTAATTGGATTAACCGGGAAAGCATGGGGACTGGACAGTAAAAGAAGAATAGAACTCTATAAGACACTGTTTCGAAGTTCACTAACTTATGGTTCCACGATCTGGTACAACTTTATACCCAAAAAAGTCAAAGATAAATTAAACTCTCTGCAGTACAAAATTTTGAAGCACAGTACACAGGTTTATAATTCAACATCTTCAAACTGTACTCATATTGTTGCTAGAACTCCAAAGCTCACGGATTTTATTGAAACAAATTTACTAAAAATGAATATTGGATACAAAAAATCAGATCCAACTAAAAGAAAAATTATATCTAATTTTATAAACCAGAAATTTGAGGAATACTATGGAGGTGCCAATGATAATTTCAAGGGATTCTTTGATACTTCAAGAATTCCTAACTATGTTCAACCCAATCTATAACGTTCAATTTTTACTGGACATGGTGACTTCAACACATATTTGTTTCGAATTGGCAAAATTGGTTCACCTGCATGCACTTGTGGAAACGAACAACAAACCCCTGAACATCTTCTGATAGACTGTCCACTAACTTCTGATCTAAGGGAAGAAAACCAACTTTACCTGACTAATACAAAACAAGCTGCTTGCAATAAAGACCAATACATCAAGTTTAATAGATTCTGCAGGATGTATATTTTGAGGCGAAAGCGTTGACTGTACATATTTCAAGCTACTACTTATAATTGCTATATGTAAAATTTGACATTGTGTGAACGTTAATTTTAACGATTTCCAATGTTCAATTGTATTAATTGTATATAATTTAAAATATACACGCAATTATCCAAATTGTGGATATGGCGTGTCTCTCCCAACTGTTAAATAAATAAATAAATCTACCGTGTAAATCGGGGGATAGGTGAATTTAAAGAGCCACAATTAGTTTTCTTGCCAACAATAAATAGTACTCACATAAATAATATTTACATATGGAACTATATAAAGAGCTTCACATCCAAAGAGCAGCATGTAGCTCACGAGCCGCAGTTTACTGACCTCTGAACTAAATGAATGGCAATGGCCGGGTTTCTCCGAGTGTACGGACGTTGGGTAGTAACAACCATGTAACTCCTGGAACAGCAGCTTTACACACCCAATAGAAGACATTGCGACTGCTGTAATAGAGATGTACGGAGACATCTGAGCCTTTTAATTGGACACGACAACAACAACTAGGTAACTCTTTGAACCCAGAACAGCAGCCCAAGATAGAAGACATTGCGACTGCTGTGATAGAGATGTACGGAGACATCTGAGGTCTTCATTGGGCACAACAACAACAACTAGGTAACTCCTGGAACCCAGAACAGCAGCTTTACACACCCAAGATAGAAGACATTGCGACTGCTGTGATAGAGATGTACGGAGACATCTGAGGCTTTTCATTGGACACAACAATAACAACCAGGTAACTCCTGGAGCGTATCCATAGATCGCCAACTCCCGGGCTATCCTACGGAGACTCTCTTTGCCTACCTTAGTAAACCAGTTCACCAAGTGTTTCCTGCTCGCAGTTTGAATACATGTCGTAGTAACATTTTATCCAACTCTGAGAGAAGAATTACAAAAACAATCACAAGACTCAGAATGAAACATTATAAAGGAATGACAATACATCCAGATGGCACAAGAACCTACAGGACAACTGTCCTGGTGTGGAACCTACCCACATATTCTCATGTTCAGCAATGGCCTCAGCCTTGTAGAAAATTGGCATGGACCCAGAAAAGCAGCTTTACACACCCAATATAGAAAACATTGCTGTGATAGAGATGTATGGAGACATTTGAGGCTTTTCATTGGACACGACAACAACTATAACCCAGATAATTGTTCATTTTAAATTAATGTCTATATTACTACATCAACAATTTGACTTGATATAACGGCTCATTATCTTTCATTATCATCATGTTTCCCTTCGAACTGATAAAGGTGTCATTCAGACTAGGCCTAATTTTTGCCGAGTTTGCGCCTTTACGACGTCTACTGGTCTTCTCTCTAACCTTCCCCCCCCCCCCCCCCCCCGAAGTTTCATCTTAATGTTGATTTTTTTTATTTTAATATTCTATTATAATCTTTATTTTCAGTCAGTAACTCCGCCTTTGCCGGTCCCAAGCCTGAATGAAAAGGAGGAGGGGGAGCAGTAACAAGCTTTCTAAAAAACCTGGCCTTAGCTGGCCATGCTGATAGTACCCTGTAAGGACTCCAGGGATACAGGATGAGCAGCGTTTGTACTTCATGTTAGGAGTGGCTGTACATGGCGTCTGTTCCTCATGTCAGAGGCGGCCATTTCTTTCGGAGCTAAGTCGGCCTGCCACTGAGTAGTGCTCCCAGTCTTAATGACAAAGGCATTTTACTTCACCCAGTCATGATGGTTGTCAAACAGACACCATCAAGGGTCACAACTTGATATCCTAATATGATTGAGTGGAGATAAGGAGAAGAAGAAGAAGAGGAACGTCGGTGGAGGAGGGAACGTCGAATTATAGGCAGCTAAGATCGAATCTCACATTGGCCCAAATATTTTTTTTCAATGGCTTTCCAATTCCTTAAACCTTGTCCATGAATGTACATAGGTTATATATGAAAAAATAATACAAATGTAATATTGTACTGGGATAAGGTGCATACATTAAGAAAAGGCATCTCCTTATCGTGCAACTGAAAGTTGCTGATGGCTTGCGCCACTTATCGGAATAAATATCAGCTATTCTCGTTAATTTTTAATTATTCCAGAATTGGCCAAATACCCAATCTTGATTAATCAAGAAAAGCTAACCATGGACGCGTTTCGGGCTGTTGGCCCTCATCAGCGTGCGCAAGCTGTACCAAGGTTATAGATATTCTTAATTTGTATGTAACATTTCGGTGGAGATGCTGGGTAGATTAGGGAAGACAAACTGAAGCTTGCCGAGCAGATCTTGAAGCCATGGGTGCTGTGATCTACATTTTCCGTGGCTGACTTCAGGATTCCATTGCCGTGTCAAAGCCAAGTCTTCCCTCCAAGAGATGATGTCCTTATTGACGATACGACGATAAAGGCGCTCTTTACGCTGCAAGAAAGAAAGCACAAATCTAATATCCAATTATCCGAAATAATATTGTTACACATACACACTTAAACCTTTATTAAGACACACAGGTCTTACAGAGGATTCTCCTTGGGGTTACAAGACGGAGAAACCTATGAAAGTGGGAAATATACAAAGGGGTAAAAATGGAGAAAGATTATTTACACATGGTAAATATATACAGATTATTATTTGAATAATCCTATGGAAAATAAGAATATGGATTTGGAAAAAAAAAATGGAAATATGGATGGGAGAAGTGGAGGCGAAAAGAGAAAGAAAACAGGTATTTTATATGGGACATACATAATAATATTGTTACAAAGTATTTATTAATTTATTATTTTTAATTAACAAGTGCTCATTTTTATGTTTATATTTTGCTACTCTGTAAATTTCCCTCGTGGCTTATCTTTTGTTTATCATTCATAGTTGTCCTTGCCTAAAATAAATTGTTGTCTCCTCCTGAAGTTTTTGTTTCCCTCCACGTGGCTATATACAAGTGTGAGTCACAGCTCCAAGCAGCAATGTGGCAAAATATATTGAGTATTTTATATACAGATTAACAATTTGGATCATTGATAAGCATTTGGATTATAGATTATAAACACAAGGTAATAAGACCAAATAAATAAATAGTGTGTGACGTTTCGGTAACAGTGTTGTTACCATCTTCATTTTGGATCATTATATTTTGCTACTCAATAAACACATCCATCATATATATTGCCTCTCTGGTATTCTATATTTTTTTTTTGTATTTAATTAATTGCCGTGTCATTATGATGCTTGTCTTTCCTAATTTTCTATATGACAATATGTATATAAAAGGTCTTATAAAACGGTATTGATTTAATTGTTTATGTAATTAAAATAAGTAAGAAGGATGAATCCGTAACCAATTTAACTTTACATATTATTTATTATTAATAGTAATTATACACAACAAATTTGGAAAATATATGTCTACATGAAAACAACAATAAAACCTTATATACATACAAGTTACTTTTCAAACTCAGTCTCATCTATAGCCATTGTTACTGTGTAATATTCCAACATTAATGATATTCAATATGAATCCTATATAATTATTTAGTTCAACATTAGCACATTCATTCATTTATTTGTTGGCATTTTAACATTTAATGCAATATTTAAAATCATAATGAACTCTATTGCTTATTCAGTTTAGTATTGCATTTATTAAATTCTGTGAAATATATAATTTGGGAGAGAGAGAGAGAGAGATGGACAAAATAATTTTAAAAAAATAAAAAGAAAATGACGTTATTTTTACGAAATCACTTTTGCCTTCATTGAGTCAATTCAATTCTGAGAAAACGATAGTGTGCAGAAGATATTCCCGCGGATCTGTGCTACAGAAGTCTAACAGATATTCTCCAATGTGCCCTTTCAAAAAGGGGAGGAGGGAGGGAAGGTTCGTTGCCTAGCAACGCAGAGCGATGACGTCAGCAAGCCCGGGGATCGTCTGGACCAATTATATAATCTCTACAGGTTTCGTCTGCATTGATTTGATTTATAAATTTACATTGCGGCAAGTGTTCGTTGCGCACTAATTCTACAGTACAGACGATACTTTTTATTTACCTTTGATTTATATATTTTCACGCTATTTAAATCCATACGATATGTCCTCACATCACACATTACCTTACGCCTTAAAAAAAAAAAAAAAAAAATTCATTTATAATTAATCAGAAAGTTAAAAAAAAAAAATCAATAAATTTGAGAGAGAGAATCATCTTTATTAAATTAAATATGCATTACCTTTCCTTCCGTATGTTTCATTTTGAGTATTAAATGCCGTAACACAAAGAAAAAAATACATATTAAATAAAATAGGAAATACTATTTTTATACTTTAAGGAATAATTAAATCACCCCAATATGCCTTTTGTTATATTTAAAAATATAAATGGCTCAATAAAGTAAAATATATTATATTCAAAGATAGATATAATTATATTTTCTACTTTTTAATTTATTATTTTTTTTTATTGAGAGAGATTATTTATATCCCATGTTCTCTCCTGGAGCGCAGAACGCCAACTACCCGGAATTATTTTATATATAATTATATTATATAAATTTAATAAATATAAATTCAATATAATGCGCAAAATATTCGGTAGAATATCTTTTTATTTAAATTTTTTAAATTTATTTTTATCCAGTAGTAACATAAAATTAACCCAGGCTCTTGGAGTGTATCCATAAATCGTCAACTACCCAGGCTGAATTTTATTTTATAATATACACTCTCCATGTTTAAAAATAGAGAGAGAGAAGATAGAGAGTATATATACAAGGTGGGACTTGATTTATTCAAAATAATCCACCTTGCTTTCTCATCGTTCTCATTCATCGTCTGGCAACTTGTAAATACCCTCTTTATAGGCACTCTTAGGAAGCGTGTGAAAAAAATCTTGCAACCACTTTCTGGACATCTTCATCCGAGTCAAATCGCTTTCCCTTTAACTCCTTCATTAGTAGTCCAAAAAGGAAATAGTCAGAGGGGGCTAGGTCTGGACTATATGCAGGATGTTCTAAAACTTCAAAACCTAATTTAATGATTGTAGATACAGTTTTTACATGATGTATGCGGCCTTTGAAACCCGAATACAGTTAAGTTTTTGGTCCAAATAAGGAAATGTGGAATTCGTCGATTTTTGAATCGTTAACCAATTATAATGTTTTTTTGAGACAAACAAGACATCACCATAGATATTTTTCATTCTTTGGTATATTTGAGATGTTTGAATACCTTCTGCATTCAAGAAACGAAAAACTGCACGTTGTTCAAGCGTGGTGCAATCCTTCAAGGGAGCTTCCATTTTCGTTTATTTATAAGTCTCGCGCCGCGCGTGGAAAAAAAGAACAGAACACCTTAAATAGTCTCTCGATGTTATATTTTAATATTCTGTGGTTTAAATTATTTTTGCTTTTTAATTTTTAAGAAATAAGATAATTCACCTTATTTATTGATCCCCCTTTGTATTATAAAAAATAAATTAAAAATAGATATAATATAAATAGTAAAAAAAATGGTTACTGAAATTTTTGCGATTATTGAATTCCAAAAGATAGCGATTAAATAGGTTCATTTGTTAAATTAAAACAATACTTAAAAAAAAGGGTTAATTTTAGGCAAATCTCTTCCATGACTAATGGAAACTGTCACAAACTAAAGAAATATTTATATCGCGCGCCCACAATTATACTTTATTTTCTCTATATAAGATAAATATTGAAATCAATTTTATATAGTTAGTTAAAATAAAATGAATACATATCGATAAAATATTATTATATTCGGTTAAAAATATATTTTTAAAAAATGTAATAATTACATATTATTAATGATAAATTTAATAATTATTTTAAAAATAATTTAAAATATAAATAAAAAATGTGAAAAGTTCTAATAATACATTTCATAGATATATTTGACAATGTCGAAGAAAAGGGAAACAGCCGAATGAACGATTATTTCCAAACATTCCAGCAGCAGATCGACTGGGATAGCGGTAATGTTTTTCTTACCTTTGGTATTTCCATAAGGAAATATATTAAAACATATATATCGATCTTCTATATGTCAAAACAGTTTTAAAACATAATAATTTCGAATACATGTTCTATTAAGGCACATATATAAATTGTAGTGGCTTGATAGATTAAACAGGATCCCAAACTGCTAGCAGGGTTCCAAGCTCTATCAATATTATCTATCGTTTGGTGAAATTTGTCTCTTAAATGATAATAAAAAAAGTAGTAGCTTTAAAAGTTTCGCTTTATTATTATTATTTTTTTTTTTTTTTGCCAAAAGCGGTTTTTGAAAATGGTCTTTTATCCTTTTTTTTTTCTTACTTTTTCATAATAATATATTTGAAAAAAATTAAATAAATACACACAAACCTATAAATTAATGTATTCTAGAACTTACAAAACACAACACACAAGGCAGGAAATCGAAGCTAGACGTGTGCCAGGTATATAGCAAATCTAGAAAGCATAATAATTAGAATCTAGTATTAAATATATTTTACTTATTGTTTTAAAATATATAATATACGTATATAATTTTTTTATATTAAATATATTTTTAAAAATAGATTTAACATATAAATATTTTGTTGAAAATCGAGCAATTCCAATCGAAATTGGAAGTTATAATAAATATTTTTGATCAAAATAAGCGTTAATCATTCATATAAATATTTCTAAATTTAAATATCTAAAAAGATTCTGTAGAAGTGATAATTGATGATATATGTTTAAAAAAAAAAACATTGGCAAAAAAAATATTTGTTGCAAATAAATAAATGTTTAAAAATATATTGCTTATTTTTTTATGGTAAAAAAAAAAAAAAGAAATTTTAAATATAAAAAAAAAATGTCAGAAGTGGGATTCGAACCCACGCCTAAAGAGTAGACTGCGACCTGAACGCAGCGCCTTAGACCGCTCGGCCATCCTGACATGTGAAAAAGTTGATCTAATGACTTACTTAAAAAGTCCTAAGTATTTTTATTTCATTTTTTTTTTATAGAGACAATTTTTGTTGTTTTTATTAATTTAATATGTGCGTTGAGTGTGTTTTCATATTTTATTTTAAAAAAATTATGAATTTTTAAATTTTATTGCATTGTACGATAATTTAATAAAGTTATAATGATTTTTATATTATTGCAGCAACACATAAAACTCTGAGGATAAGTTCTTTTATTTCATAAATAATATCTCGAGCTATAAGAGTCTTAACACTCCTGTCGAAGGGTTTACGATACCCGAAAGCTCGAGATATTATTTATGAAATAAAAGAAACTTATCCTCGGAGTTTTATGTGTTGCTACATTATACATCAGAGGATTCTATCTTACGATTTTTATATTATTCCACAAAAAAATGCTTTTATAAAACGATCTTATTTATTACCCATATACATTTATATAAATATATAAAAGTTGTTTACATATTAATATTTATTTCTAAGTTACCAAAAATAATTTTCGTTATTCCGATATATTTAAATAAATGGTATACATTTTTTACATATGGAGATTTATTTACCAATTTAAAAAGTACATAAATTCTATATACAGTTACGAGCGTCATTCTTCATCTCCTAATCTCCTAATCAAACAACTGTCACGTTTGCTTTTTTTTGGAATGGCGCCCTCCTATTGGTCGGCTACGATCACGCCACCTTTGCCCCCCCCCCCCCCCCCCCCCCCCCCCACTCGCATTTTCGTTTTTGTAACTATTTGTTGGAGCGGGTCGCTCCTTAAATAAATGCATATATTAGTTAATAACCAAATGGAATACTCTCTTTCTTTTTCCCAGTAAGAGACGCCTACGGAAGCCAACAGTACATAGACAGATAAAGCACATAGGCTATAGTTATTAACTAACATATGCATTTATTTAAGGCGCCAAATTATAATTGTAACAAATAGTATTTGAATCAAAACATTCAATCGGTAAAAACACGGGCGTTGCCCGGGTCATTCGGCTAGTATATATAGATTTGTATAGGCCCATGAAATAAGCGAGCTTCTCCAAACAATCTTATTATCCAAGAAATTTGGCGTGTAGCCACACGAAATATTAGAAATATATAATTTATCAAAAATATGTATTTTAAAAATAAATATATATATATATTTATAAGTTACTAGCTGAATGACCCGGGCAACGCCGGGTTTTTACCCGATTAAATGTTTTTATTCAAATACTATTCGTTACAATTATAAATTGGCTCCGTGGATGTCACTCTTGTGAAACGTCCCGCTCCAAACTTTGTGTCTGAGAAGCGATATTTTTATAGAAAGATGATCTAGCTTTTGTTTTTGCTCGAATGAATGTTTTCTGTTAGAATTTTGTTCCTGCGTACAAAATAATGAACTGTTTCACCGTGGTCTCTGCTTTTTGGAATTTTTCCCGATATATTTTGTATCTGATAATCAAACATGATACAACAATATCGTCATCATCATTTTCTGAATAAAAATATATAGTTTTAATAATTGATTTATATATTTTTTAAAAATAGCCTATCGTCTTCCCCGTATTTTTTACCTATGTATGGAAATTTTGATTTGAATTAGTGAACTACTGCGAATTTGTATACCGGACATACAGACAGACATACAAACATTCATTTTTATATATAGAGATATTACCCATGAATTCCCGGGGGGACTGAACAAAGACTATAGAGAGAGTCCATTTAATTTAAAATAAAATGAGAGAGAAAATACTCAGGGAGGAGAGATATTGAGTCGGTAATGGCAGAGGGTTTCATAAAATCAAGAATTTTCTTTAAAAATTCTCCAATGGGTCCTTATACTTGCAAAAGTCCAACCCCACCAGCGAATGCAAGTAACCAAACGGGGCTCTGGAATTTTGTAAATGCAAAGTCGAACTGCTTTTCACATGTGTAGACATGTGGTGCCTTACAGTAAAAGCAGTCGCTTACTTCTACCCACCATGATTACCATACTACTACATATTACCATACTACTACTACAATATTCCTAAATAGTTTCACGCGAAATTATCCAGATCGGATATAGCGTGTCTTATTTGCAACTGGTAATAAATAAATGATTACCACGTGTACTAGGGATAAGCAAAAAAAAAAGAATTTGCTGCCAGGGGTTGTCTGGATGTGCATGGAATTGGTTTGGCATCCGTGCAGACTGCAGCTTCCATTTTAATTTGCCTCCACGTGTTTTCAATGGTGTGGATGCCAGTCACGGAATTCTGTGAATGATTGATCCACCGCAAATTGGATATAGCCTCTCCGCGATAAATGGCTGTAGACAAGCCAATTTTCAGTAGGATACATGCTGTAAATTATGAACAAGATTGTTTGTCTTGTACTTCCGCTGTGAAGGAACAGTCGCCCAGACTCCTACCAGGATCCACCCAGCTTCCTCTCTCCTTTGTCATTTCTCTTGGCGAAAAAACTTTCGTCGATCTAGAGGATTTTTCCGGCGTCTAGGATGTTATTCTGAATCACAGCAGTAGCTCGACCAGTCCGTGAGGATGTTTGGTTTAGGTCGTGGGTGACAATCCGGTTGCTGTATATACAATGGATGGATACAGTGGATCAGCCAAATTTTACTTATCGCCAAATCGATCTAC
Source organism: Cordylochernes scorpioides (assembly GCA_030710605.1). Classification (NCBI taxonomy): domain Eukaryota; kingdom Metazoa; phylum Arthropoda; class Arachnida; order Pseudoscorpiones; family Chernetidae; genus Cordylochernes; species Cordylochernes scorpioides. The sequence goes on along the minus strand of CP092881.1, from coordinate 2,647,740 downwards.
CATACAAGTAATCGTTTCTTGATAGAGCTGCCAAAATATTACACATTTACATCGCTTTTTTCTTTTTACAGAGCCACTTTATTCCATTCGTTTCCAGAACTTTAAGTTGGCTTGGTCGCCGCAGGGAATATTTCCATCCGTAGTCATCTACTTTCCACTACCATTGTACCGCAGTAACCTTGTGCATTAACGAGAGCATGGAAAATATGTAAGAACTAGCCGTTCTTCTAACAAAAGTTCATTTCTGAGGTTTATAATAGCCATGTTTTTATATAGAGGGGAGAAATAAGAGAAAAGATCAAGAAGACGTCGGTGTGCACGCAGCGAAACAGAAATAACAAGGACCCGTGTCTTAAACAGGATTCTCCCAGATACAGAAGTAAACCCTAGAGTTTATAATACAATCATAAGCCGCATTATACACTGGTCCGCAAAATTAAAGGAACAACACATGTTTAAGAAAAATAAAAGTTATATTAAGGGATATATATCAAGTTTTGGTATATTCAGAAGCTTCCATGAACTAAGAGAGTATGTAAAACAGAAAAACAAATAAAGTTGTTCCCAATATGAAAAATACCACCGTCTACGTTGACTCCGCCTCCAGCACGTGCCTGAGTCTTTCTCAAAGCGTCCTAATTTTACGCTCCACTAGATTTTTTATTGAACCTTTTTTTTTTTGAAGATTTCATGGCTTATAGGCAACATTTATCACAATAAAAAAAAAGGCAAGCTATTGGAAGGATGGAAGCAGCCAATCACAGGCAGAAGTAGCAAGATGGCTTGGAGTGACAAGAAACGTTGTCTCAAGGCTTTGGAAAAAATTTCCAACGACAGCTAATTTTTCCAGAACACCCGGACAAGGACGGCCAAGGGTCACAACGTTAAATCAAGACCGTTATTTGAGTCTCCTTGTGCGTCGCAATAGAAGAATGACAGCATCGCAACTACGAAGTGACCTCAATGCAGCTACAGGAGTCTTAGTATCAACTGATACAATACGCAGAAGGCTTCACAAGAAGGGCCTCTATGCTCGACGACCCATAATTTGTGTGCCATTGACACCACCTCAAAAGAGAGAGGAAACTTTGGTGCAGACAACATGTCGCCTGGAATCCAGATGAATGGAGGCGTGTAATGTTCACTGATGAGTCAGATTCTCTCTAAACAGCGATTCTCGTCGTGTCTTTGTCTGGAGAGAGGTAGGAACCAGAAATAATCCCGGAATATGGCTGAAAGGGATCCCTACAGAAGACAAGGTTTTATGGTCTGGGCTGGAATCTTCTTGGGCGGTCGCACAGCACTCCATATTTTTCGGCAAGGAATCCTGACTGGACAGAGGTATCGGGACGAGATCTTGGCAGCATATGTGATGCCTCAAGCATTGGAAATGGGAGAAAACTTTCTTCTAATGGATGATAATGCCCGTCCACATAGGGCTGGTGTGGTCGACACTTTTCTCCAAAACCATGAATTGCTCGGATGAATTGGCCAGCTCGATCCCCAGACTAAATCCACTGAGCATGCATGGGACAACCTAGGACGGCGGATCTCATCCTCCAACCCCTCCTAGAACACTCATGAGCTAGAAACAGCCTTAACACAAGAGTGGGCGTTGATTCACAGGAGCTGATAAACTCCCTAATTCTTAGTATGGGTCACTGATGTAGAGCATGTCTATCAGTTAAAGGCGATCACACCCATATTAACAACAATATCCAAGATATTTATGCACTGACTGCAAGAAGATCATTGCTTGACCGGCTAATTTGCATAAAATACGTGTTAGAATTCTTTGATTTCGGGTATTCTAATCAATAATGGAATAATAAATTTGTGTATAAAATTTCATTGATAAATGTTCAATAAAATTTGAGATAAATGATAAAAATATTTTGTTCCTTTAATTTTGCGGACCAGTGTATATTGTATTATAAATTTACTTTATATAATATTTACGAACGGAAAAATATTTGCAGGGTAACCTAGTGGACATGGCATCTGCCCATTAAGCGGAACACTATGGGTTCGATTCCCATCCCTGGACACTTTTATTTTTCCGTTTATCATTACTCTTCACAATTCATCCTTTCATACTTCATTCCTGAGGTTATAAATAATCGTTATTTCTCCTTAAAAATAAATTTCGATTTTTCATTTAAAAGAAACACATGCGGGACAAATGTCGTTTTACAAACCTAAGAGTTACCTACAGAAAGTGGGGCGTCAACCTTTCCTCAAGTTGGATCCATTTTCTGTCATGTACCTATTGTCCGTGCTGTTTTACAGAAAATGTGAAAGCCAATACATGGGTCTGCTTTTCAATTCTTTGGCAATAAAGCGCATATGGCAAAATTGTTTTCATAGCCAATATTTTGACGGAAAATTTCGCTCTCAAAAAAAAAAAAAAGAATAAAACAGCACACAAGGGAGGGGGATAGGGGCGGCGACATCCCCGGGAAAGGAGTGGCAGCGAACCAACGTTGCCCCAATTAAAATAACAAATACTTGCTAACAAAAAAGTGTGTGGGATTGATGCATCATTGTTTATGTTTTAGAGCGCTATTTCAACCTGGATATTCACCTTTTCATGTTCATTTATCTAAGATAATCCAACAAAAGACAATCAAAGACTCAACGAAACATTAACAAAGGGATGACAATACATCCAGATGTCACAAAAATTTACAGGAAAGGTAACAATTGTCCTGTGTGTGAACTAACACCTACCCACATATGTCCAGCAATGGCTGCAGCCTAGTAGAAAATTAACCCAGAACAGCAGTTTTACACACCAAGATAGAGAACGAGCTGTGATAGAGATACACGAAGATATCTCTTCATTGGACACGACAGCTATATGTCTTTTTATTGAAGGCGTCATATGAAATATGTTATATATTTAACTTACGTGCATCAAAGTGTGCATGATCAACGACACCCCTACACCCCATGAGATCATGGAAT
>CP092881.1:2605456-2644673 GCA_030710605.1 Cordylochernes scorpioides | reverse complement strand
GCGACCATCTTCTTCTGCTGCCCTGAGAGCTCTGCGACCACGCACTCCCACATCTCAGGGTCTCGGACCACTTCCACGAATTCGTCCGCGTCGAACGCTCGGAGAATGGGCTCCAAGTCGGTGGACGAGTAGGTAACACCCTCGATTCCCGACAGCCATGAACCAGGATTGAATCCCTCGTTAACATTTTGTTTAATATATGAATAACCTTCACATATTATTCATTGTTATAAATATCATAAACTAGGTTGCTCTTGTTGAGCGGTACCTAATAAAGTGATTTTGGAACAAGATATTCTTGCCTGAAAATCGGCCCTTGCCACTTCACCAGCTCAAACACATTTTCGGTAAATTCGAACAGTTCAACTCATAGGATGTTATGGGATCGAAACCATCCCTGTACTGGTGAGGGCCATGGTATAACACAGGTTCTTGGCTTTTTGTCTGAATTTGTCAAAGCTGGTGTTGTGACTTTATCATCACTAGTAAAGTTTTGTTTACCGTGGTGGACACTTTACATCTTTTTGTTGCATAACTAAAGGAAGAGGTACCTAATTTGGTATATATTGTCGCGAGGAATAACTTCGAATTACTTTAAATATTTATTTAATGAGTTATATGAGAGATTTTAAATATAAAATAAGAGTTACTATTTACATGAGCCAAATCGACCCAGCCGTTAGAGCAAGAGGGGAGAACTGAGTTTTTCCTCCTTCCACGTGGCACCATTGTTTACCCTGACCGGTCGGTCCAGTCAAGATAAGAGGGAATACTCTGTCCTCCTGACAATATATAAATTGCATGTTTTTTTAAAAAAGTGATCAGGGTTAGTCACTGAGATATATTTGAGTTTTCGGTTGGAATTGTGTGTTAAAAACAAATTTGTAAAAAAGAAGAAGAAGAAAAAAAAAAGATAGCAGAGCGTGGTTTCGATCCACGGACCTCTGGGTTATGGGCCCAGCACGCTTCCACTGCGCCACTCTGCTACAAATGATTATATACATAATAAAATTTATAAATGATATATAAACTATGGATGGATTACCTGCAAAAATACATTTCAAGTTTTAAGCTTTGGACAAGGTAAGTTGTGATATGGACGATAAAAAACATGGCGAAGGAAGACGAGTTTCTTCTATTGATGCATTAGAGCAAACCTTCGGGCAAAAGCCCCTCAACAGGCGCGATAACAGTTAAACCTGTCTATAGCGCCCCCCTCTTGGGACTCACCAAAATAGGGTGTTATAGAGAGGGGGTGCTATAGACAGGTCACTTTTAATGTAAATCGCATCGTACTACGTATTTAAAATCGGGCGCTATAGAGAGGGAGGCGCTATTTGGAGGGGGCGCTATAGACAGGTTTAACTGTACTATACGTTACAATTATAAATTATGACCCACCCGGGATCTCCCCAAGTAAATGTTTGCCCTACAAATAATGATTGAAATTAAACACTCTATGGTATATATAATACAAACAAAAAATTAATGTCAATCACTCTATAATATAATATCGGTAGAAATTTCTACCTTACAATATAATTCAGAATTTCATAACAAACTTAGAAAATATAAAAAATATAAATTTATTAAATACCAGACTTCTGACGAACGAGAAGTGCTCCTCAGTGAAATAGGCCTTGAGGGACTCTCTTTGGAGCTCCTGTTGAATGAGGTGGTGAGAAACAGAGATGGAGCTTTTGCGTTGTTCAAATTTTGGAAGACGGCTGAAGAGAAAGGGAAGCTATATACATAATCTAATTGATGTAAATAATTATAGTTATATAATCTTTGTCAGGATTAGAATGACGAATCCTGTATGGGACTTTGATTCCAGTAAAAGGCTTGTTGCTGCTGTTGTATATAGTCACAGTGTAGAAAATACTATACTATACCTACTACAAATATCTCTGTATTCTTAGTTCTCTTCTCTTCAATTACTCTGTAAACTGGCGAATCCTTTATAGGACGAGAGGTCCTCAATAAAGGCTTTTGTTAGAAAGAAGGAATCATATATCGCCGCAACTCTTTTTATTATTATAGCGGTTAAGGAAGCTTTCGGGCAAGCCCTTCTTCAGCTAATTATATTGTACAATCAAAGAGAGATTATATATCGTTTTTAATATAAATCAAAATAAACGAAAAGAAATTTACCACGCCCCTATCGCCCTCGTTTCAATAGCACCGCGTGGCCACGTTATGTCTGATCCTAACTTCAAATGTAATATGGTACAAAAATATCTTAAAAGAAAGTTACGTAATTGAATAAATATAAAGAATCAACTATAAACAGTTCAAAGGATTTAGTGGAGATTTTTTTTGTTGTTGTTTGTAAATACCAGACTTCTAGGTGGACAGAAAGTATATTAAAATTATCACAAAATTGAAACGAAATATAGGAGAAAATTAGTCCATTACCAACTAGAAGTATGGAATTTGTCAACTTGTATTGTTAGATGTATTGAACAAGTCTACAGATTTTTGTGTGGTCTGGGAGTATATTAAAATTGAAAACAAAATTTTAAATTAAAATTTTAGTCCATTGCCTATCTCACCCAGAATTCTGATATTTTGTCAACTTGCATTATCATCAGGTGTGAACAAGTGAACCAAATTTCAGGTTTCTATGTGCTCTGTAAGTATATTAAAAATCGATCATCAAAATATAGAAATTAGCCAAATCCACCCCGACCAGCCAGAAGTCTGAAACTTGGTCAACTTACATTGTCATCAGGTTAAAGCAAGTGTATACAATTTCAGACATCTAGGTGCTCTGTAAGTACAGTTAAACCTGTCTATAGCGCCCCCTCTTGGGACTCACCAAAATAGGGTGCTATAGAGAGGGGGTGCTATAGACAGGTCATTTTTAATGTAAATCGCATCGTACTACGCATTTAAAATCGGGCGCTATAGAGAGGGAGGCGCTATTTAGAGGGGGCGCTATAGACAGCTTTAACTGTATATCAAAATTCGAAACTATTATAGACGCGTATGATTCTTTTTAAAAATAAGCAATTTCTACTGCCCTTACTGCAATGGGAAAATTAATGGGAGGGCCTGGCTCATCATTGGTGAACCCTCCCAGCGGTTTCGCCAGTTTAATCTACCATACCGCTGTTATATTGCATTTTTCGAACTTCCTTTTATAGTGATACTGTTGCTAGACTCTTGGAATGGGTATTTTAGATGAACTATGGACATAAGCTTTGAGGACAGTAGAATTACATACTTTATAAATATATAATATGCTTCGAGCAATCGCTCTTCCGCAAATATCTAATTGTTTCTTTTATTATAAAAATTATATTAAGATGCAAGTATATGTTTTTTACCATTTTTTATCATTATATTTTTTTTAGATATTAAAACATGGGGAGGTGGGAAATTTCTTTAAATGCTGATTATTTATGTGAAATGCAATAGATCTTGAAAGCAAGAAAACTTTCTCCACTGATTATATTACTAGAAATAAAGCGTAAGGAGAAAAGATTTTTATTAATCACAAAATCGTGCGACAAGCTTTCGGGCAGTCACGCCCTGGTCTACCAGTCTACCACCTACACCAGTCGAAGGGCGTGACTGCCCGAAAGCTTGTCGCACGATTTTGTGATTAATAAAAATCTTTTCTCCTTACGCTTTATTTCTAGTAATTTATGTGAAAGTAGTAAAAAATTACAAAGGAAAATTAAGCTGTATCTTGATGAGTTTTTTAATATGAATAAGTGGCTACCACAAAACACAATAACATATTGGCCAATTAAAATTCAAGGTAAGCTGTAATCTTGTTCAAAGTTTATTATTAGTTATTGGAAAATTGATAACGTAGCAGAGTGGCGCAGTGGAAGCGTGCTGGGCCCATAACCCAGAGGTCCGTGGATCGAAACCACGCTCTGCTATCTTTTTTTTTTAAATTATTTTTTAAAAGTATTTATATGTACACTTCGTTCTCTTTTTATGCGGTTTTGGAGTTATGCGGTGCAAGAAAAAAAAAAATTATTCGAATTTCGAAAATTTTTTTTTGGTGATTCACTTTTTCTGAAAACGAATAAGAATAACAACTACAACTCTACTATTACGCAATCAATACAAAGAAAGAATTTTGTAACGTCCTGGTTGTATGTTAAGTTATCCAACAAACAGTAGAGGGGAAGTTCCAATGTCTTTTATTCCGCGCCTGCCGGTGTCTTACACAACTCGTGCAAAACCGAAATCAAAACTGAAAACCCGCCGGCGTGCCAGCTGCCGTTACAAATTTCTTTTTTCTTTTATTGACATGTTTTCTCTTGATTTGTTCTTAAAAACAAGAGACAAAAACAAAAATACCTCGTTAAAATTGCGTGTTTTTATGCTGCATTTTGTTTTTGTATGAAACTAATTAACCCTATGGATGCCAAAGGTGAATAACCCTTAGGTGCCAAGGCTTGCTAAGCCTAACTTACTTCATGGGGAGTGTATCAATTAAAATTTAAAAAAATAATATTTTTACAAATAGAAAACTTTAATCAATTTTTTATTAATTAAAATATACTTTTAAAAATAATATTAACTTATTTTTATTATGAATATACATGCTAATAAGGAATGAAAAATTATTAAGCTAAAGCATACATACAAAATTATTAACAAAAAATGAACATAAAAAAAAATTAATAAAAAAAAATCTATGAACATATTTACATTTCTTTATGCTCATTCCAGCAGCCAGGACATACACCTTTATCACAGGAAATGCATTGGTATCTGGTACGCTTCTTTCTCCCTAATTTTGGGGTGCAAACAACGCATTGTCTTTCTTTCTTTTCAGGAAGCCTCTCCAGACTATGTGTAGATGACATGGGTCTTTTGATGTACTTTATTTCTTTTCTTTTGGCATAATCTTTGGTGAGTTCTGTTATCAAAACTTTCTGAAAGTCATATCTATCCAGAGGCTTGTCAGTATTTTGCCTATAAATGATATAAGCATTCAAAAGAGTCCGATGAATCATGCTTATAAAGACTTTTCTCCACCACTTGAGAGATTTTCTTTCATCTTGATACATGTTCATCATTTGATCACATAAATCTATGCCTCCCTTTCCAGAATTGTAGTGTTTTACTATTTCTGGCAAATTCTTTTCCTTGCCTGATGAGGTTTTTTCAAGTTGTGTACTAGCCCCAGCATATGTTGAAAGCAAGAGGACAGGTGAAGTTTGAGACTTCTTTTCACGCCAACTGAGGAGCAATACAGGCTCCTTGTATCTGTAGATCCTCTCTCCAACTCCAATTCTTTTGACTTTGATTCCTTCTGGTAAATATTTACGGTTTCTTCTCAGTGTACCTGTAAGATGGGTGTGTCTCCTGTATAAATCATTTGCCATTTCTACAGAAGTGTAAAAATTATCGCATATCAGGTGATATCCTTTGAATCCACGGTGATGTAAAGGAGCTAGAAACTATTTTTGATTCGTCATCGCTACTAATATCATCCTCTGAGCCAGAAATATCTTCTTCAAGTTCATAACTAATGGTAGATTCGTCTGAAAAATACTCACAAGGGTCATGGGAGCTTGTAGATGGAAGCGCAGATTCCATCTTAGCGAGCGAACATGCAAGCCAAAACTGAAACTGAAAGTAAAAATATAAAAACAACTAAGAGATAAACAAACAGCGGTGAAAAATGATCATCAAAGAGTCCTATTTCATCTATGACTAACGCAATGGCCGGCAACCTTCTAAAAATAAACAGGAGGGGGATGAGAGGGAGGGACGATTATATCGTACCGTGGCAATTTTGAAAAATTTCTAGGGACGATTATATCGTCCCGTGGCACCCTAAGGGTTAAAAAAGCCTGCATATTGGAAAGCATTAGAAAATAAAACTTTGTGAAAGAAGGTTACTACCGAAAACCGGAAGATAAATTTACTCAAGTGAATTGTAAGTTTTTTTGAATAATTTTAGTGCGTAATTGTACATTAAGTTTTTTCTATAATTTTTAGTCCTCTTAAAGAAAATGTGTGACAATAATAAAAAACAAAAAAGAAGTGCAATTTCACTAGAAACCAAAATTATAATTCTCGATTGCTTGGCGAAAGGAGAAAGATCAACAGCAATAGGTAAACGTTATAATTTAGGCGAATCTACTATAAGAGCAATAAAAAAAAATGAAGCGGCAAAAAGAAGATCAGTCAGATCTGGTACAAATTTGAGTTCTAAAAAATTTCATCATATTCAAGAGGCACTTTAATAGAAAAAAACAGAAAAGGCTCTCGTAATTTGGATTGAAGATTTAACTCAAAAAAGAATTCCGTTAGATGGACATTTAATCAAGATGAAAGCCCTTAAATTTTACAAGGAGTTAAAAGAATCAGAGCCATCTACATCTTCACGTGAAAGTAATCCACAATTCTCTGCCAGCACAGGGTGGTTAACTGGTTTTATAAAAAGACATTCTTTTCATAATCTAAAAATAAAAGGTGAGGTGGCTTCTGCAGATGAAGAAGCTGCTAGAAAATATCCTGAAAAGTTGGCTAAAATTATTAAAGATGGAGGATATTGTGCCCACATCAAATCTTCAATGCTGATGAAACAGGATTGTTTTGGAAAAAAATGCCAACCCGTACTTACATTGCAAAGTCCGAAAAAAATGCCAGTGGTTTTAAAGCTGCTAAAGATCGAGTTACTTTATTGCTGTGCAGCAATGCATCTGGCGATCGAATGTTAAAACCGCTGCTTGTAAATCGATCTTTAAAACCACGTGCATTAAAAGGAAAAGACTTAAATACACTGCCCGTACATTGGATGGCAAACAAGAAGGCCTGGGTAACAACGGCTATTTTCACTGAATGGTTCAATAAATGCTTCGTACCCGAAGTAGAAAATTATATGAAAGAGATGGGTCTCGAATTTAAGATCTTATTAATTCTTGACAATGCACCAGGTCATCCAAACTTAGAACATCCAAATATAAAGGTAGTTTTTTTTCCCTCCAAACACAACGAGCCTAATTCAACCATTAGATCAGGGAATTATCTCAACATTTAAAAAATATTATGTAAAATTCACTTTCCAATTCATTTTCGATAAACTGGAATCCGATACAATAACAGTTACTGAAGTTTGGAAACAATTTAATATCTTGAACTGTGTAGATCATGTTGCGTTAGCAATTGCCGAGATAAAATCACAAACTTTAAATGCATGTTGGAAAGCTGCTTGGCCTGAATGCGTATCAAAGAGAAATGAATCAAATAGAACAACAATTGTAACATCAGATATTATTTCAATTGCTAAGGAAATAGGTGGGGAAGGTTTTGATGATTTTGGCGAGCATGATATAGAAGAATTGCTTGTGGACGAAGCCCTAAATGATGATGATATTTTGGAAAGTATGGTAGATACTACTAAAGATTTCGAAACAGTGTGTAGATAGCGAACTGGAAGATGTTACTCCACTGAACGAAAAATTACTTCGGGAAGGCCTTCAACTTTCCGGTAAATTGGAAATTTTTTTTATTCAAAATGATAATGATGTAGAACGCGCCTTAAAATTCCAACGTGATCTGAAATTTTGTATGTCTGGCTACAGAGAACTCTACAAAGAACTAGTCAAGCCATCACAGCGTTTGATTACTGACTACCTTGTCAAAGAAAAAAAAAATCACTGAAGTTCCTAAAGAAGCATTACCATGTAGATCTGATGACGTAATTTTATCTTCAAGTGATGAAAGTGATCTTGCACCAATCCACAAACGGGTTCGCACATTATCAGACAGCGAATAATGATGAAAACATTCTTAATATGATTTTAAATAAAGTTTTGTTTATGTTTTTTTTTTTTACATATTAAGTTTTGTTTTTGTTATTAACACACATATGTGCCATTTATTAAAATATGATGAGAAAAAAATTAAATCTTATTATTTATAAATCTTTTTTTATGCGATTTCTGGTGCATTTTAAAACATTATTTAGGTTTTATGCGATTTTTTAAATAAATGGAACGTATCCATCATTTTACAGATAAATGTATGTCTTTTTTTGTGCGATTTTTTTTATGCGGATTCCCCTGGAACGCATCTACCGCATAAAAAAAGAACCAAGTGTATATGAAATTTCTTGTAATTTTACTCGAATTAAATTCTACTCGAGTAATTTTACTACAAATACTATATAACTAAAATGATAAAGTACAATTTGGATAATAATATTATTATACAAGAAAATAAGACCTAATCCAAATAATTTCATAGTGTGTGACGTTTTGGCAACAGCATTGTCATCATCATGAGAACAAAATTTGTCTGAAACGTTACATATAATACTACACTAGCCGAATGACCCGTGCAATGCCCGGGGTTTACCCGATTAAATGTTTTTATTCAAATACTATTCGTTACAATTATAAATTGGCGCCGTGGATGTCACTCTTGTGAAACGTCCCGCTCCAAACTTTGTGTCTTAGAAGCGATATTTTTATAGAGAGATGATCTGGCTTTGTGTCTTCTGCTCGAATGAATTTTTTTTATGTTAGACAATTATTACAGCAATATTGTCATCATCATTTTCTGACTAAAAAACAACTATTTTTGCCCAGAACCTGTCAATTTCATTTTTTATTGGCTAAAATTCCGATAAATATCTCTTCAAAATTTTTCTCCATGTCCTGTCAAAACACGTTTTACAAGTACATTAGGTCAGCTGATATTACTTCCCATCTTCACCGCTAGAGGCGCTGCTTGCGAGCGAAAAGGCAAATTTGCAACGCAATTTGCAAATAACTCGAATAATATTCGGGATAGAGACCTGAAATTTTCACTATAAGTTTTTCCAGATTCTACTCTATATACTGTTAAAATTTCAGTCAGATTAGTTACGTATTGTGGACGTGTATAGCCGACATAGATACATACATACATACATGTACTGAATTTTATATATATAGGGATAATAATTAGCCGAATGACCGGAAACGCCCGGGTTTTACCCGATTAAATGTTTTTATTCAAATACTATTCGTTACAATTATAAATTGGCGCCGTGGATGTCACTCTTGTGAAACGTCCCGCTCCAAACTTTGTGTCTGAGAAGCGATATTTTTATAAAGAGATGATCTGGCTTTGTGTCAGTTCAATAACTTATATCAATGCAGTAAGGTCTGTAGAGATAATATTTGATGATATTTAAAAGAAGCGCATTGCCAGTAAATTTATTTGTGTAAAATTTTAACGATAGATGGCACAATTAAATTTAATTTAATAATAAAAAGTTATGTAAATATGGATACATTATGTAAATATTGTCAAGAGAACAGAGTTTCCTGGTATTCCCTCTTACCTGGACTGGACTGAGCGGTCAGGGAAAACAGTGGCGCCACGTGGAAGGAGGAAAAAATTCAGTTCTCCCCTTTTGCTCTAAATGCTGGGTCGATTTGGCTTATGTACATAGTAACTTTTATTTTATACTAGCGGATGTACCCGGCTTCGCCCGAGGTTTTACCCGAGTAAAGGTTTGTCTAACGAACATTTGTTAAAACAATTCTCTATAAACTTATAAAAAAAAAAAAAGATATATTTTGATAATTTGAAACTCGTAAATTTGAATCTCTCGATAAAGTGAACATTTTTTCCCGGTCCCTGTGTGCCGTGTCATCCTGAATTTTGTCTTTCCTAATTTTCTACATTACAAAATCATCGTTTTATCTAGTGAACATTTTTTCCCGGTACCTTGAAAAATACACGATAAGTTGAATAAAATCAATATTAATTGGTTCCCTCGGTAATTGGAAGTTAAAGGAATAGTATCGTCACAATGGGGGCGCTGCTTGCGAGTTAAATCTACAAATCTGCAAATAACTCTAAATAGACAAAAGAATTGCTATAAATTTATTAAATAAAAACAAACGATAGCATTGCGTCTCTTAACTCTAAGGATATTCAAGATATTCATGAAATTATTTTTCAAAAACCTTCCCGGTGATATACCTAATAATATCCCAAAATTTCACGGCGATTGGATGTATGGTTTTTGAATCTATAGAGTACAGACAGACACACAGACAGACAGACATTCAATTTTATATATGAGCCCCTCAATGCACAGATTGATTAACTCCATAAATAATCGGGAAAAAAATGTTTAATTTTTGTTGAAAGTCTAAAAATCTATATGACATATAGATTTTTAGACTTTCAACAAAAATTAAACATGTCATATAGATTTTTAGACTTTCAACAAAAATTAAACATTTTTTTCCCGATTATTTATGGAGTTAATCAATCTGTGCATTGAGGGGCTCATATATAGATTTCAAATCTTTCCTATAACCAATTAAATAAATATTTAAAGTAATTCGGAAAAGCCTATTTAATTATTTTTCTTCGCGACAATATAGATATATGCAACAATGAACTAATTGCCATCTATTTGTATAAATTTGTCCTAGGGAATCTTTCGTGAAGTGTAAATTCTTATTTCAGATTCGATAATGGGCTTAGTTCTTGATTAACCTCCTGGAACTCACATGACATACAAGTAGCTACAACGCCGTGGCATTTACTGCTTATTGCAACTTTTAGGATGAATGGAACTTTCGAAAATAATTTAATCCATTCTATAATACCACTTGAAAGAAAAATTCATCTTGGGAAGCGTTTAAAAAAAAAAAAATAATAATAATAATTTAATTGACTCGAGCTTTCGGCCCTGGAGCTCTTCAACAGTAGTAAGGTTAATTATCTAAGAAGAGAAAGAGAGACAAAAGCTAATATATAATATATAAGCTTGGCGAGCTTTCGAACAATAACGTTCTTTAACCGGCTGCAATACGAGGTGTGTTCAAAAAGTATCGCGAATTTTGAATTTTCGCGGGTTACGTATATTCGAATTTCGATCTTTTTGTGGCTTTATGTTGGTACTCATGTCTCTCACTTATGCCGACAAGCTCGGCCATTTTGAATGTTCACTTAATTGTTGACAGCTGCTTTGCTTGCAGGTGTTTTGGATCGTCTTCGATTTTTACCTATTAAAAAAATGATCAAAGAACCTGTATCAAATTTGGTGTGAAAAACGAAATTAAGTGCGCGGATGCATTCCGAATGTTGACTGTGGCATACGGAGAAGCTACCTTGGACCGAAGCAACGTTTATCGGTGGTACAAAATGTTCTCAGAAGGCCGAGAAGATGTGAACGACGAAGAGCGTGCCGGACGCCCGAGCACTTCAACAACAGACGAAAAAATTAATGAAGTGGAGAAAATGATATTGGCCAATCGTCGAATCACCGTTAGAGAAGTTGCTGAGGACCTAAACATATCGATTGGCTCGTGCCATTCGATTTTTATCAATGATTTGGGCATGAGACGGGTCGCCGCGAAATTCGTACCAAAATTGCTCAATTGCGACCAAAAACAGCATCGCATGAACATTGCTAATGAGATGTTGGACTCTGTCCGCGACGACCCAAATTTGCTCCAGAGGGTCATAACTGGTGACGAAGCGTGGGTTTATGGTTATGACGTGGAAACCAAAGCTCAATCATCTCAATGGAAGCTGCCGCACGAACCAAGACCGAAAAAGAGCGCACCAAGTTCGGTCGAATGCGAAAGTTTTGCTGACAGTTTTCTTCGATTGCAGGGGCGTGGTGCATCATAAATTCTTGCCACAGGGTAGAACGGTCAATACGGAATATTACCTGCAAGTTATGCGCAATTTGCGCGTAGCAATCCGCCAGAAACGCCCGGATTTGTGGAAGAACAAAAATTGGCTTTTGCACCACGATAACGCCCCTGCTCACACATCGTTGCTTGTGCGCGACTTTTTGGCCAAAAACAACACAGTAATGATGCCTCAGCCACCGTATTCCCCAGATCTGGCCCCCTGTGACTTTTTCTTGTTCCCTAAACTGAAAAGGCCCATGAAAGGACGACGTTACGCTACGCTTGACGAGATAAAGACGGCATCGAAGGAGGAGCTGAAAAAGATTTTTTGAAGTGCTTCGATGATTGGAAAAACCGTTGGCACAAGTGTATAATATCTCATGGGGATTACTTTGAAGGGGACAAAATAGGTATTCATGAATAAATAAATAATATTTGAAAAAACACAAAAGTCGCGATACTTTTTGAACACACCTGTACTTGGCGTAAAGATAGAGGCTGCCTGGCCGGCATTCACATTTATATAAAAAATAGACACTTCGGCCAGTTGGAGTTTTTTTAAAAAAACTCCAACTGGCCGAAGTGTCTATTTTTTTATATAAAACCTGTACTTGTATCCGTATTTACAGCCTTATTGTCCGAAATATCGCCAAGATCTCTTTAATAAAGAAACGTGTCACTGTTAAATTTTGTGTCTTCTTGGCAATGATATCGGGAGAGTTTCCTCCTATTATTATTATTTTTTTGCTTATCCCTAGTACCCATGACATAGGGCATGATAATCATGGTGGATAGAGGTAGGCGACTCCTATTGTATAAGGGTAAATATAACACAAAGCAATAACGCGCCATCTAAATATATAAAATGAAAGGATTTAAAAGCACCAATGTTTCTTTTATACATAATACAAACTTCTACTGTCCTTACTGCGATGAAAAATATATTGGGAGGGCTTGGTTCATTAGTGGTGAACCCTCCCAGCGGTTTCGCCAATTTAATCCACCAGACCGCTTCTCAGAGGTATAATACTGTATTGGACGCTTATATACCGCCCCGCCTAAGTAAAACCATACTCCTGTTGAAGGGGGGATATAAGCATCGAAAGCATGAGTCAATTAAATTATATATTTTTGTAATTTCCTGAACGGAATTTATCTCTCAAATAATTAAAACTTATCGAAATGAAACTAGGATTTTAAAACTTTCCAGATTGTGGCTTCAACTGATGATAACATGTGACACGTCACTGAGTACTTCTAGTTGTTTCTTCATAGCTCCATTCTTCCCCTACACTTCTCTCTTTCCATTTATTTTACACTCATGGAGACAAAACTTGAAAAAGTTGTACCTCATGTATATCGGGATTCAGACAATAACTCTGAAAGATACACTCAGGAAGACAAAACTTAAGGAAGTAGTACCTCATGTATATCGGGATTCAGACAATAACTCTGAAAGATACACTCAGGAAGACAAAACTTAAGGAAGTAGTACCTCATGTATATCGGGATTCAGACAATAACTCTGAAAGATACACTCAGGAAGACAAAACTTAAGGAAGTAGTACCTCATGTATATCGGGATTCAGACAATAACTCTAAAAGATACACTCAGGAAGACAAAACTTAAGGAAGTAGTACCTCATGTATATCGGGATTCAGACAATAACTCTGAAAGATACACTAATGGAGACAAAACTTAAGGAAGTAGTACCTCATGTATATCGGGATTCAGACAATAACTCTGAAAGATACACTCAGGAAGACAAAACTTAAGGAAGTTGTACCTTTTATCATGTATATAGGGATTCATACAATAACTGAAAGATACACTCAGGAAGACAAAACTTATGGAAGTTGTACCTTTTAGCATGTATATCGGGATTCAGACAATAACTCTGAAAGATACACTCATAAAGACAAAACTTAAGGAAGTGGTACCTTTTAGCATGTATATCGGGATTCAGACAATAACTCTGAAAGATACACTCATGGAGACAAAACTTAAGGAAGTTGTACCTTTTAGCATGTATATCGGGATTCAGACAATAACTCTGAAAGATACACTCATGGAGACAAAACTTAAGGAAGTTGTACCTTTTAGCATGTATATCGGCATTCAGACAATAACTCTGAAAGATACACTCATGGAGACAAAACTTAAGGAAGTTGTACCTTTTAGCATGTATATCGGGATTCAGACAATAACTCTGAAAAATACACTCATGAACAAAACTTAAGGAAGTTGTACCTTTTAGCATGTATATCGGGATTCAGACAATATCTCTGAAAAATACACTCATGAACAAAACTTAAGGAAGTTGTACCTTTTAGCATGTATATCGGGATTCAGACAATATCTCTGAAAAATACACTCATGAACAAAACTTAAGGAAGTTGTACCTTTTAGCATGTATATCGGGATTCAGACAATAACTCTGAAAGATACACTCATGAAGACAAAACTTAAGGAAGTTATACCTTTTAGCATGTATATCGGGATTCAGACAATATCTCTGAAAGATACACTCATGAACAAAACTTAAGGAAGTTGTACCTTTTAGCATGTATATCGGGATTCAGACAATATCTCTGAAAGATACACTCATGAAGACAAAACTTAAGGAAGTTATACCTTTTAGCATGTATATCGGGATTCAGACAATATCTCTTAAAGATACACTCATGAACAAAACTTATGGAACTTGTACCTTTTAGCATGTATATCGGGATTCAGACAATATCTCTGAAAGATACACTCATGAACAAAACTTAAGGAAGTTGTACCTTTTAGCATGTATATCGGGATTCAGACAATAACTCTGAAAGATACACTCATGAAAAATACTTATGGAACTTGTACCTTATAGCATGTATATCGGGATTCAGACAATAACTCTGAAAGACACACTCATGGACAAAACTTAAGGAAGTTGTACCTTTTAGCATGCATATCGGGATTCAGACAATATCTCTGAAAGATACACTCATGAACAAAACTTAAGGAAGTTGTACCTTTTAGCATGTATATCGGGATTCAGACAATATCTCTGAAAGATACACTCATGAACAAAACTTAAGGAAGTTGTACCTTTTAGCATGTATATCGGGATTCAGACAATAACTCTGAAAGATACACTCATGAACAAAACTTAAGGAAGTTGTACCTTTTAGCATGTATATCGGGATTCAGACAATAACTCTGAAAGATACACTCATGAACAAAACTTAAGGAAGTTGTACCTTTTAGCATGTATATCGGGATTCAGACAATAACTCTGAAAGATACACTCATGAACAAAACTTAAGGAAGTTGTACCTTTTAGCATGTATATCGGGATTCAGACAATAACTCTGAAAGATACACTCATGAACAAAACTTAAGGAAGTTGTACCTTTTAGCATGTATATCGGGATTCAGACAATAACTCTGAAAGATACACTCATGAAAAATACTTATGGAACTTGTACCTTATAACATGTATATCGGGATTCAGACAATAACTCTGAAAGATATTTGGTACACAGTTTGAACTCTTACTATACTCATCCAAGAAGACAAGACCCATAGACAAGAAGCGAAGACTTTCAACCAACAAATCAATACTTCCATCTAAGACAATTTCAAGGTATAAAGCCAACTTATAATACCAATTATAAGCAAATAATCACTAAATACTCTCAGAAAACAATTCATCGCTCCCAAAATTATAAAACAAACACGGATAGGAAACTACAAGAGACTGAGGATGGTAGACCAATATGTTTCAAATGTAATATACATCGCTAGGTACTGTCGAACAAATATTTTAAAATGATCTACGCCCCCCTCTGACAAACAGCTCTTAATCTCTAGCACAGATGATAATGACGGAGAACAAATAAACCTAAAACAGGATACCCAAGATCTACTCCAATATTTGTACAGACACAGAACCGATAAGCTGTCCTAGAAAATATAAACTAAGGCACCGTCCCTAATTCAAGAAACAAATCGGTCATTAAACATATTTTTAAAATTTTGACTCTAAATATATAATTCAAAATATAATGTGAAATTTTATTTGTAATGCTCTTTTGTGGACACAAGATTTATCAGTTGTCGACATTACCGAGAAAAATCGGACGCGAAATTTTAAAAATTGCAGCCAAATTTATGCTGGGCTAGATGGAAAAAACATTGATACAATTGGAAAAAATATAGAAATAAAAATTGAGGATGAAGTCTTTATGATAAAAGACTTGTGTTGTGTTATCATATATTTGTTGTAATGAATTCAGACTTCGAAACTTTCATTCTGAGAAGAATTTTGTTGAAAAAAAAAGTGAAGTCGAAACTCAATTGTAAAGATAGAATACGATTTAAATTATTTGTGTGTTGTGTGTGTGTGTGTGTGAGTTGTCATTTATTTTTAACAAAGAAACTCTACAACAAGGAGAAGACAGCTGGTAAAGAAATGGGTGATGGACAAGGAGGGGATCTTTATTGTAAAGGTTCAAAACTTAGCAGAACTACATTAGCAAGAAAGTGTTTTAAGTGTTGTTGGGTGTTGTGTTGTTGGGTGTGTATTGTGTTGTTGTGTTGTTGGTGTATGTTGCGTGTGCCCCCAACCAAAAATAATATAAATAAAGTATAAAAAAGAGTAAGAAATTTGGAAGATATTATTCCCAAGCTTTCAATTACACTCGCTATAGCAGAGTTTGAAGTGAATGATGGTGAATATATTATTGAGCAAAATAAACCAAAGGTCTTAGAATATAACTAGGTGTTTAACCACTGTGAAAAACAAGACTGGAGGCAGTTTTCGAATGTTTCCGTGAATCAAATTTAAAATTGAAAAAAATGCAGATATGTCTTCGAAGAACTACAAATACTGGGCTCTACAACGTGGAGTAAAGCTATCAGATCGAAATATGGAGGAGGTGAAAATTTTCTCCAAACCTAATGAAGTTAAAGAGATGCAATCATTGTTCTTACTACAGGAAATGTATTAAAGACTTTACTAACTTAGCAGACCCCTAGCTAGACTCACAAAGTAAAACACTTCGTCTGAATGGATCATGGAACAAGAGAATTCTTTCCTAACTTTAAAGATGGCTCTATTAAGTCCACTGGTAAAAGGAAATAAGACCTAATCCAAATAATTTATTAGTGTGTGACGGCAACAACATTGTCACCATCACCAGACAAAAAATTAAATGAGAAAAAATAGTACAGCAAGTTCTTAAATAGTACTGTTATCAAGTGTTTAAACAAGATATTTAAACAATCTTGTTTAAAGTCCACTGGTGTCTTACATACATAACTGATATAAGTGCTATATAACACCAAACTAATGCTAACATTCTATAGGAAAATACAAAAAAAACACACACACACACAAAAAGAGATTGAAAACTATTATCGATGATTCTTTTTAAACATTTGCTCTCTACTGCCCTTACTGCAATGAAAGTTTAATGGGAGGGCTTGGCCTATCAGTGGGGAACCCTCCCAGCGGATTATTAAAATGATAAATCAATATGGAAGCAATATTTAATTTGAAATCTCTTTAATTTTAACGATATTTTTATTGCTTACTTTTATTTATGAATATCCCTTTTCTCCCTATTTACATATACTTTTACTTCAAATCTATCTTTCAATCCCTAAGTTTCTGTCCCTGCTGGAAGGTTGTGTGTGTGTTTATATATAGGTATACGCTCATGGACAAAACTTAAGGAAGTTGTACCTTTTAGCATTGTATATTGAGATTTAGATAATAACTCTGAAAGATATTACAGTGATCTTTATTGAAGACACACGAGATAACCAAGTGTGAACAACCTCTGTCTCCTTCAAAAACTCAGATTACCAGCGACATCAAAGACTTTCACTTCCTTATGTTTTGCTCATGAGTGCACATCGGGACTCCTGGTAGGACCAAGTGTGCTATACACCCGGCTAAGATACAAATTATTTGTTCTCCAGAAGTACAACTGTACTCCACGCGGTGTACACAGTACTTCCAGGTCCTACAGCACTTTCTTTTCCCTTTCCATGAAGATTTCTTCTGTCTCAACTTAAGCTGCATCTTCCGTCTCTCACTGAGACCCTGTTGGAGAACATCTGAATTACATCAGAGTGACAAAACCCTGGTAGTTGGCCTGATTTACCTATATATTGCTATATGGAATACCGTGATTTTAGGTTGAATTTTGTTCAATTTGTTTAAGTTGTAGACTCCATCAACCTTTTGTGCATGCTGCTATACTAACTCTACCAAGAATCTTATAGAAAGAGTTCCCTCATCCAATGGGTGGTACATTACATTTTGGTCCATAACTCTCTCAAGCAAGTGTGTCCGTAACAATGGAAGCACACAATATATGTCATAATAGGTTGTTTAATGTTCCTCCAATAATAAATTCAATAGAATGTAGTTAACAAGATGGCGTGGCTAGAGTGGAGAGAGAGAGCAGGCGGTGATGATAGAAAAGTCCCTAGAGCTAGGCGAGGAGGAGGAGCTAGAGAACGATAGAGAGACGACAGACAGCTAGAGAATTGATAGAGAGTTAGACAGACAGAGAGAGGTGGTATGTACAGATGATTGGAGCACCGGGGCGATATGTGGAGAAGCGACTAGAAAGTTCCCAGGGCGGTAGCGGCAGCGATGGCGGCGAGGAAGAAGGACAGGACCTGGGGATGTCCGGCCGAGTTGGGGCACACGCGCGGGTCTGCACACACATGTGCCTCATCAGAACGTATGGCAGAAGCTATCAAGCAGAAAAGGGTAAGACACAGAAACCACAGAGTATTCTCTAGATCCTCACAGTGAGCTGCGGTGGAAAAATCCTCCGGCGGAGCATCGAAACGAACCATCTCCCTGGGTGCAGATAGATCAGTGTAGAAAGAACAGAGTTCTCAATAATCACATTACGAAAAATCTGTTTCATTTTAGTTGACATTTCGTTTTATAAAAACAAAAACGTAATAAATATGGCAGAGCGTAATCTAAGTGTGACCATCTGGATTTGAACCATCTCGAAGGTAAGTTCTAACCAAACTCTCTCCCTCATCCAGGTTTTACCCTCCATTTGAAACCTACTGTCACAACATTTGTCACCACAGATGTCTCACTAAACTACTTAGCAAATGGAAACTGGATATGCCACGATAGCTCATTTAAAAGACTGATTAACACCAGATCAAGAGGACGTCCTTGAACTACAATTGTAAACCAACTGAAGAAGAAAAACGATGTCTTTCCACCCATACTAAAGGTTGATTTAGACTTGTTCTATTATATTTGACCAACCCATTTTCTTAAATATCAAGAAAAGCCAACCACGAACGCGTTTCGGGCTGTTGGCCCTCGTCAGCGTGGATATGAACGGTCAGGATATGCCTTTTTTTTGTTTTAAATGTCATTACCTGATTATTTTCTTTTTTTTTAAACATATAATATTATAATACAATATAATATAATGCGGCTTATGATTGTAAAAACGACATTTGAAATACTATCCCGCATGTGTTTCTTTTCAACGAAAAATCATTCCCTGGACACTTTTATTTTTCCGTTTATCATTACTCTTCACAATTCACCCTTTCATACCTCATCCAAATGGTTAGAAATAATCGTTATTTCTCCTTAAAATAAATTTTGATTTTTCGTTGAAAAGAAACACATGCGGGATAGTATTTCAAATGTCGTTATATAATATATCAAAATAATGTATATGTTGCTCATAAAACTTTGTAAATTTTCTAATTTCGTTCTCCCCCTATATTTTTCACTTCTGTGTCTCTCAGGAGAATCTGTATACAGTGTTCCATTGCTACCTCATATAGTACACCGCTGGGAGAATACAAGGGTGACAGTAGAAAATTAAAATAATTTTATTGACATCTTGTGTGACAGTAGAGGTTAGGGAAGTTGAAGCACAGGGGTGACGATTGAATCACAGAGTGTCCACACTGACATCGAATAGTCTCAGCTCCAAAATACGCATTTCATTCTGCATGCTTTATAAATTGACATTTTATCTGCATGGCCACAGATTAGAAATTCCACAATAATCTTTTTGATATATATATTTGCTATCTCTCTCTATAGAAGGATAGTTTTCAAAAAGTAAAATAATCTCTTGTATTATATGAGAGATCAGCTGGGAGTCATCCAGGATAGGTTCCTTGTAGATAAATATTGTTCAGGCCTAAGGGCACACAGGAGGGAAACTTGGGCAGCGCTGCATTAGAATATATCGACAAGAAACTTAGCCCTGTGATTGACGTTATTTTCATTGGATCTTTTAGAGCTTGAGGAAAGTGGCGTTATTTAATCACTACATGTGTATACGTAAAAGAAAACAGAGAGAAGAGTGCCAGCAGGGAGAGGAGAGAAGAAATAAGAGTTACAGATGTTGCCCGTGCTGGCCAGCAGGTAGGAGACGTTCGTACTGGAGGACTGGATGAGGTGCGGCAGGAATTGGTTCCAGAAGACGCACTGCTTGGCGCGGTGGCCGCGGGCGACGTAGGTCCGCTCGGCCGAGAGGTGCATGTATTCCTTGCCCTGGGTGGTGAACTGGGGCCACTCGGGGTCGGTCATGCGGGTGCCGTCGGGGTTGAGCGTGGGGTCCCTGCGCCACAACGGTTGTATATCACGTAACCTTAGCCTGGATATCAGCGTATCACATCGTATTAATGAGGGTGTGGTATAGAATGGAGCGTGTTACACTCTAAGTTAGGTGGAGTGTGATGGAATAATGTCACGTTGCGTTGGAGTTTCACATTACTTCAGGTTGGGAGTGATCGAATAACGCCAGGTTAAGTGGGGTTACTTCAGGTTGGAGAGTACCGTCCCGTTAGGTTGTATCTATAGCTCCCTATATTTGTAGTTAATGTCTGCACAATTTGGGCGAGTGATCCCAACGCTAGCTGAAAGCAAGCCACCGTGTGCCACGACTAGGTTGTAAAAAGCACCCAGCAATAGGCGAACCAACGTAAACTCCCATGTGTGTCGAGGTCATTTGATGATGGCATAATATGGGGGGGGTGTTCGACCTCTTACATCTCCCCCCGCTGTCCTTGAATACCTCGCGTGATATTGCCAAGGTTGTTCGACGTCACAAGGACATAAACTACATTTATATGACCAAGTTTGACGTAAAATAACGTAGCAGAGTGGCGCAGTGGAAGCGTGCTGGGCCCATAACCCAGAGGTCCGTGGATCGAAACCACGCTCTGCTATCTTTTTTTTTTTTTTTTTAATTTGTATTTTTAAATTAACCAGACCTACTTACATCAAATTTCTGAGTGAACTGTGAATAAAAAGATAAATAAAACCCTCCATTAAGAGGAAGCTAGCAGACTCAGGTCAGTGACCCTCGCCAATCCTGGGTTGGCTTTGAAATCCACGAGGGAGTCTTCAGAGCTCGATAAAGTGGTGGCAAAATAAATATATATCAATATACTAGAATTTATTTTTAGAAAAAAAAAAGTTTACAAACACTATCTATATATATTGTTGCATCATGGCTAATGAACCTATTTTATTTTAATTAGTAATATTATTTTTCATATATTTTAAATTCAAAATTATATTTTATTTTTATTTATTTTATTAAACAGATTATATGTATTATAAACAGAATATATATATATTATAGAATCATCATTTGTATTTAGGTACACGTGTGACTTCACTGCTCTCTTTGATGTGAGAAAATAAATAAATTATTCTGGAGGCTACTTAAAGTAGACTTATCTCATTATTCCCTTATATAAATTTGTAGGATGGTTGAAACACGCTCTGGTAAGATGCAAGACCCAGCACAGGAAAGAATCATGGCTGAAGAGTCTGCCAAGCCGCAACCTGGTGCAACAATATATATAAAATGAATGTATGTGTGTCTGTCTGTCCTTTATGCCTGACAAAACCACTCATTGGAACGCCATGAAACTTTGGGAAGTTATTTAGTATACCGTAGTACTGGGAAGGTTTCTAGCAAATAAAATTTTTGAAATAACTTTTCGCCTAAAAATAATCAAGTTAAATATTCTAATTTATCTGTTATAATTCAACAATCTGCTCCTAAATATTATCATGATGATACGAATATTTTGTAATGTAGAAAATTAGGAAAGACAAAATTCAGGATGACACGGCAATTTATTTGAGGCAAGAATAATGATACAATTCCAAGGCAAGATACTATTCCTTTAACTTCCAATTACCGAGGGAACCAATTAATATTGATTTTATTCAACTTATCGAGTATTTTTCAAGGGACCGGGAAAAAATGTTCACTTTATCGAGAGATTCGTTAGACAAACCTTTACTCGGGTAAAACCCGGGCGAAGCCGGGTACGTCCGCTAGTATATATATATATATTTAAAAAGTGAAATATTCGAGCTTCTCAGGTGGCCAAAAAAAAGTCCAGATGGTGCCACGGGATACGTTTACCAAATTAAAACATATTTTTGTTCAGATATTTATTATTTTTTGGCACCGCTTCAGTGCCGGATAACAAAAAGTTCTTAAAACCAAAATAATACTTTCCTTACTGAATATTTAGGGTTTTATTGAACGATTTATTGAAAGGTTTGAATTGTTATGTGTGTGAAATCTCACAGTCTATGTCAGCCCTGGCCAACCTAAATGACGCTACGGGACGCACGGAATCGTAAACAAGGTCTAAAAACTTTAACTATATCAAAATTTTAACTTTAAAATGTATTTTTAAAAAAATACTTAATACTTCCTTGATGCTTAATGTTTTTATTTATTATTTTTTGGCTGCTTTTTTAAAATAAAAATAATAATAACAATTTAAAATAAAAAATATTTCTCTATTAATTACCATTATTCCTAACTTTTTTCTTCCTTTTTATGTAATCAAATATGTATTTTAAAAATTGTGAGACATATTTTAAATTAAAAAGTTATTATAATTATTTCAATATATTTTCTGTTTTTGAACATACAGACGAGAAATGAAAGTCACAAAAGAAATATAAAGTTAAATGGCGAGCCGCAACATTTTTTACGGCGGGCCGCGGGTTGGCCAGGCCTGGTCTATGTGGTGATCCTCTTAATTGAAAACTGTATGCAACTAAAACTGAATCACTGATAACGGATAGATAAAACTGGATACCTCACATAAATCCACTCTTACATATTGTAACATATATAACGAGGATATTATGCATCTATGTAACACCGGATGGTCTCTAATATCAAGCCTAGATGTGCAAATATTGTGCAAAAATAAGTTTATTCATTTAAGTAAAAGCCACTTTT
The DNA here is from genome assembly GCA_030710605.1 of Cordylochernes scorpioides. NCBI lineage: Eukaryota > Metazoa > Arthropoda > Arachnida > Pseudoscorpiones > Chernetidae > Cordylochernes > Cordylochernes scorpioides. The sequence continues at coordinate 2,621,754 of CP092881.1, read as the reverse complement.
TTGTATAAAAAAAAAAGTTATATACATTGAATTTATATAATAGGCTTTTATAAAATATTATTTCCGTATTTACTCGTACATAATTAACATATATAACACACCTTATAATAATAGGATATATTATTATAATTGTGAGGTAGATGAACCCCACATTATGGCAGGAGATCGCTCAACTTTAAATCGGTCACAGCAACTGAGGATGATGTTGGGAATATAGGATTTAAGACCGTAGATTTCTGGCCCGCCCGACTCGGTCTTAAATGGAGAGTAGTTTAAGGTTTTTAAAAGAATGATAAAATCTTATATGAAGTCTCCGGCTATGGAAGGTTTAATCTAAAATAATTTTTCTTATATTTCGAGTATAGGAGCATAGGAGAACTCTTTGAGTTGTCTCCACATGTGGAAACAACACTGGGAACAAATCTATGGAATCATTATAAAACACTATATTTTGTATTAAAAAATAATCTTCAATTAATTTTTATACTCGGTTTTATAAATATAACTATTGAAATTTTAAAATGTGTCAAAATAGTTCTATATATTGTCGAGAGATGGCGCCACACGGCGGTAACCAACTCCGCGTAAGATCTATAGCTGCTCTCCTCATATGCGGCGTAACTCCTGGAGATGGCCGGAATATATAAGACGCTACTAGGGACAAACTTCCAAGACTTCGATACACGTCAGCTCCATGTCAGTAGCAACAAGATTTGCAAGCTGTGAGTCACACTCCTAAAGGGAAGAAGCTCCATGTTGTAAAATACTAATTTTATTATCAAATTGGAAAATGTATTAATTATACTCCTTTGATACTCTTTAAACTTCCCTCTTTAACTGTCTGGTATTTTATAAATACCAATCTTTACATTAAATAAATTATTGTGTGTCTCATTTTCTTACTTAGGAAGGCCACCAGAAATTTGTACTTATTTACATATTGTCACGTAGTAATTTTATATGTAAATAAGTACAAATTTTTGGGGACCTGGTTGACATTAATTGTGTTCGTACGCCATGCTGTGAGTGGAAAGCAGTTAAGATAGGGTTGACGTATTGCCGGACTGTTTCCTTGTCCCGTTGGGAGGGCAGTAGAGGACATACAAATTGAAACAGGGAGGGGCACTCCAGATGAACAGTTTTCGTTTGATATATGTCCCCAGTATATATAAGTACTGTTCTTATAAAAAGGAAGGTTTATCGACTTTGGAGTTCCAGGTTGAAGAATAATATGAGTATTTACCGATGAGTCTCACGCACTAACTCTGCGTAATCCCACGAGCGAGCGTACAGAGTCGCCCAATATCCGGGTCGAAATTTAGACATAAAATACATTCAATAATGAAATGTTGAGAGAGCTTGGAGGGTTCGCCATTGATAAGCCAGCACCTTCTAATAATTTTTAAAAATTTCATTCTCCGCTCCGAATGGGCGGAAATTTTCTTAATGAAATGCGCAAACTTCTCAGTAATCTTTAGAAAATTCTTAACAATTCTCCAGAAACAAAATAAAATTTAAAAAATCGGAGTAAATTATTCTATATACAGTTACGAGCGTCATTCTTCGTCGCCTCTGTCACGGTTTGCTTTTTTTTTTTTTATGGAATGGCGCCCTCCTATTGGTCGGCTACGATCACGCCACCTTTGCCCCCCCCCCCCCCTCCACTCGCATTTTCGTTTTTGTAACTATTGTGTTGGAGCGGGTCGCTCCTTAAATAAATGCATATATTAGTTAATAACCAAATGGAATCCTCTCTTTCTTTTTCCCAGTAAGAGACGCCTACGGAAGCCAACAGTACATAGACAGATAAAGCACAGAGGCTATAGTTATTAACTAACATATGCATTTAATTAAGGCGCCAAATTATAATTGTAACAAATAGTATTTGAATCAAAACATTCAATCGGGTAAAACACGGGCGTTGCCCGGGTCATTCGGCTAGTAATTTATAAAAGTCAATTTTTTTTCTGCTTATTCTGCGGAGAATCTTCCCCTCCTTAAATAATAGCGATCGTGTCAATAATCATTAATTGAAGCACCATGCTGAGAGATACATCTTCTTCTTCTTTCTTATTTTCACTCAATCATATTAGGATATCAAGTTGTGACCCTTGATGGTGTCTGTTTGACAACCATCATGCCGAGAGATACATTATCTCTATAATTATAATGATGTAGGTAATGTTGGAGCAAACTGAAGGAGGAGGCCAAGCCTATAGACCGCTAGGTTAGGTTTGGGGAGAAAACCTTAAGATATCAAGAAGAATTCTGTAAAAACAAATCTGTAATTGTCTTTAAAAACATTAGTAAAACACGAAAAGATTTTCGCACAGGAATTATTGGTGGGAAGTTGTTTGGGAAATCAACTTGCTTCCAAATCGCGAATTTAAAACAAAGAGGTACCCAAAAAAATAATCAATTTTCCATTTTAAAAACAATCTAATTAAAGAAAAGTGTTTAAAAAGAAATAGTCCCAAACTTTTTAATTAACCAAATAACAAAAATATATATCAAAAACGATAATTATTATTTTCTCGCCTTTTTTTTTTAAATAATCGTCTGTAAGCGAAAAAAATCAATTATCTTTTGGGGTGAAAAGAATTTATTACTAGAGAGCTTTATTTTAACTCTTTTTCCACAAACTTCCTCCGCCCAATTATGCAATAATATAACTTCAATAATAAATTACAATCGATTAAGTAATCAGAGGAATTGATGGCGGCGCGGAGTAGGCTTATCCCCTGATACTTTTATGCAATCCGTTCTTAGAAAGGGCGGACAGATATTTTAAAGATGCATTTTTCTGAGAAAGGAATATTTACATTTCCCAGAAAAGTTTCACTTTTATGGCTAAATTTAGTTTGATCGATACCATTTAGCTTTCTGAGAAATTTGAACTCGCGGTGAGGGAGTAAGCCATATTCTATCCGAATTATACGTAAAAGAAGTCCAGATAACATATATTTGTACTAATAGTTAGCTCCTATAAATAGAAAATGATAACAAACTCTAGCCTTACATGAATATTTATTTGCATATTGGTTTCCATTCAAAGTGCTGATATTTCTTTTACATCGATAACTCATATAAGTGCTAATTGCTATATAACCATCCCATGATAATATTAGTTATGCAAATACTAAATACAGAAATAGATTGTTAAAATGATAAATTAATATGGAAGCAATATTCAATTTGAAATCTTTAATTGTAACGATTTTCACCTTAATATATGGGATTATTTTATTGAATTGTGAACCATTGTTTACTTTTATTCATGAATATTCCCTTTTCTCCATATATACATATGTGATGTGGTCCTGTAGCTCTTGTAGAATCCTGTCGACTATAAATGTGGTGAGTGATCCAGTCGACTTAATCTATGGTGTGAGTCCCCGTAACTCTCGCTATACTGTGTTGACCGAGAGGAACGGTCAGGATGGGGAGTTTTCCAGTACCTCTCTGCACCTTGGAAGACCTTTTACAGTTCTCACAAAATACAGGCAGTCGTGGTCGAGGCAGAGTGGAAAGCTTGGGAATGTCCATACAAAAAACGAAGACACAGTTGCACTAAGAAAGTTCGGTGAACAGATAAAAGTTGAGCTAGGAGCGAAAGATGGAGAGATAGAAGAGTTCTTACTGACTACATGGTGGATGAGGAGGACCTTGGTACAACCGACGAGGGCTTGGCTGAGGGTGAACTGACTGTCAAGTGACTGTAAATTTGGCTAAGACGGGGGAGGGGGGTTTATATACCTTTTCTGAGAAAGGGAGTTTTGCATTTCACCAGATGTGAAGAGTGTGGATCGTCTGGTGAAATTTGACACTGGCGCCGTGGCAGTTTCCAATCTATCTTTAAACCTTGTTGTTTTGTGACTGATATATGCTCGATCTCTGCGTTAGCTCAACTCTTAATCTATTACAGAGTTTTATTTATTTATCCTCAGTTTGTACAAAGTACATTACATATGATGATGTATGACACATGTCAATAATGCGTATAATCATTTACAGATGTGTTTCTATTATACAACATGAAAATCTTGTTATAAGTTATATACAATATGGGGTTGTTGGTTTAAATTACCATACATATAATATTATTTATTCATCCTCTCTCCTTACCATTAACCTTCCTATCTCTCACACCCTAAGTTCCTGCTGGATATCTAGTGCTTCTATACATAGTGTGATCAATAATTTCCAGGAATGCTAAATATTTAAAGAAATACAAAAGTATAATAAAGTTTTATTTAAAATTTCTCAAAATAATGACAGTCATTATCTATACAATTGTTCCATCTTTTTTTCCAGATATTAAAACACCTCTGAAAATCCTCATCTTTCAGGCTTTTCATTCTTCGAATTCTCCTTTATTTCAGGTATTGAGTCAAATCGAGGTCCTTTTAAGACTCTTTTAATTTTAGGGTAAAGGAAAAAGTCGTTGGGAGCAAGGTCAGGAGAATAGGGTGGCTGGGGTAGTAAAGCAATTCCGTGTTTAGCCAAATAGAGTTGTACAGTGACTGCTGTATGTGGCCGTGCGTTGTCATGATGCAAGAGCCAATTTTTCTGATGCCATTTTTCGGGTATTTTCTGACGCACAGCCTCCCTTTAACGTCGCAATACATCAAGATAGTAATGTTGATTAATGGTCTGACACTTGGGCACGAATTCATAGTGTACCAATACCTTTACATCAAATAAAGTGATAAGACGACACTTAAGCTTCGATTTGAACACCCTTGCTTTCTCTTGCTTATTCGACCAGCTTTTAATCGTGCAAACCATTCAAATGTCCTCGATTGTGATAGGGCATCTTCTTTAAAAGCCTGCTTCAAGATTTTAAATGATTCGGAAGCTGTTTTCCCTAATTAAAAGCAAAACCCTATGCAGACTCGCTGTTTTTCAATACAGTCCATACTGAAATTCGAAAATGTTCTGATATACTCGAGCTTATAAATTCGATAAAACGTGAGCGCGTGCGTCTATGTGATCAATTTTTATTTCTACGTGTTGATAAACGTTTTATCTATAAGGTCCTTATAAAATTATTTCATTATTTTTAATATTTTACGTGATCCAGTCTCATTCCTGGAAATTATTGATCACACGTTGTATATATATATCTACTTATATAATTGCCTTATTCTGTCTGTCTGAAGCTCACGGATAGAACCTCCATGAGAGGACACCTCTCTATAAAGGACAGTTTTCTTCACCAATACAGTAGAACCTCCATGAGAGGACACTCACGCTAGAGGACACCTCTCTATAAAGGACAGTTTTCTTCACCAATACAGTAGAACCTCCATGAGAGGACACTCACGCTAGAGGACACCTCTCTATAAAGGACAGTTTTCTTCACCAATACAGTAGAACCTCCATGAGAGGACACTCACGCTAGAGGACACCTCTCTATAAAGGACAGTTTTCTTCGCCAATACAGTAGAACCTCTATGAGAGGACACTCACGCTAGAGGACACCTCTCTATAAAGGACAGTTTTCTTCACCAATACAGTAGAACCTCCATGAGAGGACACTCACGCTAGAGGACACCTCTCTATAAAGGACAGTTTTCTTCACCAATACAGTAGAACCTCCATGAGAGGACACTCACGCTAGAGGACACCTCTCTATAAAGGACAGTTTTCTTCATGTTTTATTTTGCTATGTTTTATGTGTTTGAATAATACATTTAATCGTGTAAACCCGGGCGTTGCCCGGGTCATTCGTCTAGTGTATACTAATGGCACCGGATTGTAATAGGAGCTGGTGGTTTAGAGATCTTGGGAGAGAGACGACGAACCTATATCTAGAAATATATTTCATTTAATAAACGGATACTCAGACTCAATCAGAATGCCCACCCAAACAGCAGTACAGTTAATTCTAATCTACTGAATTTATACCTACAAACAACAAAATCCATTCCTCCCGCGTGGACCATTCGCGAACTCTACATGTGCCAAATTTATACCAAACATCTACAAAAAGCCCCACAAAAAGTAATTTACATTTAAACTTGTACCGTTAAAATAATGTAGCGCCGTTTGTAAACGGATAGAGCGCGGGCGGTAGATCCATGTGGTAGATCCAGCTAGCGTGCGGCGGGGCAAACAAACAAAGGAAGGAAGGTATTTGAATGGTTATTGTTTCTCGCCACTATCGGCAAACAAACGCCCCATGCTAATTCTGGAGAGTTATCTGGGATTTATTTCGGATGTTTGGAACTTTTAGTCCCTTAAATATTTCAGGTGAAAAGTGGAGTGCTACCTCCTCAATCCAACTTCTCCAAGATGAACGACCTATAGCCATAGTCTGCCCTGGTCCATTCATTGAAGATTATCGTGGAAAAAATAACATCGTGTTTTCTCCATACCTTCCGCACTTATATTCCTGGTTCATCCGTTTACCGAAGCTGTTTCCAATTTCAAGCGAGGTTGAGTGCCCATATTAAGATGGGATTTTCCCGGACTCTGCAAGCCCTAAAAGACATGGCATTCGATGTAGAACCACTAACCTACCAACTTAGTTACTGTGTGTTCCTTAAACCAATAGGATCCAACTTGTACCGTGAGATTCATGTGCTACAGAATTTAGGGACCATTTTATTTATTAGATAACCTAAAAAAAAAAAAACTTTCTTTAGAAATATTATACTAAAAGATGTTTTATAGGAATAAATCTCTCCAATATATGTTTACAGGATGTTGTGCGTCCATTATTCCCGACCGATTTAAACATCAGGAACGGACCGGTCCAAACGGCTTGGCCGTAGAATAGTTCTATTTATGGTTGGTAGATGGCGCAACACGACCGACAAGGAATCCAACGTTACCACAGCTTCTCGTCTCGGAATTTTCCTTGTAGCTCTCTTGTAGGAGTGAGTATAGGTGGTGCCCTTCTTGACGTTCCTTCGTTTACCATTTCTGTAACTTTTAACTAACTAAGCAATGTTCGGTTATAGCAGGATATCGAGATTTGCATTTTCGGACACAAGTAGTGGAGCATTATCTTATCCAACATTATATCTAAATAAGAATTAAATTAAATTGAGAGAAATAGAAAATGTTCTTTTAACTTTAAAATTCATTTAACTCGGGAAGTTGTACAAAATCATGGAAACATCAATCCAACACTCTCGTCCTGACATTTAGCTAGGGACTAACTGCTGCACCCCCGCAAGGTTAGTGGGGCCATCTCTACTCTACTCGCCAACTCGCTAACTGTGTTCTAATGAAAAACCTATGAACTGAGAATAAATTTTAAAAAGAAAAAAAAAATCCCTAGGTTATATATATTTAAAAACATCTTCCATTGTTGAGCTATTGCGTGCATTTAAATGATCCACGTTACAATTAGTATCGCATGAACAATTAGCAAGATGGCGTGAGCTTTCAGCACGAAATGGGTTTTAGTGATTTTGAAATATTAATCGTAAAAAAAAAAGAGTAATTTTCACTCCTCCCTTCTCTTTGAAATTAAAACCTCTTTTAGCTCACACGTCGAATTAACTCTCCTCCCATGATCAAGTGTATGTAAATATGTATGATACTTTCTAGATAGATAAAATATTCACAAGAAGGAAAAATACTTTTTCCCTCCCCATAACGTTATATTTGTAAACAATTATCGTCCTTATTATTAAGATTGTTTTTTATATCATTGTTTTCCCTTTTTGAAAGTGTTGCGGTCTGAAATTTGCATTCCGTCGTTGATCATCCACATAGCCTGGGTGTTCTAGTGATGCACTTTAGGGGTACGTATTGTAATGGGAAGGATATGGCGTCAAGATAGAGTTAACAGGAAGCTCTCTAGAATAATAATAAGCTACCCTACAGATGTGGTCGCCTCTCAATACTCACTGATTTAACACGTCTGCATGCTAACTACAGTTTAGTTGAGAATTGTAGATGCCAAGATTTTAATGCTGTTTCAATGCTTGTGTGTTTTCATAAATGTCCAAAACATTTCTATTCTCCATTTCAGGCGCCTTGTAAGTGTTACATTAAAATTATAACAATCTCCTCCCTATCCACGCGCTTTTTAGAATTGCCTTCTCAATAAAATCACAAGCTCCAAAATTCAATATGAAAGTGATTTTAGTACATTTTATTTGACTCACCGACCTAAACCTGAGTCACACCCGGTAGGTATCTGAAAGAAGAACTCCACATATACGACAGCAATATTTCGACAGTTGGAAAACTGCCAGCGTTCCATGTAAACAGCTCTCGTGTGGTTTATTTACGTAGGTATGGTGAAATTGGCTGGGGCGGGCGGGCGGACCGACGGTTTCATCTCTTGTAGTTACTAACGGAGAGTTGACAGATTGTCTCCTATTTAATAATCTACTTAGAGAGATACATAACGGGAAGTTTAAAAGAGGAGAAATTGTTGGCCGATATTGTGGTCAGGGTGCACGGACCGAATCTGATCTGCTCCATGGACAAGACACCACAACCAAAAGAGGAGAAATTGTTGGCCGATATTGTGGTCAGGGTGCACGGACCGAATCTGATCTGCTCCATGGACAAGACACCACAACCACCAAAAGAGGAGAAATTGTTGGCCGATATTGTGATCAGGGTGCACGGACCGAATCTGATCTGCTCCATGGACAAGACACCACAACCACCAAAAGAGGAGAAATTGTTGGCCGATATTGTGATCAGGGTGCACGGACCGAATCTGATCTGCTCCATGGACAAGACACCACAACCACCAAAAGAGGAGAAATTGTTGGCCGATATTGTGATCAGGGTGCACGGACCGAATCTGATCTGCTCCATGGACAAGACACCACAACCACCAAAAGAGGAGAAATTGTTGGCTGATATTGTGATCAGGGTGCACGGACCGAATCTGATCTGCTCCATGGACAAGACACCACAACCACCAAAAGAGGAGAAATTGTTGGCCGATATTGTGATCAGGGTGCACGGACCGAATCTGATCTGCTCCATGGACAAGACACCACAACCAAAAGAGGAGAAATTGTTGGCCGATATTGTGATCAGGGTGCACGGACCGAATCTGATCTGCTCCATGGACAAGACACCACAACCACCAAAAGAGGAGAAATTGTTGGCTGATATTGTGATCAGGGTGCACGGACCGAATCTGATCTGCTCCATGGACAAGACACCACAACCACCAAAAGAGGAGAAATTGTTGGCTGATATTGTGATCAGGGTGCACGGACCGAATCTGATCTGCTCCATGGACAAGACACCACAACCAAAAGAGGAGAAATGTTTCTCTTTATTATCTGGATAAAGAGAGAGAGACACTGTTACAAGATAGCTACTTCCATCTATCAGACCGGTTTCGGATTAAAAATATATTTTGGCGAAATTCTGATAAATAAAAAGAAACTAAAATAGCATTTCTGGCTGCTGTCATGGTGTACTTCAACCGCAACCACTGAAGTGGCTACATTGTGAATCACTGAAATTTTAGCCAGTAACCTTGAATACGTTTAGTCATGTGGGAAAAAATATCTGTGTATTATACGAAGGTAAGGTGAAACGTTCTTGGCCTGACATGAAATACAATTTATTTTGCTACATAATCTCCCTTGACTTCAACACACTTGGTCCAGTGTTTCTCCAATATCAATATTCCATCCTGGAAATGAGAGTCTGGAAGGCTGTTAAAATATTCAGCTACAGCCCTCTTAACTTCTTCATTGGACGCGAAGCGCGCGCGCTTTCCAGAAACAAATTCATTTAGATGTGGAAATAGATGGAAGTCTGAGGGCGCCAAATCAGGAGAATAAGGGGGATGGTCGAGCAAATCGTACCTCAAATCACGCAGTTTTCCTATTGCCAACACTTTTGTGAGCAGGTGTGTTTTCCTGGTGAGAGATGTTTTTTTTTTTTTCTTCCTCAAGCCAGGAATTTTATCGCGAATTTTGATTAATATTCACCTATAAGTTCTGATTTTTTCAAGAGGTAATCAATTAACAGGATCCCTTTGACATCCCAAAAAACACTGGCCATGACCTTGATCACTTGAATAGGTCCAAACATTGCTGTGAATGCCGTTTGTACATTTGCTTTTGATCTGCATTCAGCAAATGCGGCACCCACCTTGCGCAGAGCTTTCGCATCCCTAATTCTTCGTGCAATATGTTCCGCACCCTCTCTTCCGATATTTCCACGGGCTCAGCTATCTCACACACCTTTACTCGCCTATTGCCCAACACAATATTGTGCACTTTTCGATAGTTTCCAGTGTGGTTGCAGTTTTTGGCGGTCCTTCACGTGGGTCATCTTCGAGCGATCACGTTTAAATTCATCTCCCATTTTTTAACTTTTTAATTGAAGGAGCAGAGTTCCCGTAAACTTGTCAACTTCGGATGAATTTATTTAGGGTTTAATCCATCCAAAACAAATAATTTAATAACTGCACGATATCCAAGTTTATCCATTTTAACAAAACACGCGCAAGACGTGTACTGCAAAGACTCGTTTACACAAACTATTTGAGCGAACAAGTTGAAACTTCTAAAGAGACAAAGGTCGCCTCTCCCGTCAAAATAGACGACAAAACTAGACGCCAAGTTGAAACTTGTCCTATGAACTAACGACGTGCGCGCGCAGGGAGGAAACGTAATCTTTTGCCGATTGGAATGCCATCTCTGGGTCAGGCTGAAAACTTTTCACCTTACGCTCCTAACTCACAACGAATACTTATATACTAATATTACTGAAATAAACACGCAACATACGGGTGGTACTGAACGGTGGTAACAAGTCTCTGCCCTTCCAAAAAGATCGTAGTCCATGATTTACAGACTAAGCCTGATCATCTACGGAAAGGCGTTCTCCATCATCCGCCGGACCCGCAGTCCTGGATCTCGAGTGACATGCTATCACCAAGAAATGCGCGACGTCGTGGTAGACCCGTTGGCGATATTCCATCGTACTCTGTATCACCTTGTACATCGCATTTATAATTGTGCATACTGGGTACCTATATGTAAATAACAAGATGACTTTTTTAATTGTCAATTGTCTACGGACTTTCCAGAGCGAAGTTTTCTCGCCATGTGTCAAGTGAAACTTGCAACCATCGCCTGTGTTGGCTCATTCATCGATGAGATCTATTCATCCCCAGTAGATACCATTGACGGACTCAAGATCCACCACAGCCAGGTGTCCTATGGATAAAGCCAAGCAAGAATACACCACCTGGCAGTACAAAGCAGGTGAGATAAAAATAGCATTGAAGGAAGTCGGAATGTGTAAATATCACGAGACCCAGAATAAACCCGAGTAACTTTCGCCATTGATCTGCCGGGGAACGCCCTCTGAAAACAAAAATCAATTTTCTTAAGGGAGAAAAAAGGGAACCTCCTTCATCTTCCTGCCCGAACCACTCGAGTTGGTGCTACCTTATTGAGGGGAAACTTTGCCACCTTAATGTTAGAACTGTAGAGCTAATGTTTGCGTAGCCCAGCCTCTATAGAACTGGGAAATATTGACTTCTCTAAATTTGCAAATTAATATTTGCATCCTATAGGGAAACATAATTTTTAACTCTTCAGTTATAACGCTGTGGCAATGGCGCTGAGACAACAGAACAAATACCACGTTAGTACCTTGATAAAGGTTGGCGTACTGCCAATCCAAATATTGGTGGCTAAATTGACTTTTGTCATCCCATTGATGTCTATTTATATATCTCTCCTCATTTTTGGTGCTTTTTCTGCAAATATGAAATACGACAGTGAAAGCTTGGCATACTTTGATATTTCATCAATTCGTAAGTTTTCCTTCACATTCCGCTTTATTTGGCAGTTAGTAGTCGTGGATAATTGAGATATACCCAAGTATTCATACTCGACTTTTACTCTCTAGATCACGTTAAAACACTCGTTTCTAATTGGCTCACGAACGTTTACAAAGACACAGGGAGAGAGAAACCTAATTATAAATTGAGTCAAAAGGCGATCCATTAATTAAGATTATATAAAAGGGCGTACCTGGATCTGTAAAGAAAAAAAAAGTGAGAATTTTTTTTTTCTTTACAGATCCAGGTACGCCCTTTTATATAATATAATTATAAATGTTTCTTTATACTCATGGACGAGAGCACTTAAAGAAGTGGAAGGTCTTTGATGTTGTCAGTCGTCTTTTTTTTTTTTTTTTTTTAAGGAGACAGAGGGAATTTTGTTCACATTTGGTTATCTCGTGTTTCTACAATAAAGATCACTGTAATATCTTTCAGAGTTATTGTCCCGATATACATTCTAAAAGGTACAACCTCCTTAAGTTTTGTCCATGAGTTTATAACTATTTATGTTTTCTCAGCTAGAGAGAAGAGTATACAAAGATATTTCACAATAATTCATCGAAAATTCCCAAAATAGCATTGTTCATTGAGTCCGGATCACAAAAAGACATATTAATTGTGAAGAAAATTATTTAAAAAAACAATTAAAATATTAAATTTAAAAATACTAGATTATTTGATTATGTTAACCACACAGACAAAGAATATCTCCATTCAAGCGGCAGAAATAAATATTCTAACAGTAATTCCCTTCCATTTATCGAAGCACCTAACCGCTTAGAACCAAGTTATCCGCAAGAATTCCAGCTACATTTCTAATGGTATAAAATGGCGCGACTATATAAAAGAAATCCAGAGTTACCAGATCTAAAAATATTTAATCACAGAGAGAATTCACCAAATAAATTCCTCAATAAATGACAAAATTCAATTTAGAGTTGGAGAAAAAAAATAATTCCCTCTTTTTTACTATTTTTTGTGTGGAAAGTTTGTTTAAAAGAAACCTCTCACATATATATATATATCTTTAGGGAATATGTCTATAATTAAAACTATTTAATTAACCGCAAATATTAGTTAACTCTTGTCCCAAACTAGCAACGCGTTCAAATATTTAAAATTTATAATAAGAATAAAAAAAAGAACTCCTTGACTGAAATGGTCTTTTATTAGCCTCATTTGAAATGCCATTCTGCTCCAGCTTTTCCATTTTATATTCTGGGAACTGCCTTTTTATTTGGTGGCTTTTCGATGGCTTCTGTGAAAAATATCACCAATGTAGCCAAGTTGTTTTGTGTGTGAACTTTATTGCTTCGCCCATCAAATATGTATTGTTTACCAAACAATATCTATACTTTTGTTTTATATATAAATGAATGAAAATATTTTATTTGGTTTTTATAGTGAATTGAATTTCACGCATATTACAGAGTTAGTAGAAATATATAAAACAAAATTCTTTGATAAAAAATGAATATTTTGGTTTATCTCACAGAGAGTGAAGAGTGAAAGCCAATTTGAAATTTGATTTTTTAATTCATATCTACGTAATCCCTTTTTAGTAGCTTTATTCCAACTATACCTTTTTTTTTTAAATAAAAAGTGGGTTGTAAACTTCTTACATCTACTGGATTACGCATGGGTTGGAGGAACATCGGATCTCTAGACATTTGTGTGTGCTCCCTATTTTGCATATTGTTGTAAACAATTGGAGCCTATTTTTCTACACTAGGGGGCGTGAATTCTCTGCAAACAACAGATTCGAACTTTTCTTTTTTAAACAGAAAAAATGGTTTATATTTGCAACTAATCCAAAGACTTTCCACTTCCTTAAGTATTGGCCATGAGTTTAAATGTTTTTCCATAAGACTAGGCGAATACATAAAATATAAAATAAAAGACAGAGAGGATTAATAATTTTGTAGGATCCCCAACCAGCTCCTCTTGCAACAATCCGATATTTCAGAGCAATTTCATCATTTTGGGTTCATCTGCCCACTTTTGTCCAGATTGGGCTGGGATTGCTCAACTAGGCCTTTTAACTGATACTATATATGCCATAAAACCATTGAATTTCATATTTGTTTAGAGCATAGTAGATATGTTTGACACAGAACGTATTCGTGTTATTCCCTAGTCATATTAATTATGTGAAGAACATGTTGGGATACCACCGTTTGTCCTCCGTTGGACCTCTGAGTTGCTGTAACACGAGGGATTTACATTCAAGGTCAACCTGCTGTTGGATAGCCTCTCAGCAGAAATTTATCTGCCTAGTTTCTAGACCTACTTTAAACAGATTTGTAGTTTTATTATATAGCTGCTTTGTGTAAGAGGGAGTAAAGAAGATGTTTAATATGTAATTTTATGTGCCTCGGTAGGTTTGACATTACCACATCGCGATCTTTTAATAGTTAAAAGAAGCCACTAAGGGGATTGATGAAAGATGGTTGGCTGGATAGTATTTGGTTACCTCTCTCTCACTGCACTTCCTAGGTAACCACAAGCACAGATGCATTTTTGTGCGGATTTTTTTTTTGCACTCCAAACATTTTTTGCTATGTTGTTTAGCGGTTATCAATGTCGTGTGACTTACCCGGTTTTGGCGAAGTTGGTCCAGTAAGCCATGATTCTGCGGCTGAAGTTGCGCTCGGCCTCGGTGAAGCCCGGCTTGTAGATGGGCTCGCCGAAGATGAAGACGATCTCATCACCGTGGATGGTGCCCATCCAGCGCGGCCAGGGGTTGGTGGAGTAGCGCTGGGAGAAGAGGAAGTAGTAGACGGGCAGGCCGGCTGAGGCGTACGTGTGGGCGAAGTGGATGACGGGGCAGGTGAAGTGGCAGTCGCCCGTCATGCGGTCCATGGCCTCCAGGTTGGACGGCGGGTCGTCCGGGTCCGCCCAGTTGGTGTACTCGTGCTGGATGGCGCGGATGCCTAGCGGCGGGATTGTCGGGAAGAGTTTCGGCATGATGTCTGTGAGGTTCTTGCGCGTGATGCGTACGCTATCGTTCAGGAACAGGTACTGGGGCAGGAAGTAGACGAGGAAGAAGGTGGCCTCGTCGCGGGTGTTTCCCACCATTAGCTTGGTCTTCTTAAAGAAGCCGTTCTTCATCGCATCCTTTGGATGCTCCAGGAAGAAAGCTCCGTCGACCACGGGGACGAAGGGAAAGTCAACTACGCCGTTATTGCTCCACTCGTTGGACACCAGGTCGGAGGCGTCCTTCTCACTCAGGCAGGCGACCACCTCCTCTGGCTTGTTGATGTCGTGGGGACAGCCGAGAGCCTTGGCCAGGCGCATGCCCTGCTGCATGCTGTGCTCCCGCGTGGTGACGCCCCAGGGCGAGGTGGCCGAGCCGCTCTGCAGGATGGCCTTATCGAACAGATGGCTACTGAGCGGGGACAGCAGGTGGTGGCCGATGCTCACGGCCCCTGCGCTCTCCCCGAAAAGCGTGATTTGTTTCGGGTTGCCCCCGAAGTAGTGGATGTTCTCCCGCACCCACTCCAGCGCCATGAGCTGGTCGAACAGTCCGGCGTTGCCTGGAGCTTCGGGGATGCCGAAGTAGAGGAAGCCCAGGGAGGCCACTCGGTAGTTCATGGACACCACGATGACGTTCATGTCCCCGGCGAGGATCTTGGCGTCGTAGACGTCCAGCGATGACGTGCCGCTGTAGAAGCCGCCTCCGAATATCCACACCATAACAGTGAGGTTCTCGCCGCGCGGGTTGGGCGTCCAAACGTTGATCTTGAGACAGTCTTCGTTCAGAGGCGTGTTGGGCTCCCACATGACGCTGCCAGGAAAACCGCCGTAGGTGGTGTCCTTAATCTGGTAGCAGGAGCTGGGCAGCTCTTTGGCCATCATGATCCCCTTCCAGGGGTCGACGGGCCGCGGGTGGCGGAAGCGGTTCTTCCCCGTCGGGGGCTGGGCGTAGGGGATGCCGAGAAAGGCATCGACGGAGCTGCCCGTGGCCGACTGCTGCGTGATACCCTGCACCAGCCCCTTCTTGGTCCTGACGGTGAGCGGGTCGTCCGCCTCTTGCCCACGGGCTGCCCCGACTAGCAGGAGCACCGCGAGAAATGGTCCCATGCCCTTCATGAGCCCTCCTGCGCCACACCACCATGCCGTTAGCGCCATCACGTCGTGACTTATTTAATAGACGGTGCAATGCCCGTGTTTTCCACGAACGCATATTTACTCGTGAGTGTAGGAACCTAAAACGACTATTGATAGATGTCTTTCAGAGGTGGCAAAGCAATCCCCGAGTTTCCCCCGAGTGAATTTATCTACAAGGAGAGCTAGTACTGCGCTTTATTGAAAGGTTAATAATGATATTTAGGATCGTTATAATATTTATTATCATTATCATCATTTGACGGAGGGACATAGTGATTATCATACAATATGATACAACATATCTGGCGCACCATCTTCATAGCTGCTCCCTTTAAGAAAGTCACCAGCTACAACAAGACCACAAAGATTTCCCTACATGCCGCTG
>CP092881.1:2540656-2605356 GCA_030710605.1 Cordylochernes scorpioides | reverse complement strand
AAATAGCAAAAAGAGGGAATTATTTTTTTTCTCTAACTCTAAATTGAATTTTGTCATTTATTGAGGAATTTATTTGGTGAATTCTCTCTGTGATTAAATATTTTTAGATCTGGTAACTCTGGATTTCTTTTATATAGTCGCGCCATTTTATACCATTAGAAATGTAGCTGGAATTCTTGCGGATAACTTGGTTCTAAGCGGTTAGGTGCTTCGATAAATGGAAAGGAATTACTGTTAGAATATTTATTTCTGCCGCTTGAATGGAGATATTCTTTGTCTGTGTGTATAACATAATCAAATAATCTAGTTTTTTTAAATTTAATATGTTATTTGTTTTTTAAAATAATTTTCTTCACAATTAATATGTCTTTTTGTGATCCGGACTCAATGAACAATGCTATTTTGGGAATTCGGCCATTTTCGATGAATTATTGTGAAATATCTTTGTATACTCTTCTCTCTAGCTGAGAAAACATAAATAGTTATAAATATACACTCATGGACAAAACTTAAGGAGGTTGTACCTTTTAGAATGTATATCGGGACAATAACTCTGAAAGATATTTGATACACAGTGATCTTTATTGTAGAAACACGAGATAACCAAATGTGAACAAAATTCCCTCTGTCTCCTTAAAAAAAAAAAAGACGACTGACAACATCAAAGACCTTCCACTTCTTTAAGAGCTGTCGTCCATGAGTATAAAGAAACATTTATAATTATATTATATAAAAGGGCGTACCTGGATCTGTAAAAAAAAAAAAATTCTCACTTTTTTTTTCTTTACAGATCCAGGTACGCCCTTTTATATAATCTTAATTAATGGATCGCCTTTTGACTCAATTTATAATTAGGTTTCTCTCTCCCTGTGTCTTTGTAAACGTTCGTGAGCCAATTAGAAACGAGTGTTTTAACGTGATCTAGAGAGTAAAAGTCGAGTATGAATACTTGGGTATATCTCAATTATCCACGACTACTAACTGCCAAATAAAGCGGAATGTGAAGGAAAACTTACGAATTGATGAAATATCAAAGTATGCCAAGCTTTCACTGTCGTATTTCATATTTGCAGAAAAAGCACCAAAAATGAGGAGAGATATATAAATAGACATCAATGGGATGACAAAAGTCAATTTAGCCACCAATATTTGGATTGGCAGTACGCCAACCTTTATCAAGGTACTAACGTGGTATTTGTTCTGTTGTCTCAGCGCCATTGCCACAGCGTTATAACTGAAGAGTTAAAAATTATGTTTCCTTATAGGATGCAAATATTAATTTGCAAATTTAGAGAAGTCAATATTTCCCAGTTCTATAGAGGCTGGGCTACGCAAACATTAGCTCTACAGTTCTAACATTAAGGTGGCAAAGTTTCCCCTCAATAAGGTAGCACCAACTCGAGTGGTTCGGGCAGGAAGATGAAGGAGGTTCCCTTTTTTCTCCCTTAAGAAAATTGATTTTTGTTTTCAGAGGGCGTTCCCCGGCAGATCAATGGCGAAAGTTACTCGGGTTTATTCTGGGTCTCGTGATATTTACACATTCCGACTTCCTTCAATGCTATTTTTATCTCACCTGCTTTGTACTGCCAGGTGGTGTATTCTTGCTTGGCTTTATCCATAGGACACCTGGCTGTGGTGGATCTTGAGTCCGTCAATGGTATCTACTGGGGATGAATAGATCTCATCGATGAATGAGCCAATACAGGCGATGGTTGCACTTGACACATGGCGAGAAAACTTCGCTCTGGAAAGTCCGTAGACAATTGACAATTAAAAAAGTCATCTTGTTATTTACATATAGGTACCCAGTATGCACAATTATAAATGCGATGTACAAGGTGATACAGAGTACGATGGAATATCGCCAACGGGTCTACCACGACGTCGCGCATTTCTTGGTGATAGCATGTCACTCGAGATCCAGGACTGCGGGTCCGGCGGATGATGGAGAACGCCTTTCCGTAGATGATCAGGCTTAGTCTGTAAATCATGGACTACGATCTTTTTGGAAGAGCAGAGACTTGTTACCACCGTTCAGTACCACCCGTATGTTGCGTGTTTATTTCAGTAATATTAGTATATAAGTATTCGTTGTGAGTTAGGAGGGTAAGGTGAAAAGTTTTCAGCCTGACCCAGAGATGGCATTCCAATCGGCAAAAGATTACGTTTCCTCCCTGCGCGCGCACGTCATTAGTTCGTAGGACAAGTTTCAACTTGGCGTCTAGTTTTGTCGTCTATTTTAACGAGAGAGGAGACCTTTGTCTCTTTAGAAGTTTCAACTTGTTCGCTCAAATAGTTTGTGTAAACGAGTCTTTGCAGTACACGTCTTGCGCGTGTTTTGTTAAAATGGATAAACTTGGATATCGTGCAGTTATTAAATTATTTGTTTTGGATGGATTAAACCCTAAATAAATTCATCCGATGTTGACAAGTTTACGGGAACTCTGCTCCTTCAATTAAAAAGTTAAAAAATGGGAGATGAATTTAAACGTGATCGCTCG
Organism: Cordylochernes scorpioides; assembly: GCA_030710605.1. Classification (NCBI taxonomy): domain Eukaryota; kingdom Metazoa; phylum Arthropoda; class Arachnida; order Pseudoscorpiones; family Chernetidae; genus Cordylochernes; species Cordylochernes scorpioides. The sequence continues at coordinate 2,602,855 of CP092881.1, read as the reverse complement.
AAGATGACCCACGTGAAGGACGGCCAAAAACTGCAACCACACTGGAAACTATCGAAAAGTGCACAATATTGTGTTGGGCAATAGGCGAGTAAAGGTGTGTGAGATAGCTGAGCCCGTGGAAATATCGGAAGAGAGGGTGCGGAACATATTGCACGAAGAATTAGGGATGAGAAAGCTCTGCGCAAGGTGGGTGCCGCATTTGCTGAATGCAGATCAAAAGCAAATGTACAAACGGCATTCACAGCAATGTTTGGACCTATTCAAGTGATCAAGGTCATGGCCAGTGTTTTTTGGGATGTCAAAGGGATCCTGTTAATTGATTACCTCTTGAAAAAATCAGAACTTATAGGTGAATATTAATCAAAATTCGCGATAAAATTCCTGGCTTGAGGAAGAAAAAAAAAACATCTTTCACCAGGAAAACACACCTGCTCACAAAAGTGTTGGCAATAGGAAAACTGCGTGATTTGAGGTACGATTTGCTCGACCATCCCCCTTATTCTCCTGATTTGGCGCCCTCAGACTTCCATCTATTTCCACATCTAAATGAATTTGTTTCTGGAAAGCGCTTCGCGTCCAATGAAGAAGTTAAGAGGGCTGTAGCTGAATATTTTAACAGCCTTCCAGACTCTCATTTCCAGGATGGAATATTGATATTGGAGAAACACTGGACCAAGTGTGTTGAAGTCAAGGGAGATTATGTAGCAAAATAAATTGTATTTCATGTCAGGCCAAGAACGTTTCACCTTACCTTCGTATAATACACAGATATTTTTTCCCACATGACTAAACGTATTCATGGTTACTGGCTAAAATTTCAGTGATTCACAATGTGGCCACTTCAGTGGTTGCGGTTGAAGTACACCATGACAGCAACCAGAAATGCTATTTTAGTTTCTTTCTATTTATCAGAATTTCGCCAAAATATATTTTTAATCCGAAACCGGTCTGATAGATGGAAGTAGCTATCTTGTAACAGTCTCTCTCTCTCTTTATCGAGATAATACATTTCTCCTCTTTTGGTGGTTGTGGTGTCTTGTCCATGGAGCAGATCAGATTCGGTCCGTGCACCCTGACCACAATATCGGCCAACAATTTCTCCTCTTTTGGTGGTTGTGGTGTCTTGTCCATGGAGCAGATCAGATTCGGTCCGTGCACCCTGATCACAATATCGGCCAACAATTTCTCCTCTTTTAAACTTCCCGTTATGTATCTCTCTAAGTAGATTATTAAATAGGAGACAATCTGTCAACTCTCCGTTAGTAACTACAAGAGATGAAACCGTCGGTCCGCCCGCCCGCCCCAGCCAATTTCACCATACCTACGTAAATAAACCACACGAGAGCTGTTTACATGGAACGCTGGCAGTTTTCCAACTGTCGAAATATTGCTGTCGTATATGTGGAGTTCTTCTTTCAGATACCTACCGGGTGTGACTCAGGTTTAGGTCGGTGAGTCAAATAAAATGTACTAAAATCACTTTCATATTGAATTTTGGAGCTTGTGATTTTATTGAGAAGGCAATTCTAAAAAGCGCGTGGATAGGGAGGAGATTGTTATAATTTTAATGTAACACTTACAAGGCGCCTGAAATGGAGAATAGAAATGTTTTGGACATTTATGAAAACACACAAGCATTGAAACAGCATTAAAATCTTGGCATCTACAATTCTCAACTAAACTGTAGTTAGCATGCAGACGTGTTAAATCAGTGAGTATTGAGAGGCGACCACATCTGTAGGGTAGCTTATTATTATTCTAGAGAGCTTCCTGTTAACTCTATCTTGACGCCATATCCTTCCCATTACAATACGTACCCCTAAAGTGCATCACTAGAACACCCAGGCTATGTGGATGATCAACGACGGAATGCAAATTTCAGACCGCAACACTTTCTCAAAAGGGAAAACAATGATATAAAAAACAATCTTAATAATAAGGACGATAATTGTTTACAAAGATAACGTTATGGGGAGGGGAAAAGTATTTTTGCCTTCTTGCGAATATTTTATCTATCTAGAAAGTATCTTGTACATACATATTTACATGCACTTGATCATGGGAGGAGAGTTAATTCGACGTGTGAGCTAAAAGAGGTTTTAATTTCAAAGAGAAGGGAGGAGTGAAAATTACTTTTTTTTTTACGATTAATATTTCAAAATCACTAAAACCCATTTCGTGCTGAAAGCTCACGCCATCTTGCTAATTGTTCATGCGATGCTAATTGTAACGTGGATCATTTAAATGCACGCAATAGCTCAACAATGGAAGATGTTTTAAAATATATATAACCTAGGGATTTTTTTTTTCTTTTTAAAATTTATTCTCAGTTCATAGGTGTTTCATTAGAACACAGTTAGCGAGTTGGCGAGTAGAGTAGAGATGGCCCCACTAACCTTGCGGGGGTGCAGCAGTTAGTCCCTAGCTAAATGTCAGGACGAGAGTGTTGGATTGATGTTTCCATGATTTTGTACAACTTCCCGAGTTAAATGAATTTTAAAGTTAAAAGAACATTTTCTATTTCTCTCAATTTAATTTAATTCTTATTTAGATATCTTGTTGGATAAGATAGAGTATAATGCTCCACTACTTGTGTCCGAAAATGCAAATCTCGATATCCTGCTATAACCGAACATTGCTAGTTAGTTTAAAGTTACAGAAATGGTAAATGAAGGAACGTCAAGAAGGGAAAGTTACCACCTATACTCACTCCTACAAGAGAGCCACAAGGAAATTCCGAGACGAGAAGCTGTGGTAACGTTGGATTCCTTGTCGGTCGTGTTACGCCATCTACCAACCATAAATAGAACTATTCTACGGCCAAGCCGTTTGGACCGGTCCGTTCCTGATGTTTAAATCGGTCGGGAATAATGGACGCACAACATCCTGTAAACATATATTGGAGAGATTTATTCCTATAAAACATCTTTTAGTATAATATTTCTAAAGAAAGTTTTTTTTTTTGTAGGTTATCTAATAAATAAAATGGTCCCTAAATTCTGTAGCACATGAATCTCACGGTACAAGTTGGATCCTATTGGTTTAAGGAACACACAGTAACTAAGTTGGTAGGTTAGTGGTTCTACATCGAATGCCATGTCTTTTAGGGCTTGCAGAGTCCGGGAAAATCCCATCTTAATATGGGCACTCAACCTCGCTTGAAATTGGAAACAGCTTCGGTAAACGGATGGACCTACTACCAGGAATATAAATGCGGAAGGAGAAAACACGATGTTATTTTTTCCACGATAATCTTCAATGAATGGACCAGGGCAGACTATGGCTATAGGTCGTTCATCTTGGAGAAGTTGGATTGAGGAGGTAGCACTCCACTTTTCACCTGAAATATTTAAGGGACTAAAAGTTCCAAACATCCGAAATAAATCCCAGATAACTCTCCAGAATTAGCATGGGGCGTTTGTTTGCCGATAGTGGCGAGAAACAATAACCATTCAAATACCTTCCTTCCTTTGTTTGTTTGCCCCGCCGCGCGCTAGCTGGATCTACCACATGGATCTACCGCCCGCGCTCTATCCGTTTACAAACGGCGCTACATTATTTTAACGGTACAAGTTTAAATGTAAATTACTTTTTTTGGGGCTTTTTGTAGATGTTTGGTATAAATTTGGCACATGTAGAGTTCGCGAATGGTCCACGCGGGAGGAATAGATTTTGTTGTTTGTAGGTATAAATTCAGTAGATTAGAATTAACTGTACTGCTGTTGGGTGGGCATTCTGATTGAGTCTGAGTATCCGTTTATTAAATGAAATATATTTCTAGATATAGGTTCGTCGTCTCTCTCTCCCAAGATCTCTAGACCACCATCTCCTATTACAATCCGGTGCCATTAGTACACACTAGACGAATGACCCGGGCAACGCCCGGGTTTACACGATTAAATGTATTATTCAAACACATAAAACATAGCAAAATAAAACATGAAGAAAACTGTCCTTTATAGAGAGGTGTCCTCTAGCGTGAGTGTCCTCTCATGGAGGTTCTACTGTATTGGTGAAGAAAACTGTCCTTTATAGAGAGGTGTCCTCTAGCGTGAGTGTCCTCTCATGGAGGTTCTACTGTATTGGTGAAGAAAACTGTCCTTTATAGAGAGGTGTCCTCTAGCATGAGTGTCCTCTCATGGAGGTTCTACTGTATTGGTGAGGAAAACTGTCCTTTATAGAGAGGTGTCCTCTAGCGTGAGTGTCCTCTCATGGAGGTTCTACTGTATTGGTGAAGAAAACTGTCCTTTATAGAGAGGTGTCCTCTAGCGTGAGTGTCCTCTCATGGAGGTTCTATCCGTGAGCTTCAGACAGACAGAATAAGGTAATTATATAAGTAGATATATATATACAACGTGTGATCAATAATTTCCAGGAATGAGACTGGATCACGTAAAATATTAAAAATAATGAAATAATTTTATAAGGACCTTATAGATAAAACGTTTATCAACACGTAGAAATAAAAATTGATCACATAGACGCACGCGCTCACGTTTTATCGAATTTATAAGCTAGAGTATATCAGAACATTTTCGAATTTCAGTATGGACTGTATTGAAAAACAGCGAGTCTGCATAGGGTTTTGCTTTTAATTAGGGAAAACAGCTTCCGAATCATTTAAAATCTTGAAGCAGGCTTTTAAAGAAGATGCCCTATCACAATCGAGGACATTTGAATGGTTTGCACGATTAAAAGCTGGTCGAATAAGCAAGAGAAAGCAAGGGTGTTCAAATCGAAGCTTAAGTGTCGTCTTATCACTTTATTTGATGTAAAGGTATTGGTACACTATGAATTCGTGCCCAAGTGTCAGACCATTAATCAACATTACTATCTTGATGTATTGCGACGTTAAAGGGAGGCTGTGCGTCAGAAAATACCCGAAAAATGGCATCAGAAAAATTGGCTCTTGCATCATGACAACGCACGGCCACATACAGCAGTCACTGTACAACTCTATTTGGCTAAACACGGAATTGCTTTACTACCCCAGCCACCCTATTCTCCTGACCTTGCTCCCAACGACTTTTTCCTTTACCCTAAAATTAAAAGAGTCTTAAAAGGACCTCGATTTGACTCAATACCTGAAATAAAAGAGAATTCGAAGAATGAAAAGCCTGAAAGATGAGGATTTTCAGAGGTGTTTTAATATCTGGAAAAAAAGATGGAACAATTGTATAGATAATGACTGTCATTATTTTGAGAATTTTTAAATAAAACTTTATTATACTTTTGTATTTCTTTAAATATTTAGCATTCCTGGAAATTATTGATCACACTATGTATAGAAGCACTAGATATCCAGCAGGAACTTAGGGTGTGAGAGATAGGAAGGTTAATGGTAAGGAGAGAGGATGAATAAATAATATTATATGTATGGTAATTTAAACCAACAACCCCATATTGCATATAACTTATAACAAGATTTTCATGTTGTATAATAGAAACACATCTGTAAATGATTATACGCATTATTGACATGTGTCATACATCATCATATGTAATGTACTTTGTACAAACTGAGGATAAATAAATAAAACTCTGTAATAGATTAAGAGTTGAGCTAACGCAGAGATCGAGCATATATCAGTCACAAAACAACAAGGTTTAAAGATAGATTGGAAACTGCCACGGCGCCAGTGTCAAATTTCACCAGACGATCCACACTCTTCACATCTGGTGAAATGCAAAACTCCCTTTCTCAGAAAAGGTATATAAGCCCCCCTCCCCCGTCTTAGCCAAATTTACAGTCACTTGACAGTCAGTTCACCCTCAGCCAAGCCCTCGTCGGTTGTACCAAGGTCCTCCTCATCCACCATGTAGTCAGTAAGAACTCTTCTATCTCTCCATCTTTCGCTCCTAGCTCAACTTTTATCTGTTCACCGAACTTTCTTAGTGCAACTGTGTCTTCGTTTTTTGTATGGACATTCCCAAGCTTTCCACTCTGCCTCGACCACGACTGCCTGTATTTTGTGAGAACTGTAAAAGGTCTTCCAAGGTGCAGAGAGGTACTGGAAAACTCCCCATCCTGACCGTTCCTCTCGGTCAACACAGTATAGCGAGAGTTACGGGGACTCACACCATAGATTAAGTCGACTGGATCACTCACCACATTTATAGTCGACAGGATTCTACAAGAGCTACAGGACCACATCACATATGTAAATATGGAGAAAAGGGAATATTCATGAATAAAAGTAAACAATGGTTCACAATTCAATAAAATAATCCCATATATTAAGGTGAAAATCGTTACAATTAAAGATTTCAAATTGAATATTGCTTCCATATTAATTTATCATTTTAACAATCTATTTTTGTATTTAGTATTTGCATAACTAATATTATCATGGGATGGTTATATAGCAATTAGCACTTATATGAGTTATCGATGTAAAAGAAATATCAGCACTTTGAATGGAAACCAATATGCAAATAAATATTCATGTAAGGCTAGAGTTTGTTATCATTTTCTATTTATAGGAGCTAACTATTAGTACAAATATATGTTATCTGGACTTCTTTTACGTATAATTCGGATAGAATATGGCTTACTCCCTCACCGCGAGTTCAAATTTCTCAAAAAGCTAAATGGTATCGATCAAACTAAATTTAGCCATAAAAGTGAAACTTTTCTGGGAAATGTAAATATTCCTTTCTCAGAAAAATGCATCTTTAAAATATCTGTCCGCCCTTTCTAAGAACGGATTGCATAAAAGTATCAGGGGATAAGCCTACTCCGCGCCGCCATCAATTCCTCTGATTACTTAATCGATTGTAATTTATTATTGAAGTTATATTATTGCATAATTGGGCGGAGGAAGTTTGTGGAAAAAGAGTTAAAATAAAGCTCTCTAGTAATAAATTCTTTTCACCCCAAAAGATAATTGATTTTTTTTTCGCTTACAGACGATTATTTAAAAAAAAAAAGGCGGAAAAATAATAATTATCGTTTTTGATATATATTTTTGTTATTTGGTTAATTAAAAAGTTTGGGACTATTTCTTTTTAAACACTTTTCTTTAATTAGATTGTTTTTAAAATGGAAAATTGATTATTTTTTGGGTACCTCTTTGTTTTAAATTCGCGATTTGGAAGCAAGTTGATTTCCCAAACAACTTCCCACCAATAATTCCTGTGCGAAAATCTTTTCGTGTTTTACTAATGTTTTAAAGACAATTACAGATTTGTTTTTACAGAATTCTTCTTGATATCTTAAGGTTTTCTCCCCAAACCTAACCTAGCGGTCTATAGGCCTGGCCTCCTCCTTCAGTTTGCTCCAACATTACCTACATCATTATAATTATAGAGATAATGTATCTCTCGGCATGATGGTTGTCAAACAGACACCATCAAGGGTCACAACTTGATATCCTAATATGATTGAGTGAAAATAAGAAAGAAGAAGAAGATGTATCTCTCAGCATGGTGCTTCAATTAATGATTATTGACACGATCGCTATTATTCAAGGAGGGGAAGATTATCCGCAGAATAAGCAGAAAAAAAATTGACTTTTATAAATTACTAGCCGAATGACCCGGGCAACGCCCGTGTTTTACCCGATTGAATGTTTTGATTCAAATACTATTTGTTACAATTATAATTTGGCGCCTTAATTAAATGCATATGTCAGTTAATAACTATAGCCTATGTGCTTTATCTGTCTATGTACTGTTGGCTTCCGTAGGCGTCTCTTACTGGGAAAAAGAAAGAGAGGATTCCATTTGGTTATTAACTAATATATGCATTTATTTAAGGAGCGACCCGCTCCAACACAATAGTTACAAAAACGAAAATGCGAGTGGAGGGGGGGTGGCAAAGGTGGCGTGATCGTAGCCGACCAATAGGAGGGCGCCATTCCATAAAAAAAAAAAGCAAACCGTGACAGAGGCGACGAAGAATGACGCTCGTAACTGTATATAGAATAATTTACTCCGATTTTTTAAATTTTATTTTGTTTCTGGAGAATTGTTAAGAATTTTCTAAAGATTACTGAGAAGTTTGCGCATTTCATTAAGAAAATTTCCGCCCATTCGGAGCGGAGAATGAAATTTTTAAAAAATATTAGAAGGTGCTGGCTCATCAATGGCGAACCCTCCAAGCTCTCTCAACATTTCATTATTGAATGTATTTTATGTCTAAATTTCGACCCGGATATTGGGCGACTCTGTACGCTCGCTCATGGGATTACGCAGAGTTAGTGTGTGAGACTTATCAGTAAATACTCATATTGTTCTTCAACCTGGAACTCCAAAGTCGATAAACCTTCCTTTTTATAAGAACAGTACTTATAGTCATATATACTGGGGACATATATCAAACGAAACTGTTCATCTGGAGTGCCCCTCCTTGTTTCAATTTGTATGTCCTCTACTGCCCTCCCAACGGGACAAGGAAACAGTCCGGCAATACGTCAACCCTATCTTAACTGCTTTCCACTCACAGCATGGCGTAGGAACACAATTAATGTCAACCAGGTCCCCAAAAATTTGTACTTATTTACATATAAAATTACTACGTGACACAATATTATTTAATGTAAAGATTGGTATTTATAAAATACCAGACAGTTAAAGAGGGAAGTTTAAAGAGTATCAAAGGAGTATAATTAATACATTTTCCAATTTGATAATAAAATTAGTATTTTACAACATGGAGCTCCTTCCCTTTAGGAGTGTGACTCACAGCTTGCAAATCTTGTTGCTACTGACATGGAGCTGACGTGTATCGAAGTCTTGGAAGTTTGTCCCTAGTAGCGTCTTATATATTCCGGCCATCTCCAGGAGTTACGCCGCAGATGAGGAGAGCAGCTATAGATCTTACGCGGAGTTGGTTACCGCCGTGTGGCGCCATCTCTCGACAATATATAGAACTATTTTGACACATTTTAAAATTTCAATAGTTATATTTATAAAACCGAGTATAAAAATTAATTGAAGATTATTTTTTAATACAAAATATAGTGTTTTATAATGATTCCATAGATTTTTTCCCAGTGTCCACATGTGGAGACAACTCACAGAGTTCTCCTATGCTCCTATACTCGAAATATAAGAAAAATTATTTTAGATTAAACCTTCCATAGCCAGAGACTTCATATAATATTTTATCATTCTTTTAAAAACCTTAAACTACTCTCCATTTAAGACCGAGTCGGGCGGGCCAGAAATCTACGGTCTTAAATCCTATATTCCCAACATCATCCTCAGTTGCTGTGACCGATTTAAAGTTGAGCGATCTCCTGTCATAATGTGGGGTTCATCTACCTCACAATTATAATAATATATCCTATTATTATAAGGTGTGTTATATATGTTAATTATGTACGAGTAAATACGGAAATAATATTTTATAAAAGCCTATTATATAAATTCAATGTATATAAATTTTTTTTTTATACAAAAAAGTGGCTTTTACTTAAATGAATAAACTTATTTTTGCACAATATTTGCACATCTAGGCTTGATATTAGAGACCATCCGGTGTTACATAGATGCATAATATCCTCGTTATATATGTTACAATATGTAAGAGTGGATTTATGTGAGGTATCCAGTTTTATCTATCCGTTATCAGTGATTCAGTTTTAGTTACATACAGTTTTCAATTAAGAGGATCACCACATAGACCAGGCCTGGCCAACCCGCGGCCCGCCGTAAAAAATGTTGCGGCTCGCCATTTAACTTTATATTTCTTTTGTGACTTTCATTTCTCGTCTGTATGTTCAAAAACAGAAAATATATTGAAATAATTATAATAACTTTTTAATTTAAAATATGTCTCACAATTTTTAAAATACATATTTGATTACATAAAAAGGAAGAAAAAAGTTAGGAATAATGGTAATTAATAGAGAAATATTTTTTATTTTAAATTTTTATTATTTTTTTTATTTTAAAAAAGCAGCCGAAAAATAATAAATAAAAACATTAAGCATCAAGGAAGTATTAAGTATTTTAAAAAAAATACATTTTAAAGTTAAAATTTTGATATAGTTAAAGTTTTTAGACCTTGTTTACGATTCCGTGCGTCCCGTAGCGTCATTTAGGTTGGCCAGGGCTGACATAGACTGTGAGATTTCACACACATAACAATTCAAACCCCCCTTTCAATAAATCGTTCAATAAAACCCTAAATATTCAGTAAGGAAAGTATCATTTTGGTTTTAAGAACTTTTTGTTATCCGGCACTGAAGCGGTGCCAAAAAATAATAAATATCTGAACAAAAATATGTTTTAATTTGGTAAACGTATCCCGTGGCACCATCTGGACTTTTTTTTGGCCACCTGAGAAGCTCGAATATTTCACTTTTTAAATATATATATATATACTAGCGGACGTACCCGGCTTCGCCCGGGTTTTACCCGAGTAAAGGTTTGTCTAACGAATCTCTCGATAAAGTGAACATTTTTTCCCGGTCCCTTGAAAAATACTCGATAAGTTGAATAAAATCAATATTAATTGGTTCCCTCGGTAATTGGAAGTTAAAGGAATAGTATCTTGCCTTGGAATTGTATCATTATTCTTGCCTCAAATAAATTGCCGTGTCATCCTGAATTTTGTCTTTCCTAATTTTCTACATTACAAAATATTCGTATCATCATGATAATATTTAGGAGCAGATTGTTGAATTATAACAGATAAATTAGAATATTTAACTTGATTATTTTTAGGCGAAAAGTTATTTCAAAAATTTTATTTGCTAGAAACCTTCCCAGTACTACGGTATACTAAATAACTTCCCAAAGTTTCATGGCGTTCCAATGAGTGGTTTTGTCAGGCATAAAGGACAGACAGACACACATACATTCATTTTATATATATTGTTGCACCAGGTTGCGGCTTGGCAGACTCTTCAGCCATGATTCTTTCCTGTGCTGGGTCTTGCATCTTACCAGAGCGTGTTTCAACCATCCTACAAATTTATATAAGGGAATAATGAGATAAGTCTACTTTAAGTAGCCTCCAGAATAATTTATTTATTTTCTCACATCAAAGAGAGCAGTGAAGTCACACGTGTACCTAAATACAAATGATGATTCTATAATATATATATATTCTGTTTATAATACATATAATCTGTTTAATAAAATAAATAAAAATAAAATATAATTTTGAATTTAAAATATATGAAAAATAATATTACTAATTAAAATAAAATAGGTTCATTAGCCATGATGCAACAATATATATAGATAGTGTTTGTAAACTTTTTTTTTTCTAAAAATAAATTCTAGTATATTGATATATATTTATTTTGCCACCACTTTATCGAGCTCTGAAGACTCCCTCGTGGATTTCAAAGCCAACCCAGGATTGGCGAGGGTCACTGACCTGAGTCTGCTAGCTTCCTCTTAATGGAGGGTTTTATTTATCTTTTTATTCACAGTTCACTCAGAAATTTGATGTAAGTAGGTCTGGTTAATTTAAAAATACAAATTAAAAAAAAAAAAAAAAAGATAGCAGAGCGTGGTTTCGATCCACGGACCTCTGGGTTATGGGCCCAGCACGCTTCCACTGCGCCACTCTGCTACGTTATTTTACGTCAAACTTGGTCATATAAATGTAGTTTATGTCCTTGTGACGTCGAACAACCTTGGCAATATCACGCGAGGTATTCAAGGACAGCGGGGGGAGATGTAAGAGGTCGAACACCCCCCCCATATTATGCCATCATCAAATGACCTCGACACACATGGGAGTTTACGTTGGTTCGCCTATTGCTGGGTGCTTTTTACAACCTAGTCGTGGCACACGGTGGCTTGCTTTCAGCTAGCGTTGGGATCACTCGCCCAAATTGTGCAGACATTAACTACAAATATAGGGAGCTATAGATACAACCTAACGGGACGGTACTCTCCAACCTGAAGTAACCCCACTTAACCTGGCGTTATTCGATCACTCCCAACCTGAAGTAATGTGAAACTCCAACGCAACGTGACATTATTCCATCACACTCCACCTAACTTAGAGTGTAACACGCTCCATTCTATACCACACCCTCATTAATACGATGTGATACGCTGATATCCAGGCTAAGGTTACGTGATATACAACCGTTGTGGCGCAGGGACCCCACGCTCAACCCCGACGGCACCCGCATGACCGACCCCGAGTGGCCCCAGTTCACCACCCAGGGCAAGGAATACATGCACCTCTCGGCCGAGCGGACCTACGTCGCCCGCGGCCACCGCGCCAAGCAGTGCGTCTTCTGGAACCAATTCCTGCCGCACCTCATCCAGTCCTCCAGTACGAACGTCTCCTACCTGCTGGCCAGCACGGGCAACATCTGTAACTCTTCTTTCTTCTCTCCTCTCCCTGCTGGCACTCTTCTCTCTGTTTTCTTTTACGTATACACATGTAGTGATTAAATAACGCCACTTTCCTCAAGTTCTAAAAGATCCAACGTCAACCAGGGCTAAGTTTCTTGTCGATATATTCTAATACAGCGCTGCCCAAGTTTCCCTCCTGTGTGCCCTTAGGCCTGAGCAATGATATTTATCTACAAGGAACCTATCCTGGATGACTCCCAGCTGATCTCTCATATAATACAAGAGATTATTTTACTTTTTGAAAACTAACCTTCTATAGAGAGAGATAGCAAATATATATATCAAAAAGATTATTGTGGAATTTCTAATCTGTGGCCATGCAGATAAAATGTCAATTTATAAATCATGCAGAATGAAATGCGTATTTTGGAGCTGAGACTATTCGATGTCAGTGTGGACACTCTGTGATTCAATCGTCACCCCTGTGCTTCAACTTCCCTAACCTCTACTGTCACACAAGATGTCAATAAAATTATTTTAATTTTCTACTGTCACCGTTGTATTCTCCCAGCGGTGTACTATATGAGGTAGCAATGGAACACTGTATACAGATTCTCCTGAGAGACACAGAAGTGAAAAATATAGGGGGAGAACGAAATTAGAAAATTTACAAAGTTTTGTGAGCAACATATACATTATTTTGATATATTATATAACGACATTTGAAATACTATCCCGCATGTGTTTCTTTTCAACGAAAAATCAAAATTTATTTTAAGGAGAAATAACGATTATTTCTAACCATTTGGATGAGGTATGAAAGGGTGAATTGTGAAGAGTAATGATAAACGGAAAAATAAAAGTGTCCAGGGAATGATTTTTCGTTGAAAAGAAACACATGCGGGATAGTATTTCAAATGTCGTTTTTACAATCATAAGCCGCATTATATTATATTGTATTATAATATTATATGTTTAAAGAAATAATCAGGTAATGACATTTGAAACAAAAAAAGGCATATCCTGACCGTTCATATCCACGCTGACGAGGGCCAACAGCCCGAAACGCGTTCGTGGTTGGCTTTTCTTGATATTTAAGAAAATGGGCTGGTCAAATATAATAGAACAAGTCTAAATCAACCTTTAGTATGGGTGGAAAAACATCGTTTTTCTTCTTCAGTTGGTTTACAATTGTAGTTCAAGGACGTCCTCTTGATCTGGTGTTAATCAGTCTTTTAAATGAGCTATCGTGGCATATCCAGTTTCCATTTGCTAAGTAGTTTAGTGAGACATCTGTGGTGACAAATGTTGTAACAGTAGGTTTCAAATGGAGGGTAAAACCTGGATGAGGGAGAGAGTTTGGTTAGAACTTACCTTCGAGATGGTTCAAATCCAGATGGTCACACTTAGATTACGCTCTGCCATATTTATTACGTTTTTGTTTTTATAAAACGAAATGTCAACTAAAATGAAACAGATTTTTCGTGATGTGATTATTGAGAACTCTGTTCTTTCTACACTGATCTATCTGCACCCAGGGAGATGGTTCGTTTCGATGCTCCGCCGGAGGATTTTTCCACCGCAGCTCACTGTGAGGCTCTAGAGAATACTCTGTGGTTTCTGTGTCTTACCCTTTTCTGCTTGATAGCTTCTGCCATACGTTCTGATGAGGCACATGTGTGTGCAGACCCGCGCGTGTGCCCCAACTCGGCCGGACATCCCCAGGTCCTGTCCTTCTTCCTCGCCGCCATCGCTGCCGCTACCGCCCTGGGAACTTTCTAGTCGCTTCTCCACATATCGCCCCGGTGCTCCAATCATCTGTACATACCACCTCTCTCTGTCTGTCTAACTCTCTATCAATTCTCTAGCTGTCTGTCGTCTCTCTATCGTTCTCTAGCTCCTCCTCCTCGCCTAGCTCTAGGGACTTTTCTATCATCACCGCCTGCTCTCTCTCTCCACTCTAGCCACGCCATCTTGTTAACTACATTCTATTGAATTTATTATTGGAGGAACATTAAACAACCTATTATGACATATATTGTGTGCTTCCATTGTTACGGACACACTTGCTTGAGAGAGTTATGGACCAAAATGTAATGTACCACCCATTGGATGAGGGAACACTTTCTATAAGATTCTTGGTAGAGTTAGTATAGCAGCATGCACAAAAGGTTGATGGAGTCTACAACTTAAACAAATTGAACAAAATTCAACCTAAAATCACGGTATTCCATATAGCAATATATAGGTAACTCAGGCCAACTACCAGGGTTTTGTCACTCTGATGTAATTCAGATGTTCTCCAACAGGGTCTCAGTGAGAGACGGAAGATGCAGCTTAAGTTGAGACAGAAGAAATCTTCATGGAAAGGGAAAAGAAAGTGCTGTAGGACCTGGAAGTACCACTCACTGTGTACACCGCGTGGAGTACAGTTGTACTTCTGGAGAACAAATAATTTGTATCTTAGCCGGGTGTATAGCACACTTGGTCCTACCAGGAGTCCCGATGTACACTCATGAGCAAAACATAAGGAAGTGAAAGTCTTTGATGTCGCTGGTAATCAGAGTTTTTGAAGGAGACAGAGGTTGTTCACACTTGGTTATCTCGTGTGTCTTCAATAAAGATCACTGTAATATCTTTCAGAGTTATTATCTAAATCTCAATATACAATGCTAAAAGGTACAACTTCCTTAAGTTTTGTCCATGAGCGTATACCTATATATAAACACACACACAACCTTCCAGCAGGGACAGAAACTTAGGGATTGAAAGATAGATTTGAAGTAAAAGTATATGTAAATAGGGAGAAAAGGGATATTCATAAATAAAAGTAAGCAATAAAAATATCGTTAAAATTAAAGAGATTTCAAATTAAATATTGCTTCCATATTGATTTATCATTTTAATAATCCGCTGGGAGGGTTCCCCACTGATAGGCCAAGCCCTCCCATTAAACTTTCATTGCAGTAAGGGCAGTAGAGAGCAAATGTTTAAAAAGAATCATCGATAATAGTTTTCAATCTCTTTTTGTGTGTGTGTGTGTGTTTTTTTTTTTGTATTTTCCTATAGAATGTTAGCATTAGTTTGGTGTTATATAGCACTTATATCAGTTATGTATGTAAGACACCAGTGGACTTTAAACAAGATTGTTTAAATATCTTGTTTAAACACTTGATAACAGTACTATTTAAGAACTTGCTGTACTATTTTTTCTCATTTAATTTTTTGTCTGGTGATGGTGACAATGTTGTTGCCGTCACACACTAATAAATTATTTGGATTAGGTCTTATTTCCTTTTACCAGTGGACTTAATAGAGCCATCTTTAAAGTTAGGAAAGAATTCTCTTGTTCCATGATCCACATTCAGACGAAGTGTTTTACTTTGTGAGTCTAGCTAGGGGTCTGCTAAGTTAGTAAAGTCTTTAATACATTTTCTGTAGTAAGAACAATGATTGCATCTCTTTAACTTCATTAGGTTTGGAGAAAATTTTCACCTCCTCCATATTTCGATCTGATAGCTTTACTCCACGTTGTAGAGCCCAGTATTTGTAGTTCTTCGAAGACATGTCTGCATTTTTTTCAATTTTAAATTTGATTCACGGAAACATTCAAAAACTGCCTCCAGTCTTGTTTTTCACAGTGGTTAAACACCTAGCTATATTCTAAGACCTTTGGTTTATTTTGCTCAATAATATATTCACCATCATTCACTTCAAACTCTGCTATAGCGAGTGTAATTGAAAGCTTGGGAATAATATCTTCCAAATTTCTTACTCTTTTTTATACTTTATTTATATTATTTTTGGTTGGGGGCACACGCAACATACACCAACAACACAACAACACAATACACACCCAACAACACAACACCCAACAACACTTAAAACACTTTCTTGCTAATGTAGTTCTGCTAAGTTTTGAACCTTTACAATAAAGATCCCCTCCTTGTCCATCACCCATTTCTTTACCAGCTGTCTTCTCCTTGTTGTAGAGTTTCTTTGTTAAAAATAAATGGCAACTAAAAAATAAAAAACACCAACAACACAATACACACACACACAACAACACAATACACAATAACAACACACACCAATAACACACAACAACACAATACACGCACAACAACACAACAACACAATACACGCCCAACAATACACACACACAACACTTTAAAAACTTTCTTGCTAAGGTAGTTCTGCTAAGTTTTGAACCTTTACGATAAAGATTCACTCCTTGTCCATCACCCATTTCTTTACCAGCTGTCTTCTCCTTGTTGTAGAGTTTCTTTGTTAAAAATAAATGACAACTCACACACACACACACACAACACACAAATAATTTAAATCGTATTCTATCTTTACAATTGAGTTTCGACTTCACTTTTTTTTTCAACAAAATTCTTCTCAGAATGAAAGTTTCGAAGTCTGAATTCATTACAACAAATATATGATAACACAACACAAGTCTTTTATCATAAAGACTTCATCCTCAATTTTTATTTCTATATTTTTTCCAATTGTATCAATGTTTTTTCCATCTAGCCCAGCATAAATTTGGCTGCAATTTTTAAAATTTCGCGTCCGATTTTTCTCGGTAATGTCGACAACTGATAAATCTTGTGTCCACAAAAGAGCATTACAAATAAAATTTCACATTATATTTTGAATTATATATTTAGAGTCAAAATTTTAAAAATATGTTTAATGACCGATTTGTTTCTTGAATTAGGGACGGTGCCTTAGTTTATATTTTCTAGGACAGCTTATCGGTTCTGTGTCTGTACAAATATTGGAGTAGATCTTGGGTATCCTGTTTTAGGTTTATTTGTTCTCCGTCATTATCATCTGTGCTAGAGATTAAGAGCTGTTTGTCAGAGGGGGGCGTAGATCATTTTAAAATATTTGTTCGACAGTACCTAGCGATGTATATTACATTTGAAACATATTGGTCTACCATCCTCAGTCTCTTGTAGTTTCCTATCCGTGTTTGTTTTATAATTTTGGGAGCGATGAATTGTTTTCTGAGAGTATTTAGTGATTATTTGCTTATAATTGGTATTATAAGTTGGCTTTATACCTTGAAATTGTCTTAGATGGAAGTATTGATTTGTTGGTTGAAAGTCTTCGCTTCTTGTCTATGGGTCTTGTCTTCTTGGATGAGTATAGTAAGAGTTCAAACTGTGTACCAAATATCTTTCAGAGTTATTGTCTGAATCCCGATATACATGTTATAAGGTACAAGTTCCATAAGTATTTTTCATGAGTGTATCTTTCAGAGTTATTGTCTGAATCCCGATATACATGCTAAAAGGTACAACTTCCTTAAGTTTTGTTCATGAGTGTATCTTTCAGAGTTATTGTCTGAATCCCGATATACATGCTAAAAGGTACAACTTCCTTAAGTTTTGTTCATGAGTGTATCTTTCAGAGTTATTGTCTGAATCCCGATATACATGCTAAAAGGTACAACTTCCTTAAGTTTTGTTCATGAGTGTATCTTTCAGAGTTATTGTCTGAATCCCGATATACATGCTAAAAGGTACAACTTCCTTAAGTTTTGTTCATGAGTGTATCTTTCAGAGTTATTGTCTGAATCCCGATATACATGCTAAAAGGTACAACTTCCTTAAGTTTTGTTCATGAGTGTATCTTTCAGAGATATTGTCTGAATCCCGATATACATGCTAAAAGGTACAACTTCCTTAAGTTTTGTTCATGAGTGTATCTTTCAGAGATATTGTCTGAATCCCGATATGCATGCTAAAAGGTACAACTTCCTTAAGTTTTGTCCATGAGTGTGTCTTTCAGAGTTATTGTCTGAATCCCGATATACATGCTATAAGGTACAAGTTCCATAAGTATTTTTCATGAGTGTATCTTTCAGAGTTATTGTCTGAATCCCGATATACATGCTAAAAGGTACAACTTCCTTAAGTTTTGTTCATGAGTGTATCTTTCAGAGATATTGTCTGAATCCCGATATACATGCTAAAAGGTACAAGTTCCATAAGTTTTGTTCATGAGTGTATCTTTAAGAGATATTGTCTGAATCCCGATATACATGCTAAAAGGTATAACTTCCTTAAGTTTTGTCTTCATGAGTGTATCTTTCAGAGATATTGTCTGAATCCCGATATACATGCTAAAAGGTACAACTTCCTTAAGTTTTGTTCATGAGTGTATCTTTCAGAGATATTGTCTGAATCCCGATATACATGCTAAAAGGTATAACTTCCTTAAGTTTTGTCTTCATGAGTGTATCTTTCAGAGTTATTGTCTGAATCCCGATATACATGCTAAAAGGTACAACTTCCTTAAGTTTTGTTCATGAGTGTATTTTTCAGAGATATTGTCTGAATCCCGATATACATGCTAAAAGGTACAACTTCCTTAAGTTTTGTTCATGAGTGTATTTTTCAGAGATATTGTCTGAATCCCGATATACATGCTAAAAGGTACAACTTCCTTAAGTTTTGTTCATGAGTGTATTTTTCAGAGTTATTGTCTGAATCCCGATATACATGCTAAAAGGTACAACTTCCTTAAGTTTTGTCTCCATGAGTGTATCTTTCAGAGTTATTGTCTGAATGCCGATATACATGCTAAAAGGTACAACTTCCTTAAGTTTTGTCTCCATGAGTGTATCTTTCAGAGTTATTGTCTGAATCCCGATATACATGCTAAAAGGTACAACTTCCTTAAGTTTTGTCTCCATGAGTGTATCTTTCAGAGTTATTGTCTGAATCCCGATATACATGCTAAAAGGTACCACTTCCTTAAGTTTTGTCTTTATGAGTGTATCTTTCAGAGTTATTGTCTGAATCCCGATATACATGCTAAAAGGTACAACTTCCATAAGTTTTGTCTTCCTGAGTGTATCTTTCAGTTATTGTATGAATCCCTATATACATGATAAAAGGTACAACTTCCTTAAGTTTTGTCTTCCTGAGTGTATCTTTCAGAGTTATTGTCTGAATCCCGATATACATGAGGTACTACTTCCTTAAGTTTTGTCTCCATTAGTGTATCTTTCAGAGTTATTGTCTGAATCCCGATATACATGAGGTACTACTTCCTTAAGTTTTGTCTTCCTGAGTGTATCTTTTAGAGTTATTGTCTGAATCCCGATATACATGAGGTACTACTTCCTTAAGTTTTGTCTTCCTGAGTGTATCTTTCAGAGTTATTGTCTGAATCCCGATATACATGAGGTACTACTTCCTTAAGTTTTGTCTTCCTGAGTGTATCTTTCAGAGTTATTGTCTGAATCCCGATATACATGAGGTACTACTTCCTTAAGTTTTGTCTTCCTGAGTGTATCTTTCAGAGTTATTGTCTGAATCCCGATATACATGAGGTACTACTTCCTTAAGTTTTGTCTTCCTGAGTGTATCTTTCAGAGTTATTGTCTGAATCCCGATATACATGAGGTACAACTTTTTCAAGTTTTGTCTCCATGAGTGTAAAATAAATGGAAAGAGAGAAGTGTAGGGGAAGAATGGAGCTATGAAGAAACAACTAGAAGTACTCAGTGACGTGTCACATGTTATCATCAGTTGAAGCCACAATCTGGAAAGTTTTAAAATCCTAGTTTCATTTCGATAAGTTTTAATTATTTGAGAGATAAATTCCGTTCAGGAAATTACAAAAATATATAATTTAATTGACTCATGCTTTCGATGCTTATATCCCCCCTTCAACAGGAGTATGGTTTTACTTAGGCGGGGCGGTATATAAGCGTCCAATACAGTATTATACCTCTGAGAAGCGGTCTGGTGGATTAAATTGGCGAAACCGCTGGGAGGGTTCACCACTAATGAACCAAGCCCTCCCAATATATTTTTCATCGCAGTAAGGACAGTAGAAGTTTGTATTATGTATAAAAGAAACATTGGTGCTTTTAAATCCTTTCATTTTATATATTTAGATGGCGCGTTATTGCTTTGTGTTATATTTACCCTTATACAATAGGAGTCGCCTACCTCTATCCACCATGATTATCATGCCCTATGTCATGGGTACTAGGGATAAGCAAAAAAATAATAATAATAGGAGGAAACTCTCCCGATATCATTGCCAAGAAGACACAAAATTTAACAGTGACACGTTTCTTTATTAAAGAGATCTTGGCGATATTTCGGACAATAAGGCTGTAAATACGGATACAAGTACAGGTTTTATATAAAAAAATAGACACTTCGGCCAGTTGGAGTTTTTTTAAAAAAACTCCAACTGGCCGAAGTGTCTATTTTTTATATAAATGTGAATGCCGGCCAGGCAGCCTCTATCTTTACGCCAAGTACAGGTGTGTTCAAAAAGTATCGCGACTTTTGTGTTTTTTCAAATATTATTTATTTATTCATGAATACCTATTTTGTCCCCTTCAAAGTAATCCCCATGAGATATTATACACTTGTGCCAACGGTTTTTCCAATCATCGAAGCACTTCAAAAAATCTTTTTCAGCTCCTCCTTCGATGCCGTCTTTATCTCGTCAAGCGTAGCGTAACGTCGTCCTTTCATGGGCCTTTTCAGTTTAGGGAACAAGAAAAAGTCACAGGGGGCCAGATCTGGGGAATACGGTGGCTGAGGCATCATTACTGTGTTGTTTTTGGCCAAAAAGTCGCGCACAAGCAACGATGTGTGAGCAGGGGCGTTATCGTGGTGCAAAAGCCAATTTTTGTTCTTCCACAAATCCGGGCGTTTCTGGCGGATTGCTACGCGCAAATTGCGCATAACTTGCAGGTAATATTCCGTATTGACCGTTCTACCCTGTGGCAAGAATTTATGATGCACCACGCCCCTGCAATCGAAGAAAACTGTCAGCAAAACTTTCGCATTCGACCGAACTTGGTGCGCTCTTTTTCGGTCTTGGTTCGTGCGGCAGCTTCCATTGAGATGATTGAGCTTTGGTTTCCACGTCATAACCATAAACCCACGCTTCGTCACCAGTTATGACCCTCTGGAGCAAATTTGGGTCGTCGCGGACAGAGTCCAACATCTCATTAGCAATGTTCATGCGATGCTGTTTTTGGTCGCAATTGAGCAATTTTGGTACGAATTTCGCGGCGACCCGTCTCATGCCCAAATCATTGATAAAAATCGAATGGCACGAGCCAATCGATATGTTTAGGTCCTCAGCAACTTCTCTAACGGTGATTCGACGATTGGCCAATATCATTTTCTCCACTTCATTAATTTTTTCGTCTGTTGTTGAAGTGCTCGGGCGTCCGGCACGCTCTTCGTCGTTCACATCTTCTCGGCCTTCTGAGAACATTTTGTACCACCGATAAACGTTGCTTCGGTCCAAGGTAGCTTCTCCGTATGCCACAGTCAACATTCGGAATGCATCCGCGCACTTAATTTCGTTTTTCACACCAAATTTGATACAGGTTCTTTGATCATTTTTTTAATAGGTAAAAATCGAAGACGATCCAAAACACCTGCAAGCAAAGCAGCTGTCAACAATTAAGTGAACATTCAAAATGGCCGAGCTTGTCGGCATAAGTGAGAGACATGAGTACCAACATAAAGCCACAAAAAGATCGAAATTCGAATATACGTAACCCGCGAAAATTCAAAATTCGCGATACTTTTTGAACACACCTCGTATTGCAGCCGGTTAAAGAACGTTATTGTTCGAAAGCTCGCCAAGCTTATATATTATATATTAGCTTTTGTCTCTCTTTCTCTTCTTAGATAATTAACCTTACTACTGTTGAAGAGCTCCAGGGCCGAAAGCTCGAGTCAATTAAATTATTATTATTATTATTTTTTTTTTAAACGCTTCCCAAGATGAATTTTTCTTTCAAGTGGTATTATAGAATGGATTAAATTATTTTCGAAAGTTCCATTCATCCTAAAAGTTGCAATAAGCAGTAAATGCCACGGCGTTGTAGCTACTTGTATGTCATGTGAGTTCCAGGAGGTTAATCAAGAACTAAGCCCATTATCGAATCTGAAATAAGAATTTACACTTCACGAAAGATTCCCTAGGACAAATTTATACAAATAGATGGCAATTAGTTCATTGTTGCATATATCTATATTGTCGCGAAGAAAAATAATTAAATAGGCTTTTCCGAATTACTTTAAATATTTATTTAATTGGTTATAGGAAAGATTTGAAATCTATATATGAGCCCCTCAATGCACAGATTGATTAACTCCATAAATAATCGGGAAAAAAATGTTTAATTTTTGTTGAAAGTCTAAAAATCTATATGACATGTTTAATTTTTGTTGAAAGTCTAAAAATCTATATGTCATATAGATTTTTAGACTTTCAACAAAAATTAAACATTTTTTTTCCCGATTATTTATGGAGTTAATCAATCTGTGCATTGAGGGGCTCATATATAAAATTGAATGTCTGTCTGTCTGTGTGTCTGTCTGTACTCTATAGATTCAAAAACCATACATCCAATCGCCGTGAAATTTTGGGATATTATTAGGTATATCACCGGGAAGGTTTTTGAAAAATAATTTCATGAATATCTTGAATATCCTTAGAGTTAAGAGACGCAATGCTATCGTTTGTTTTTATTTAATAAATTTATAGCAATTCTTTTGTCTATTTAGAGTTATTTGCAGATTTGTAGATTTAACTCGCAAGCAGCGCCCCCATTGTGACGATACTATTCCTTTAACTTCCAATTACCGAGGGAACCAATTAATATTGATTTTATTCAACTTATCGTGTATTTTTCAAGGTACCGGGAAAAAATGTTCACTAGATAAAACGATGATTTTGTAATGTAGAAAATTAGGAAAGACAAAATTCAG
Organism: Cordylochernes scorpioides; assembly: GCA_030710605.1. Lineage (NCBI taxonomy): Eukaryota > Metazoa > Arthropoda > Arachnida > Pseudoscorpiones > Chernetidae > Cordylochernes > Cordylochernes scorpioides. Next base: position 2,579,798 of record CP092881.1, on the reverse strand, counting down.
GATGACACGGCACACAGGGACCGGGAAAAAATGTTCACTTTATCGAGAGATTCAAATTTACGAGTTTCAAATTATCAAAATATATCTTTTTTTTTTTTTATAAGTTTATAGAGAATTGTTTTAACAAATGTTCGTTAGACAAACCTTTACTCGGGTAAAACCTCGGGCGAAGCCGGGTACATCCGCTAGTATAAAATAAAAGTTACTATGTACATAAGCCAAATCGACCCAGCATTTAGAGCAAAAGGGGAGAACTGAATTTTTTCCTCCTTCCACGTGGCGCCACTGTTTTCCCTGACCGCTCAGTCCAGTCCAGGTAAGAGGGAATACCAGGAAACTCTGTTCTCTTGACAATATTTACATAATGTATCCATATTTACATAACTTTTTATTATTAAATTAAATTTAATTGTGCCATCTATCGTTAAAATTTTACACAAATAAATTTACTGGCAATGCGCTTCTTTTAAATATCATCAAATATTATCTCTACAGACCTTACTGCATTGATATAAGTTATTGAACTGACACAAAGCCAGATCATCTCTTTATAAAAATATCGCTTCTCAGACACAAAGTTTGGAGCGGGACGTTTCACAAGAGTGACATCCACGGCGCCAATTTATAATTGTAACGAATAGTATTTGAATAAAAACATTTAATCGGGTAAAACCCGGGCGTTTCCGGTCATTCGGCTAATTATTATCCCTATATATATAAAATTCAGTACATGTATGTATGTATGTATCTATGTCGGCTATACACGTCCACAATACGTAACTAATCTGACTGAAATTTTAACAGTATATAGAGTAGAATCTGGAAAAACTTATAGTGAAAATTTCAGGTCTCTATCCCGAATATTATTCGAGTTATTTGCAAATTGCGTTGCAAATTTGCCTTTTCGCTCGCAAGCAGCGCCTCTAGCGGTGAAGATGGGAAGTAATATCAGCTGACCTAATGTACTTGTAAAACGTGTTTTGACAGGACATGGAGAAAAATTTTGAAGAGATATTTATCGGAATTTTAGCCAATAAAAAATGAAATTGACAGGTTCTGGGCAAAAATAGTTGTTTTTTAGTCAGAAAATGATGATGACAATATTGCTGTAATAATTGTCTAACATAAAAAAAATTCATTCGAGCAGAAGACACAAAGCCAGATCATCTCTCTATAAAAATATCGCTTCTAAGACACAAAGTTTGGAGCGGGACGTTTCACAAGAGTGACATCCACGGCGCCAATTTATAATTGTAACGAATAGTATTTGAATAAAAACATTTAATCGGGTAAACCCCGGGCATTGCACGGGTCATTCGGCTAGTGTAGTATTATATGTAACGTTTCAGACAAATTTTGTTCTCATGATGATGACAATGCTGTTGCCAAAACGTCACACACTATGAAATTATTTGGATTAGGTCTTATTTTCTTGTATAATAATATTATTATCCAAATTGTACTTTATCATTTTAGTTATATAGTATTTGTAGTAAAATTACTCGAGTAGAATTTAATTCGAGTAAAATTACAAGAAATTTCATATACACTTGGTTCTTTTTTTATGCGGTAGATGCGTTCCAGGGGAATCCGCATAAAAAAAATCGCACAAAAAAGACATACATTTATCTGTAAAATGATGGATACGTTCCATTTATTTAAAAAATCGCATAAAACCTAAATAATGTTTTAAAATGCACCAGAAATCGCATAAAAAAAGATTTATAAATAATAAGATTTAATTTTTTTCTCATCATATTTTAATAAATGGCACATATGTGTGTTAATAACAAAAACAAAACTTAATATGTAAAAAAAAAAAACATAAACAAAACTTTATTTAAAATCATATTAAGAATGTTTTCATCATTATTCGCTGTCTGATAATGTGCGAACCCGTTTGTGGATTGGTGCAAGATCACTTTCATCACTTGAAGATAAAATTACGTCATCAGATCTACATGGTAATGCTTCTTTAGGAACTTCAGTGATTTTTTTTTTCTTTGACAAGGTAGTCAGTAATCAAACGCTGTGATGGCTTGACTAGTTCTTTGTAGAGTTCTCTGTAGCCAGACATACAAAATTTCAGATCACGTTGGAATTTTAAGGCGCGTTCTACATCATTATCATTTTGAATAAAAAAAAATTCCAATTTACCGGAAAGTTGAAGGCCTTCCCGAAGTAATTTTTCGTTCAGTGGAGTAACATCTTCCAGTTCGCTATCTACACACTGTTTCGAAATCTTTAGTAGTATCTACCATACTTTCCAAAATATCATCATCATTTAGGGCTTCGTCCACAAGCAATTCTTCTATATCATGCTCGCCAAAATCATCAAAACCTTCCCCACCTATTTCCTTAGCAATTGAAATAATATCTGATGTTACAATTGTTGTTCTATTTGATTCATTTCTCTTTGATACGCATTCAGGCCAAGCAGCTTTCCAACATGCATTTAAAGTTTGTGATTTTATCTCGGCAATTGCTAACGCAACATGATCTACACAGTTCAAGATATTAAATTGTTTCCAAACTTCAGTAACTGTTATTGTATCGGATTCCAGTTTATCGAAAATGAATTGGAAAGTGAATTTTACATAATATTTTTTAAATGTTGAGATAATTCCCTGATCTAATGGTTGAATTAGGCTCGTTGTGTTTGGAGGGAAAAAAAACTACCTTTATATTTGGATGTTCTAAGTTTGGATGACCTGGTGCATTGTCAAGAATTAATAAGATCTTAAATTCGAGACCCATCTCTTTCATATAATTTTCTACTTCGGGTACGAAGCATTTATTGAACCATTCAGTGAAAATAGCCGTTGTTACCCAGGCCTTCTTGTTTGCCATCCAATGTACGGGCAGTGTATTTAAGTCTTTTCCTTTTAATGCACGTGGTTTTAAAGATCGATTTACAAGCAGCGGTTTTAACATTCGATCGCCAGATGCATTGCTGCACAGCAATAAAGTAACTCGATCTTTAGCAGCTTTAAAACCACTGGCATTTTTTTCGGACTTTGCAATGTAAGTACGGGTTGGCATTTTTTTCCAAAACAATCCTGTTTCATCAGCATTGAAGATTTGATGTGGGCACAATATCCTCCATCTTTAATAATTTTAGCCAACTTTTCAGGATATTTTCTAGCAGCTTCTTCATCTGCAGAAGCCACCTCACCTTTTATTTTTAGATTATGAAAAGAATGTCTTTTTATAAAACCAGTTAACCACCCTGTGCTGGCAGAGAATTGTGGATTACTTTCACGTGAAGATGTAGATGGCTCTGATTCTTTTAACTCCTTGTAAAATTTAAGGGCTTTCATCTTGATTAAATGTCCATCTAACGGAATTCTTTTTTGAGTTAAATCTTCAATCCAAATTACGAGAGCCTTTTCTGTTTTTTTCTATTAAAGTGCCTCTTGAATATGATGAAATTTTTTAGAACTCAAATTTGTACCAGATCTGACTGATCTTCTTTTTGCCGCTTCATTTTTTTTTATTGCTCTTATAGTAGATTCGCCTAAATTATAACGTTTACCTATTGCTGTTGATCTTTCTCCTTTCGCCAAGCAATCGAGAATTATAATTTTGGTTTCTAGTGAAATTGCACTTCTTTTTTGTTTTTTATTATTGTCACACATTTTCTTTAAGAGGACTAAAAATTATAGAAAAAACTTAATGTACAATTACGCACTAAAATTATTCAAAAAAACTTACAATTCACTTGAGTAAATTTATCTTCCGGTTTTCGGTAGTAACCTTCTTTCACAAAGTTTTATTTTCTAATGCTTTCCAATATGCAGGCTTTTTTAACCCTTAGGGTGCCACGGGACGATATAATCGTCCCTAGAAATTTTTCAAAATTGCCACGGTACGATATAATCGTCCCTCCCTCTCATCCCCCTCCTGTTTATTTTTAGAAGGTTGCCGGCCATTGCGTTAGTCATAGATGAAATAGGACTCTTTGATGATCATTTTTCACCGCTGTTTGTTTATCTCTTAGTTGTTTTTATATTTTTACTTTCAGTTTCAGTTTTGGCTTGCATGTTCGCTCGCTAAGATGGAATCTGCGCTTCCATCTACAAGCTCCCATGACCCTTGTGAGTATTTTTCAGACGAATCTACCATTAGTTATGAACTTGAAGAAGATATTTCTGGCTCAGAGGATGATATTAGTAGCGATGACGAATCAAAAATAGTTTCTAGCTCCTTTACATCACCGTGGATTCAAAGGATATCACCTGATATGCGATAATTTTTACACTTCTGTAGAAATGGCAAATGATTTATACAGGAGACACACCCATCTTACAGGTACACTGAGAAGAAACCGTAAATATTTACCAGAAGGAATCAAAGTCAAAAGAATTGGAGTTGGAGAGAGGATCTACAGATACAAGGAGCCTGTATTGCTCCTCAGTTGGCGTGAAAAGAAGTCTCAAACTTCACCTGTCCTCTTGCTTTCAACATATGCTGGGGCTAGTACACAACTTGAAAAAACCTCATCAGGCAAGGAAAAGAATTTGCCAGAAATAGTAAAACACTACAATTCTGGAAAGGGAGGCATAGATTTATGTGATCAAATGATGAACATGTATCAAGATGAAAGAAAATCTCTCAAGTGGTGGAGAAAAGTCTTTATAAGCATGATTCATCGGACTCTTTTGAATGCTTATATCATTTATAGGCAAAATACTGACAAGCCTCTGGATAGATATGACTTTCAGAAAGTTTTGATAACAGAACTCACCAAAGATTATGCCAAAAGAAAAGAAATAAAGTACATCAAAAGACCCATGTCATCTACACATAGTCTGGAGAGGCTTCCTGAAAAGAAAGAAAGACAATGCGTTGTTTGCACCCCAAAATTAGGGAGAAAGAAGCGTACCAGATACCAATGCATTTCCTGTGATAAAGGTGTATGTCCTGGCTGCTGGAATGAGCATAAAGAAATGTAAATATGTTCATAGATTTTTTTTTATTAATTTTTTTTTATGTTCATTTTTTGTTAATAATTTTGTATGTATGCTTTAGCTTAATAATTTTTCATTCCTTATTAGCATGTATATTCATAATAAAAATAAGTTAATATTATTTTTAAAAGTATATTTTAATTAATAAAAAATTGATTAAAGTTTTCTATTTGTAAAAATATTATTTTTTTAAATTTTAATTGATACACTCCCCATGAAGTAAGTTAGGCTTAGCAAGCCTTGGCACCTAAGGGTTATTCACCTTTGGCATCCATAGGGTTAATTAGTTTCATACAAAAACAAAATGCAGCATAAAAACACGCAATTTTAACGAGGTATTTTTGTTTTTGTCTCTTGTTTTTAAGAACAAATCAAGAGAAAACATGTCAATAAAAGAAAAAAGAAATTTGTAACGGCAGCTGGCACGCCGGCGGGTTTTCAGTTTTGATTTCGGTTTTGCACGAGTTGTGTAAGACACCGGCAGGCGCGGAATAAAAGACATTGGAACTTCCCCTCTACTGTTTGTTGGATAACTTAACATACAACCAGGACGTTACAAAATTCTTTCTTTGTATTGATTGCGTAATAGTAGAGTTGTAGTTGTTATTCTTATTCGTTTTCAGAAAAAGTGAATCACCAAAAAAAAATTTTCGAAATTCGAATAATTTTTTTTTTTCTTGCACCGCATAACTCCAAAACCGCATAAAAAGAGAACGAAGTGTACATATAAATACTTTTAAAAAATAATTTAAAAAAAAAAGATAGCAGAGCGTGGTTTCGATCCACGGACCTCTGGGTTATGGGCCCAGCACGCTTCCACTGCGCCACTCTGCTACGTTATCAATTTTCCAATAACTAATAATAAACTTTGAACAAGATTACAGCTTACCTTGAATTTTAATTGGCCAATATGTTATTGTGTTTTGTGGTAGCCACTTATTCATATTAAAAAACTCATCAAGATACAGCTTAATTTTCCTTTGTAATTTTTTACTACTTTCACATAAATTACTAGAAATAAAGCGTAAGGAGAAAAGATTTTTATTAATCACAAAATCGTGCGACAAGCTTTCGGGCAGTCACGCCCTTCGACTGGTGTAGGTGGTAGACTGGTAGACCAGGGCGTGACTGCCCGAAAGCTTGTCGCACGATTTTGTGATTAATAAAAATCTTTTCTCCTTACGCTTTATTTCTAGTAATATAATCAGTGGAGAAAGTTTTCTTGCTTTCAAGATCTATTGCATTTCACATAAATAATCAGCATTTAAAGAAATTTCCCACCTCCCCATGTTTTAATATCTAAAAAAAATATAATGATAAAAAATGGTAAAAAACATATACTTGCATCTTAATATAATTTTTATAATAAAAGAAACAATTAGATATTTGCGGAAGAGCGATTGCTCGAAGCATATTATATATTTATAAAGTATGTAATTCTACTGTCCTCAAAGCTTATGTCCATAGTTCATCTAAAATACCCATTCCAAGAGTCTAGCAACAGTATCACTATAAAAGGAAGTTCGAAAAATGCAATATAACAGCGGTATGGTAGATTAAACTGGCGAAACCGCTGGGAGGGTTCACCAATGATGAGCCAGGCCCTCCCATTAATTTTCCCATTGCAGTAAGGGCAGTAGAAATTGCTTATTTTTAAAAAGAATCATACGCGTCTATAATAGTTTCGAATTTTGATATACAGTTAAAGCTGTCTATAGCGCCCCCTCTAAATAGCGCCTCCCTCTCTATAGCGCCCGATTTTAAATGCGTAGTACGATGCGATTTACATTAAAAATGACCTGTCTATAGCACCCCCTCTCTATAGCACCCTATTTTGGTGAGTCCCAAGAGGGGGCGCTATAGACAGGTTTAACTGTACTTACAGAGCACCTAGATGTCTGAAATTGTATACACTTGCTTTAACCTGATGACAATGTAAGTTGACCAAGTTTCAGACTTCTGGCTGGTCGGGGTGGATTTGGCTAATTTCTATATTTTGATGATCGATTTTTAATATACTTACAGAGCACATAGAAACCTGAAATTTGGTTCACTTGTTCACACCTGATGATAATGCAAGTTGACAAAATATCAGAATTCTGGGTGAGATAGGCAATGGACTAAAATTTTAATTTAAAATTTTGTTTTCAATTTTAATATACTCCCAGACCACACAAAAATCTGTAGACTTGTTCAATACATCTAACAATACAAGTTGACAAATTCCATACTTCTAGTTGGTAATGGACTAATTTTCTCCTATATTTCGTTTCAATTTTGTGATAATTTTAATATACTTTCTGTCCACCTAGAAGTCTGGTATTTACAAACAACAACAAAAAAAATCTCCACTAAATCCTTTGAACTGTTTATAGTTGATTCTTTATATTTATTCAATTACGTAACTTTCTTTTAAGATATTTTTGTACCATATTACATTTGAAGTTAGGATCAGACATAACGTGGCCACGCGGTGCTATTGAAACGAGGGCGATAGGGGCGTGGTAAATTTCTTTTCGTTTATTTTGATTTATATTAAAAACGATATATAATCTCTCTTTGATTGTACAATATAATTAGCTGAAGAAGGGCTTGCCCGAAAGCTTCCTTAACCGCTATAATAATAAAAAGAGTTGCGGCGATATATGATTCCTTCTTTCTAACAAAAGCCTTTATTGAGGACCTCTCGTCCTATAAAGGATTCGCCAGTTTACAGAGTAATTGAAGAGAAGAGAACTAAGAATACAGAGATATTTGTAGTAGGTATAGTATAGTATTTTCTACACTGTGACTATATACAACAGCAGCAACAAGCCTTTTACTGGAATCAAAGTCCCATACAGGATTCGTCATTCTAATCCTGACAAAGATTATATAACTATAATTATTTACATCAATTAGATTATGTATATAGCTTCCCTTTCTCTTCAGCCGTCTTCCAAAATTTGAACAACGCAAAAGCTCCATCTCTGTTTCTCACCACCTCATTCAACAGGAGCTCCAAAGAGAGTCCCTCAAGGCCTATTTCACTGAGGAGCACTTCTCGTTCGTCAGAAGTCTGGTATTTAATAAATTTATATTTTTTATATTTTCTAAGTTTGTTATGAAATTCTGAATTATATTGTAAGGTAGAAATTTCTACCGATATTATATTATAGAGTGATTGACATTAATTTTTTGTTTGTATTATATATACCATAGAGTGTTTAATTTCAATCATTATTTGTAGGGCAAACATTTACTTGGGGAGATCCCGGGTGGGTCATAATTTATAATTGTAACGTATAGTACAGTTAAACCTGTCTATAGCGCCCCCTCCAAATAGCGCCTCCCTCTCTATAGCGCCCGATTTTAAATACGTAGTACGATGCGATTTACATTAAAAGTGACCTGTCTATAGCACCCCCTCTCTATAACACCCTATTTTGGTGAGTCCCAAGAGGGGGGCGCTATAGACAGGTTTAACTGTTATCGCGCCTGTTGAGGGGCTTTTGCCCGAAGGTTTGCTCTAATGCATCAATAGAAGAAACTCGTCTTCCTTCGCCATGTTTTTTATCGTCCATATCACAACTTACCTTGTCCAAAGCTTAAAACTTGAAATGTATTTTTGCAGGTAATCCATCCATAGTTTATATATCATTTATAAATTTTATTATGTATATAATCATTTGTAGCAGAGTGGCGCAGTGGAAGCGTGCTGGGCCCATAACCCAGAGGTCCGTGGATCGAAACCACGCTCTGCTATCTTTTTTTTTTCTTCTTCTTCTTTTTTACAAATTTGTTTTTAACACACAATTCCAACCGAAAACTCAAATATATCTCAGTGACTAACCCTGATCACTTTTTTAAAAAAACATGCAATTTATATATTGTCAGGAGGACAGAGTATTCCCTCTTATCTTGACTGGACCGACCGGTCAGGGTAAACAATGGTGCCACGTGGAAGGAGGAAAAACTCAGTTCTCCCCTCTTGCTCTAACGGCTGGGTCGATTTGGCTCATGTAAATAGTAACTCTTATTTTATATTTAAAATCTCTCATATAACTCATTAAATAAATATTTAAAGTAATTCGAAGTTAATTATTTTTCCTCGCGACAATATATACCAAATTAGGTACCTCTTCCTTTAGTTATGCAACAAAAAGATGTAAAGTGTCCACCACGGTAAACAAAACTTTACTAGTGATGATAAAGCCACAGCTTTGACAAATTCAGACAAAAAGCCAACAACCTGTGTTATACCATGGCCCTCATCAGTGCAGGGATGGTTTCGATCACATAACATCCTATGAGTTGAACTGTTCGAATTTACCGAAAATGTGTTTGAGCTGGTGAAGTGGCAAGGGCCGATTTTCAGGCAAGAATATCTTGTTCCAAAATCACTTTATTAGGTACCGCTCAACAAGAGCAACCTAGTTTATGATATTTATAACAATGAATAATATGTGAAGGTTATTCACATATTAAACAAAATGTTAACGAGGGATTCAATCCTGGTTCATGGCTGTTGGGAATCGAGGGTGTTACCTACTCGTCCACCGACTTTTTTTATGAGAATATATGAAATATAAAAACAAATATTTAAAAATGAAAAATTTTATTGGGATTAGGTTGATAAATAAGACATCTCCTTGTGGTGCAAATTTGTTTAATGGCACCATCTATCGGAATAATTGTTAACTATTCGTTGATTTTTTTAATTATTCCACGTAGATACACACGATACATACATACGTAGATACTCAGGAAAATTACTCAGGAAAATGCTCCCCCCCCTGATCTGTAAATTTCCCATTAACTCTTGATGGAGTGTAATTATTGACTAGATGGTCAATAAAATCTGTTTTAATTGTCAATTGTCATACGTAGATACACACGATACATACATACGTAGATACATACGATACATACATACGTAGATACATACGTAGATACACACGATACATACATACGTAGATACACACGATACATACATACGTAGATACACACGATACATACATACGTAGATATACATTTGAAGATTAAACAAAAGTTAACATGTTTCTTTTATTACAGCTGTAAATTCAGCAAGCTTTCGGACTTTGACGTCCTTTGACAGGCAACTTTTCAAGAAACTGAAAGATAAAGAGGAAAGAATTTTGTATAATATAATAATCAAAAAAATCGCTAAGTTCTTATTATGTAAATATTTACCTGTATATAAACATTATCTGTCAGTTTCTTGGAAAGTAGCCTGTCGAAGGACGTAAGAGTCCGAAAGCTTGCCGGAATTACAGCATTAATGGGGGGTCGGTGGAAGGCTGGTTAAACCGTTTGGTTTTCGACCACTACGACCCGGGTTCAATTCCCGCATTGGAGACTTTTTTCTGTTAAAAAAAATGCTCCAATGGCCCCCCGATTCTTGCAAAAGTCCAACCCCACCAGCGAGTGCAAGTAACCAAACGGGGCTCTGGCACATTTGTAAGTGCAAAGTCGAACTGCTTTCCACATGTGTAGACATGTGGTGCACTTACAGTAAAAGCAGTCGCCTACTTCTACCCACCATGATTATCATGGTCTGTACCACGTGTACTAGGGATAAGCAAAAAAAAAAAACAGCATTAATAAACACAAACACGTCGCCGTTAACTTTTGTTTCTTCTTCAAATGATGTCAGGCGATTCCTTCTCTTGTAACATATACACGTTCTCACAAACTATATATAGTGACAAATATACTATAATGATAAAAAAAAAAAAAGATAGCAGAGCGTGGTTTCGATCCACGGACCTCTGGGTTATGGGCCCAGCACGCTTCCACTGCGCCACTCTGCTACGATAAGAAATCTTCATAATAAGATTTATAAACGGTCGATAATGGCCCTATAATATGTAATATATACTTGCGCGCAATCTGTTATGAAAATTTGAAACTATTATAGACACCATAGAAGTATAGGGGGCTTCTCCCGTTAAAATAAACGTCAAAAACTGACGCCATCCATTGACCGTCGCCGCAAACTAGCGGCCTCGGGTCGGTGACAAAGCCACAACACCAGCTTTGGCAAATTGAGAAGCGTCCACCTAGAGACCATGGTTTCGGGCTAATGGCCCTCGTCAGTCTAGAGCGGACTTTATTCCATGAGATCTACACGGGATCTAATGGAATCTTCACAATCTACCAAAGAGGTGTTTTGCTGGCAAGGTGGCTGGGCCAAATCTATGGCTAGAATATAGATGGAAAAATTGCCGGGAGGAAATTGATCCATAGAAGCATAGGGCGCTTCTCCTGTCAAAACACCTGTTTGTCGTATCTGTTTGTACGTATCTAGGTGGACGCTTCTCAGTTTGCCAAAGCTGGTGTTGTGGCTTTGTCACCGACCCGAGGCCGCTAGTTTGCGGCGACGGTCAATGGATGGCGTCAGTTTTTGACGTTTATTTTGACGGGAGAAGCGCCCTATGCTTCTATGGATCAATTTCCTCCCGGTAATTCTTCCATCTATATTATAGACACGTATGAAATTGTCTAATTTTAAAAGAATCATAAGCGTCTATAATAGTTTCAAAATTTCATAGTTAATATATCTGGCATCAAATGTTACTACGCTTTTTAGAGGTCGTTGTTTGCCTACAAGGTTCAATGTTATAAAATAAATGAAGCTTCAGGGTTAAGTATCTTATGCAACTTTTTATTTTCAAGCTTTCGGATTTGTCAGTCCTTCATCAGGATTATCACTTTAACAACTTAATAATAAATACAATTTTTATATACACATTATTATATACATACTCGGAGTGATCTACTATGAGCTACTTCAGCCTAACGAAACCATCACTGGAGAACGTTACCAACAACAATTGATGCGATTAAGCCGAGCATTGAAGATCAAACGCCCACTATATGCCAAAAGACATGACAAGGTGATCTATCAGCACGACAACGCTCGGCCACATGTTGCAAAAGTTGTCAAGGAGACTTTGGAGGCGCTTCAATGGGATGTCCTACCCCACCCGCCGTATTCACCAGACATTGCTCCTTCAGACTACCACATGTTCCGTTCGATGACACATGGCCTGGCCGAGCAGCACTTAACTTCATACGATGGTTGAATGATGTCTCGAGACTTCAAATTAAATTTAATAAATTCGTGAACTATTGTGTTATATATAAAAGATTGCATACATCTATGGGATAGTATTTGTCCATATTGTTCCATAAGGTTCAATGTAGGTTCAATGTTGTGGATACAGCTGATAAAATTTATTGCTAGGAGCTGGAATGGGGAACTAGATAGATGAACTTGTCTACAATGTCCGCCATCAGAAGGATCCTCCTTGTCTACGGCCGGCTCCCGTCCACGTCAGACAAGTTTCTCTGCCACCGTCTTGTAGGATCATCCACACGCCTGGAGGCAACTCGCCTCATATATGACCAGACCGTACAGGATGGCTGAAAAGTATGGCCTTCTTTATTTATGAACTTAAGAACAGTATTTTTAACTCCGTCTTTGCCGGTCCCAAGCCCGAATGAAAAAGGAGGAGGGGGAGCAGTAACAATCTCACTAAAAAACCTGGGCTCAGCTGGCCTGGCTGATAGTACCTTGTAAAGGCTCCTAATCCAGGAATACAGGATGAGCAGTGTTTGTACTCCATGTTAGGAGCAGCTGCACATGGCGTCTGTTCCTCATGTCAGAGGCGGCCATTTCTTTTGGAGCTAAGTCGGCCTGCCACTGAAAAGTGCTCCCAGTCTTAATGATAAAGGCAGACACATTCTACTTCACCCAGTCATGATGGTTGTCAAACAAGCTTGATACTCTAATATGATTGAGTGGAGATAAGAAAGAAGAAGAAGAGAACAGTATTTAAAGAGCGTGGGTACGTAAATTCGTGGTGTTTCAAAAGGCTAATGTTAATAAACTGTGTGGCTAGAAAACAAAGATTCCAACGTCTTTTATTTTTAATTATGTGTCCTTTACCTCATCATGCTATGATTGACCGACGGAGGTGTTTGCCCTTCAGACATCGCTCGCCGGCTCAACACCAGAATTGTTAGGAGGATTGTAAAACTGCAGTGTTCTCTATCTTGGAGACATTACCATATGTTGTTGTTGATAAGGTACACAATTTGGATTATAGATTATAAACACAAGGTAATGAGACCAAATCCAAATAAATAAATTATTATTATAATAACAGTAGGATAACAGTAACTATTTAAAACATGCTGTGGTAAAATTTCTCATTCAGTACTTTTGTCTGAAGATGGTAACAACGCTGTTACCAAAACGTCACGCACTATTTATTCATTTGGATTTGGTATTATTACCTTGTGTTATTGTTGTTGTTGTCGTGTCCAATGAAGAGATGTCTCCGTACATCTCTATCACAGCAGTGTTCTCTATCTTGGATGTGTGTAGCTGTTGTTCTGGGTCCATGTCAGACAGTAAATGACACATGTTGTGATCGACAATGTTCCACCGTTGGTTAACCATGCGGACAGTATACGTACAAACTGTCCAATAACGACCCTGTCATATTGGTTGACAATTGCTACAACAACGACCAGCACAAATCCAAACTCTCTCTCGGTAAACAAGTCACGTACACTTCGTCCATCCAACGGTCCCGACTCACATCTGAAATAATCCAACCTCCGATGAGAGACCATCTATTGCTTTGTATGTCTGGAAAAAAAAAGTCCAATGCGGGATTCAAACTCGGTGTCGTAAATCGGCGGGTTAGAGCACTACTCGAGTAAATGGTGAAACTCTATGTTGTCATTTAAAGTAAACCAACCTGAATCTATGTTATTATCAACAGCCAAAATGTCTGTTCTCCAGTGATCTCACATGTCGAACTGACATCTGTAAACGTAAAATCCTCTGTAATACATACTGTATACGTGCAGACGACATCTAGGTGATCATTTGATTGTCCCTTCAACATTTTCCTGTGTGACGTCTAGAAGTGTTGTTCATACCGTTGATTCCAAGAACGTACAGCTCATACCTATGACAGTATAAATAATAAACAAAACGGCTTCCGAAGGTGTTTCTTGTTTTATTCTATATTCTTCCCAAGCTTTCGGCTATTTTACTAACCTTTCTACAGAAGTATATCGTGTAATAGCCGAAAGCTTGAGAAGAATATTTGCTTATTATTTATACTGTCTAGTTGTTGTTGTTGTTTATTCCTCAAGTCTTTTAAACAATCTCCATTAGGTTCCATTGTCTCAGCTTTTCTATTATAGTCCTGGGGTTTTCCCAGAGGTCTTTTTTGAAGGATTTGATACAATTCAATAAATGTTCAGGAACTGGCTGGTTGGGAATCGTATTTGGGGCATTTCGGGAATGTTTTGATTTTTCCATTAAATTTGAGCATTCTAAGATGTCCTGATGGTAAACTTGAAATCGCCGTTTGTTCTTCCCTAGTAAGGGTGTGGAAAGAAGATTCGTTAGGAATGGGGGTGTACCAGGGGTGGTTTGTTTGTGGATGGAAGAAATTTCAGAATAGGTGAGTTTGGAGTTTTCAGGCTGGTCCTTACAGCCTTCTTTAGCCAACTGGTCAGCCATCTTCTCGTTGCCGTCTATGTTAACGTGAGATCCAATGGAACGTGATCTGGTTTTCCTGTGAGATTTTTTTGAGGATTTTGATTATTTTTGTTGTTGTTTTGTCTTTGGCAGAATCCATATCTTTTATGTGTTGTATAGTACTGAGGTTGTTAGAGAGAATCCAGATGTATACTGTCATATACATGTGCTGTATGTTCTTGGAATCAACAGTAACCATCTTATAAACAACACGGATCACCATGAAGTTTTCAGGCACACACAGGAAGAAATGGAAGGTGTGGGACAATCAACGAGATAACAAATAAAAAAAACTTGCAGTTTTCACATCAATAAACATCGTTCCTGATAATTTTTATCTTCGTGCTTGTGTGATATTGTCGCTATGGTGGAAGGCAGTGTTGGGGGATATGCAATTAACGTAATCACTTATTATTCATAGTATAGGTGGTACCTGTCATGATAATCATGGTGGGTAGTTGGCTTTTACTGTAAGTAAAATCAGTCGCCAACACTATCCATCATGGCCTGTACCACGTGTACTAGGGATAATAATAATATATACAGTTAAACCTGTCTATAGCGCCTCCCTCTCTATAGCGCCCGATTTTAAATACATAGTACGATGCGATTTACATTAAAAGTTGCCTGTCTATAGCATCCTATTTTGGTGAGTCCCATACAGTGGAACCTCCCTGTAAAGGACAAATGCAGGGCCAAAGTGTCTTTTAGGGAGAGGTGTTCTCTTACCAGAGAGTTACTAAATAGTAAAAATGGTAATTTTGGTAATGAAAATTGTCCTTTGTAGAGAGGTGTCCTCTAGTGGGAGAGTCCTCTCACGGAGGTTGTTCTACTGTATATAAATACGTCAATCCCTCATGTCAAATTACTGCTACATATGTAGATATGTTGGGACACTCATAGTATTCATATAAGATTATATAAATACGTCAATCCCTCATGTCAAATTACTGCTACATATGTAGATATGTTGGGACACTCATAGTATTGATATAAGATTATATAAATACGTCAATCCCTCATGTCAAATTACTGCTACATATGTAGATATGTTGGGACACTCATAGTATTGATATAAGATTATATAAATACGTCAATCCCTCATGTCAAATTACTGCTACATATGTAGATATGTTGGGACACTCATAGTATTGATATAAGATTATATAAATACGTCAATCCCTCATGTCAAATTACTGCTACATATGTAGATATGTTGGGACACTCATAGTATTGATATAAGATTATATAAATGCAGCCTAACACAAGTTTGATAATCGTGAAGATAGAGGCTGCCTGGCCGGCATTCATAGTTCTTGAAAATAAAGATACTTTGGTCAGTAAATCTTTTTATTACCTCGACGTTTAGACAAAAAGCTTTTGTCCTCGTCAGGAGCAAGGCCTTGCTATATGTTTTAATTTTTGTTTGCTCCTGACGAGGACAAAAGCTTTTTGTCGAAACGTCGAGGTAATAAAAAGATTTATACTGACCGAAGTATCTTTTTTCAAGAAACATGGTTGATAAAGCACAATTTGGATTATAGATTATAATACAAGAAAATAATCCAAATACACCTATCCCCCGATTTACACGGTACTTGTTTTACATGTTTTCGCTTTTACACGGTTTTCCAAATAAGTTTTTTTTTTAATTTTTTTTATCGCACTATACTAAAATGCGATATTTTACTCTATACTACCTATGTTGAAAAGAATCCTATCCCTCGATTTACACGTTTTTCTCAGGAACGTATCTACTGTGTAAATCGGGGGATAGGTGTAATTTATTAGTGTGTGACATTTCGGCAACAGCATTGTTACCATATATATATCATCAGACAAAAGAATAAATAATCATTTATTCTTTTGTCTGATGGTGACAATGTTGTTGCCGAAACATCACACACTAATAAATTATTTGGATTATTATCTTGTATTATAACCATGACAAAAGTGGAACATTAGAATTTTGATGTTATAACCAAGTGGGTGTTATAAAAGAGGCTGCCACAGTACTGTATATAACAATATCATGTAATGTGGAAATTATACAAACTGCTGAGAGGGTTCACCACTATTGAGCCAGTACCTATATTATTTTCTCACTCAAGACAGTAGAAGGCACGACTTGTACCACAACTAAACAAGATACATGTGTCTCCATGACATTGTGTAATGACATAAGGGATAATTTAAAAAAATTGTTACTTCATACCCAGAAAAAAAAAAAGACATTAGAAGGTATTATTTGGAAAAAAAAAAGTGTTAAATTAGTTTTAATCTTAAACACACCTCTCTATAAAGGACAACAGATTGTTACAAAGCCAAATTGTCCATTAGAAAGAGGTTTTGATCACTGAGGAACAGCTTGTACCACTCTGATGAAGGTCAACAGCATGTACATGGTTAGCTTTTCTTGATTAATCAAGAATGGGTTTTTGTCCAATTATGAAATACACCTATCCCCAGATTTACACGGTACTTGTTTTACACGTTTTCGCTTTTACACGGTTTTCCAAATAAGTTTTTTTTTTTGTTTTTATCGCACTATACTAAATGCTACTGTGATTGAACACATGTGCTGTGTACACATCTCACGAGGAATCCCGAACTTATGTGCTGACTTGCTGCAACACGCACACTGTGTCTGTATTTCTAATTTTTAAAAATTTTTAATTTTCGATTTACACGTTTTTCTCAGGAATGTATCTACCGTGTAAATCGGGGGGGGGGGGGGGGGGGGGGGGGGGGGGGAGGGATAGGTGTATTTAAAAAAAATCAAAGAGTAGTTGATATTTATTCTGATAGATGGCGCAGGCCATCATCAACTTTTAGTTGCATAATCAGGAGATGTCTATTTGAACATTATTATAACAACAAGTGTTATTCAATACCTAGTTTATTGGGTTTGAGGGAAAGTTGCTGACAATTTTCTATATGAAAAAATAGTACAAATGTAACATTGTACTGGGATAAGGTGCATAAATTAAGAAAAAGACATCTCCTTATTGTACAACTGAAAGTTGCTGATGGCTGGCGCCATCTATCGGAATAAATATCAACTATTCTCTTTGATTTTTAATTATTCCAGAATTGGCCAAATGCACGATAAGGAGATGCCTTTTTCTTAATTTATGCACCTCTATCCCAGTACAATGTTACATTTGTACTATTTTTTCACATTGTATAGCGTCCTTACGCAATTCTGGCCTTAACTACCCGTTTCATGATTTTTCAGGATGCCTTAATGACCAATTTTTTGGTCGTTGAGGTACAGCTTGCACCACGCTGATGAGGGCCAACAGCCCGAAACGCGTCCGTGGTTAGCTTTTCTTGATTAATCAAGAATGGGTATTTGGCCAATTCTGGAATAATTAAAATCAACGAGAATAGTTGATATTTATTCCGATAGATGGCGCCAGCCATCAGCAACTTTCAGTTGCACAATAAGGAGATGCCTTTTTCTTAATTTTCTATATATTTACTCTATCAAGTGACCAGGGATTCATAAGTGAATGTTTGCCTGTATAATACTAGTGTTTTGAAAATAGAGCAATCCATAAAAAAATCTTTAATTAAAAAGGCATATATTGGATCAAAATATGATTAAAATGTTATGATACCTTGATGAAGGTTCAGCCAACTGAAATATTGGTAAAATAAATGATATTTTGATCCAATATATGTCTTTTTAATTAAATACTAATGTATATAACACCCATATATATATATTTACACCAATACAATAGAACAAACTCTCTGTAAAGAACAACACTTAGTTACAGAAACAAAGTGTTCTTTAGGGAGAAGAGAGCTGTCCTCTTACTGGAGAGCTGTTAATTAGTTTTTTTTTAATTATCCCTAATACACATGGTATAGGTTATGATAATCATGGCTTTTACTGTAAGTGCACTACATGTCTACATATGTAGAAAGCAGTTTGACTTTTGCACTTACAAGTGTGCCAGAGCCCCGTTTGGTTACTTGCACTCACTGGTGAGGTTTGACTTTAACAAGAATTGTGGGCCATTGGAGCTTTTTTTTTTTTTTTTATTACAAAAGAAGTGCCCAATGTGGGATTGAATCCTGAGTCGTAGCAGTCAAATACCAATGGTTTAGACCAGGGGTGGCGAACGTGCGGCCTTAAGGCCGTATGTGGCCTTTTCTTGCCCAAGTTGTGGCCTTTTCTTAAATTCAAAACTAATTTTTGTTTCGCAGTTTTCAATTACTTTCATTATTTTATTGAAAATATCTAATACGAATGTCATATATTATAATATATATATAATATCTATATATATATATAAATGAAAAAAACGAAATAAAAAAATAAAAGATAAGATGGCCAAATATCAGGGAACAGGCTAAATCAATGATTAGTTGATTTCTGTTCCACCAGATGGCGCTCTGCCTTCTGTAAAGCACTTGTGCTCCTTGTCAGGATATGCCATTTTTAATATTGATTTCAACACCTGATCTTTTTATCTTTTATTTTTTTATTTCGTTTTTTTCATGTGCTAAGCGTATTTACGCAAGTTTGGCCTTAAATACCCATTTCTTGGTTTTTCAAGAAGCCATTGGGACCAAAAATTATTTTTTGGTCGCAGTGGTTCAGCCTACTCCACGCTGACGAGCGCCAAAAGCGCGAAACGCGTTCGTGGATGGCTTTTCTTGATTTATCAAGAAATTGGGTTGGCCAAATATCAGGGAACAGGCTAAATCAATGATTAGTTGATTTCTGTTCCACCAGATGGCGCTCTGCCTTCTGTAAAGCACTTGTGCTCCTGGTCAGGATATGCCATTTTTAATATATATATATAAATATGCAGCCTTCTCAAAAATGGTAAAATGAAAATTGGCCTTCTAATATAAAAAGGTTCGCCACCCCTGGTTTAGACCAATCTTCCACCAGACCTCTCCCCCAGTAAAAATGGTAATTTTGATTATGAAAACTGTCCTTTGTAGAGAGATGTCCTCTCATGAGGTATGTTTTACTGTATATAAAAAGTAATGTTTAAATCATTAATAGAAATCTTTTTGGCACAATTTGGATGGTAATAACTCTGTTACCAAAATGTCACACACTATTTATTTATTTGGATGTGGTCTTATTACCTTGTGTTTATAAATATTTTTTAAAAAATAATGGTGGTGGTGTCTTGTCCATGCTCCATGGAATGAGGGGTTCCATTGCCCCGTTAGTCAGCCACATTTCAGAGTTCCCTGTTCACGGTTACCGTAGCGGCTCACGACACCGTACTACAGGGCAGTCCCTTACTTGTGTTGCTTCTCCCGCCCCCCCACGTAGAGATGGACTTCTAGGCAGGTTTAAAAAATAATAACATCCGTAAACTAAAAACCTTTAAAAAATGTATTGACCAAAACTTTGATGATCTACTGTCTCCTTTTTCAAAGTGGAAAGCTTTAAACAAAGTTTGACTTTTAGTTAGAAATTAAAATTTATTAATATTTATATGTTTAAAGTCTTCCACTTTGAAACAAGGCCAACAGTGGATGGTAGAAATACCAAACAAAAACTGTTTTTGAAAGTTAATAATCCTGAACCAACCGACAATATTGACTAAGGTATAATGATAAAGCACAATTAGGATTATTCTATATACAGTTACGAGCGTCATTCTTCATCTCTTAATCAGTCATCTCTGTCACCGTTTGCGTTTTTTTTTTTAATGGCGCCCTCCTATTGGTTGGCTACGATCACGCCACCTTTGCCCCCCCCCCCCCATCATGCCCTCCCCCCACTCGCTTTTTCGTTTTTGTAATCATTGTGTTGGAGCGGGTCGCTCCTTAAATAAATGCATATATTAGTTAATAACCAAATGGAATCCTCTCTTTCTTTTTCCCAGTAAGAGACGCCTACGGAAGCCAACAGTACATAGACAGATAAAGCACATAGGCTATAGTTATTAACTAACATATGCATTTATATAAGGCGCCAATTTATAATTGTAACAAATAGTATTTGAATCAAAACATTCAATCGGGTAAAACACGGGCGTTGCCCGGGTCATTCGGCTAGTAGATTATAAACACAAGGTAATAAGACCAAATCCAAATAAATAGTGTGACGTTTCAGTAACAGCACTGTTACCATCTTCAGAAAAAAATGGTAACAACGCTGTTACCGAAATGTCACACACTATTTATTTAGATTTGGTCTTATTACCTTGTGTTTTGAACAATAACAATTTAAGAATTTTATTCATTTATCTGATGATGGTAACAACGCTTTTGCAATAATGTCACACACTATTAGTATATTTGGATTTGGTCTTATTACCTTGTGTTTATAATCCAAATTGTGCCTTTATCATAGATATATTGTACTTTGTTATAATTTTAACTTGATAAATAAAACAAGTTTTAGAAACATAAGGTAATAAGACCAAAACCAAATAGTGTAAGACATTTCTGTAACAAGGCTGTTACACAGAAACATCACACAATTTATTTATTTAGATCTGGTCTTATTACCTTATGTTTCTCATCTATAATCCAAATTATATCTAAAAAGTTTTTAAAAAACCAACTGCTAATTTCTTTTTAGTTCAGCGTACAAAGTGATACAGAACAGAAACAGTGTTACAGAACATAAAAACCTTTAATTTTTATTATTAATAGGCTAATCCCCTAAAAGAATGTTCAAATCAATAAGCTTGAGAGATAAGTATCTTTCAAATTGATGAAAGATACTTATCCCTCAAGCTTATTGATTTGAACACCTTTAATTTTTGTCTGAAAGGAAATATGCAAATTTGATAATTTGCATAATCAGACCTTGAAACTATGACAGGAACTTCTTTCATACCTATATATCTATATAGTGTCATAGCGGGACAGGTCAAATATTTTATGGAAATATACACAGAGCACAAACGTCTTTATGCAAATATAATGAAATTATACCTTAATCAGGTTGATAAATTAAGGAATCTCCAGAGAGATGATAAATTATTTATTTGGACATGTTCCTTATAACTGTACCTTGTCATTACATATGTAGTACAGCTCCATTCAGGTCCTCCAACATGTGCAATATGCAACTAGGATGCAACAATATTCAATATGCAACTTGGATATAAAGATGTTCTATATGCAACTAGGATGTTAGAATGAGCAATATGCAACTAGGATTTAAATTTGGATTATAGATTATAAACACAAGGCAATAACACAAAATCCACAAATAGTGTGTAATTTTTCAATAACAAAATTGTTGCCATCTTCAGACATAAGTACTGAATGAGTACTGAATCGCAGCATATTTTAAATAGTTACTGTTATCAGGATTAAAACACACTATTTATTTGGATTTGGTCTTATTACCTTGTGTTTAGGATGTTAGAATGTTATATATGCAACTAAGATGTTAGAATGAACAATATGCAATTAAGATATTAATAGCAATATACACCTAGGATGTTAATAAAGATCTAAAGAGACAAAGGTCACATCTCCTGTCAAAATAGACGTCAAAACCAGATGCCATCCCGGCAAAATTTCCATCTATGTTAATAAATATGTCCAATATGCAACTAGGATGTTAATAAAGATGTCTAATATGCAACTAGGATGTTAATAAAGATGTCCAATATGCAACTAGGATGTTAATAAAAATGTCCAATATGCAACTAGGATGTGTTGAGTAGGAAGGAAGAAGGACTCAGAAGAGAAAAAAAACTCTGAATGTATTTATCAAGCAAACAAAACAAAAACACAACAAGTGTAAATAAAGCAACAGTTCTAATTATCCGGGGGAGCGTCTCGGAGGAAGTCGGAGTCGAGGTAGATGACGATGATGCTGATGTCGTCCCGGAAGTTCCGGACAATCTCATCCGGGAGGGTGAGCATGGTGGAGAGCCGGCTGTGCTCGATGCCGTACTCTGTGCGGCCCAGGGCGTTCCTGATGAGATGGGTAGCTGCGTTCTTGTCCAGGGGTTTGGTGGTGAGGCCCACTTGCCTGGTGTGCAGGATGTGATCAATGTCTTTGAGCGACATGTTACGTTTTGGCAGACGCAGCAAATCCAGAGTCTGGTTGCCGTTCATGTGTTCCCCCACAAACTTCACTACCTTGTGCGGGAGCATCTCATCCCACAAGCCGTCTGTGGCGAGAACAAGGAACTTGTCGCGTGGTGTGAGTCTGTAATGGATGATCTCTGGAGATGCTGTCAGATAGGGTGGAGTCAGATATTGCGAGGGTGAAACAACATATCCAAAATGTGGCACCAGGTATTTGTGCTGGGTATCCATATCCCACTTGTACATGAAATCACCAAATGCTCTGAACGGCGCAAGCTGGCCAAGAAGCCTGTCATTCCTAATGACTTTGTTGGCTTCAGACTGTGGATGTTCTGATAGAACTCTCTTGTATTCTTCCAGATTATCAGAGTTGTGTTCTTGGGTGAGGGACTTGCATACCCACTTGTTTTCATCATTGAGGGCCCCCAGGACAACTTTACAGTCCCCCAATGTGGCAATGTGAACATGGCTGCCATCAATATGTGCCACGCAGGAACATGCGCCTGACACTGCCCCCATTATTGCACGCTGGTCATATACAACTTGTTCACGGACCTCTCGCGACAAATCATTGTCCATCCTGAGAAAAGATTCAGAGAGTGCGTGATTCATAAAGAAATCTTCTTTGTACGAATCGCTATTCAACAATTTCAAAGCATACTGCCTCAAACTTTTATGATGTGCTTCCTTTTGCATGCTTGTTAACAGATCTGTTTCATATAAGTAATCAATAAGACTTGTAATTTTATCTTCAGAGTTTTCTAAAATGTCTTTTAATAATTTCTTTGGTAGGAGCGAAAGGGCCATATATTCCAGTAACCTACTACTAATGACATCAACACAATTTGTGCCTCCATGTCCATCAAATATCCCAAAAATAGTTCCTGTTGTGTGGTGGCATTGTCCAATAGCTATTCTATCTTCAATTGGATTATTTGACGGAAGTTGATTTGTTTCATATGATTTAATTGAGCCATAATTTACATGTCTGTAGTTTTCGTTTGTCCTAAGTACGCTTGAAACCTAAGAATATAAAAACATACGATTAATCAAATGTTTTAGAAATCATTAAAATAAGTACTTACCTCTTTTGGACTCAATTTTGGTGAACCGTAGTGATGATTGAACCTCTTGTTTATGCGTAATTGTTTTGTACATATATAAAATAAATTATATTTAGTGTTGAAATTCTGAAATGTATACGCCGAAACTTTTGCAAAAGACATGGTCAATTGGTTTTAATCTGTACTCGAGGTTACTAGAGACTGGAGGTGAATAAACGAAAAAAGACATTTATATTTTGGTTATAAAATACTTGAAACCGAGTTTGTTTTTGAGCTCGTAAATTAACCTTCGTTTTAAGATTCACACCATTGAAAACTGATAATGAATTTTGATGTGAAATTTAAAAAATTATTTTATATTATAAGTAAGTTTTTTAAAATAGTTGCTTTTAAAAATAAAATGAATCAGAAGAAATAAAAAGAATGAATATGAAGGAGACACAAACCGGTCAGCAAGATGTCAGTTAGCCTAAATGCATCAAAGTTATCTTATCAAATTAGACAAGATAGCCCAATAGCATGTTACTTTCACGGTTTAAGCACGTGATTTTGATGGCTAAAAATATTTTTGAAACCTCACTTTGATATCTTTGTGAAATCATTTATTAACAGTTAAGGGATTATTCAGAATTATGAATCATTAAAAAAAAAGTTTAATGGTTGTTTTTAGTTTTGTTTTAGTTGTGATTAAAGACAAATTTTCGTTTTAACAAAATATGTCAAAAAGAGCATTGAGAAAATTTAAATTTATATATTTTAATATTAGACGTGTTCGTTTTTTTATCTATTCACAAAACTTTTAAAGATTAACATTTAAAAATGCTTTAATTAGGTGAATAATGTTTTATCTTTAAAATGCAAAATATTTTAAGGAGTTTTGGTAGGTTTATCTGCCGTCAAAATTTTTTAAAAATCGTCGTCATTATTCGTTTTTAAAAAATAATCCTGTCAATTCTAGAAATATATTGCCTTCAATTTAAGTGTTGGTTATAACTCATTGTTAGATTTATGAATTTCTTGAATGAGATTAAGATATCATTCCCGGCAAACAGTAACTTCTTTTTTGAACACATAATCTTCTCATGCCTTAATTATATTGAATTATTTAAAAAAAAAAAAAAAAAAAAGATCTTATCTGAATGGATGAGAATAACTGCAGAGATATATGTGTGATAGTTTTTACCATAAGGCCTTAAATATATAATCATAAAGCAGCAGCTATCCTTGCTTAATCAGATGATGCACCTTTTTAAATTAAAATGTTAATAAATATAGGCTTTCAATTTTAAGACATTTTGCACTTTAATGAGACCATTTTACTCTTTAATGACAACATTTCTTTCCTATTCCTGAATGAATATCGACGCACTAAAGAGAAGTACTAACTTAAGTGATGCTTATTTTGAACCTATAAAGACCTATTTAAAACAAACAAATATGAAAAGGGATAAAGGCTAAGCTGGCAAGATCTTGTGGTGAGAATATATATAATGGAAAAAATTTAACGCTATATTAAGTCAGGATTAACTTCATGTGAGAAAATCTCAAATGCTTTATTTCTAATGCTTGATTAAAACGGATATAAAAACGTATAAAAAAGACCAATTTCAATCAAAATAAAAGTATTTCGATAAAGACAAAAAATGTCTATAGTAAAATTGCTACAATATTTTTAAAAATCGAAATTATCGCTCTAAAATGAAATGTAATTAAAGTGTGAAATATTGTCTTAAAATTGCAAAAACCTATATTTAATATATTAATATATGCACCCTAAAATATTAAGTAAACACCTTTCAAGATTTAAGGTAACATTATGAAAGTATTAAAACTATATATCATCTTCTCAAGTTTATTTGGTAGCAATTCTACGCTTATTATAAATAATTCAAGGGAAAATAATTTATCAAATAACTTCTCACCTTTTTAAAAATTCTTAATCAATCATTCTGTGGAACAGTGTTTATCTTCGGCTTTAAAAATGGCGGTTGTTTTGCGTCTCAATAGACGCACACACACTTTGAAGTTAATTTCAACCCTATTCGGTAAACTATTTTTCGAACCACTATAGAAATTATCAACCATATATATTATCAAATATTCCGCATGCTTATCAACATAATCTTCAATAATTGTTAATTCTTTTTTTGGCATTTTCGTCTGATATAGCCATGAGAAAGTAACTCATACAGTTCAGATAATTGATCTTTATTATATCAATTATTATTGTGAAAATTGGTAAAAAATCGAACATCGAAAAGTTTGATTATATACTTAATTACAGAAATCATTTTTATTTATTATTGATTGGTTTTGATTTTAGTTTTACATTAATCACAAGTGATATAGGAATAAATTGGATTATAGATTGGTTATAGCATTTTTACCGAAACTTTGTATACTATTTACTTTAATTTGGTGTTATTTTACCTTGTGTTTCCATTAATCAAAAGAAAATATGCCTAATGCAACAAAGAAATTTAGATTGTCTTGTTATATATCAATTTTTATCTATTTTAAAAAAATTTCATTCTAAATTTTCACCTATCAGAGTTATAACTATTAGATTATTTTTTCTTATTTGCATAAAAATTTTGAATTTTCAATGTTCTGTGTACCAAGTATTTGGGTTATAATAAAACACAATTTGGATTATAGATTACAAAAACACAAGGTAATAAGACCAAAACCAAATAAATAAATAGTGTGTGACGTTTCGGTAACAGCGTTATCATCATCATCAGACACTTTTGTTATTTGTCTGAAGATTGTAACAATGCTGTTACCAAAACGTCACACTAAAAATTACCATTTTTACTCTTATAGTAGCTCTCTGGTAAGAGGGGAGAGCCTTCAATGGCTCTGCCATTAGGTGTTGTCCTGTACAAAGAGGTAGTTCTACAGTATTTGTATCAATGATGAACAAAGCACAATTTTGATTATAGATACAGCGCTGATACCGAAATGTCACACACTATTAATTTATTTGGATTAGGTTTTATTTTCTGGTAGCTATTTGCACCAATGTTGTTGGTTTTAATGGCAGGTCCTGTGGGATGTTGCAGGGAGACGGCTGTCAACTCAGGGACAGGAAGGCAACAGCAGTTCGGACGAGGAAGGGTTTGGCACCACAGGTCCCGAAGACCTCAAGAAAAGGATCCTCCAAGCCTCGCTCCAGTTTGTCCCCCAGTATGGCTGGAGTCAGAGGTCCCTCACTGAAGGTAAGTCAGTGCCACAAACACACCAGACATGTGGTTGGTGGGGACATATAGATAGCTGGTGTGCTGTACCTTCCTCTTCTTCTTTCTTATCTCCATTCAATCATATTAGGATATCAAGTTGTGACCCTTGATGGTGTCTGTTTGACAACCATCATGATTGGGTGAAGTAGAATGCCTTTGTCATTAAGACTGGGAGCACTACTCAGTGGAAGGCCGACTTAGCTCCAAAAGAAATGGCCGCCTCTGACATGAGGAACAGACGCCATGTGCAGCTACTCCTAACATGGAGTACAGACTCATCCTGTATCCCTGGATCAGGAGCCCTTACAGGGTACTATCAGCCGGGCCAGCTGAACCCAGGTTTTTTAGCAAGCTTGTTACTGCTCCCCCTCCTCCTTTTTCATCCGGGCTTGGGACCAGCAAGGCGGAGTTCCTGTACTTTCCTTATATGGGGGATTGCAGTAGAACTACCCCCCTCTCTCACTTAGTTACAGAACCAAAGTCTATAATAGTTTCTAAATTTCATCTTCTTCTTCTTCTTTCTTATCTCCACTCAATCACACTAAGGTATCAAGCTTGTAAAGCTTGAGATTTTTGATGGTGTCTGCCGGGGAAGAGTAGAGCTCATCAATGGATGAGTCAATACAGTCAATAATGTGTCTTGGGGTTGCAGGCTGAGAATTGCACTTAGTACATAGTGGGAAAACCCTGCAACCACCATTATGATTGGGTAAAGTAAAATGTGTCTGCCTTTGTCATTAAGACTGGGAGCACTACTCAGTGGCAGGCCGACTTAGCTCCGAAAGAAATGGCCGCCTCTGACATGAGGAACAGATGTCATGTGCACAGCTGCTCCTAACATGGAGTACAAACGCCACTCATAAACACAACTTGATGTGCAGGAGCCCAGTACCTGGGATTCTCCTCCTCCGCCCCAGAAAATATCAAAGACGGCCCTGCAGAGCTGGTGCACTTCTTCAACGTCAGCAGCAACCACAGTCTGGACAGTATCCTGAGGAAGGAGACTGAGGAGGGAAGAACAAAGTAGGGCTTGATCCTGATGACTTCAGTAAACATTGCTGCAAATCTTGTTTTTTTTTTTGGGAAGGCAGCGGTGGTGGTTGTTGTTGTTTCTTATCCCCTTGTGTAAAGATTACACGAATTCCATGAGTTCATGTTCCTCGAGCATGGTGGTGATGGTGCCTGGAAGTGGAGTTAGGTCTTCTTCTTCTTTCTTATCTCCACTCAATCACACTAAGGTATCAAGCTTGTAAAGTTTAAGACTTTTGATGGTGTCTGCCGGGGAAGAGTAGAGCACATCAATGGATGAGTCAATAATGTGGTTTGGGGTTGTTGCAGGTTTACACTTAGTACATAGTGGGAAAACCTTGCAACCATTCTGGAAAGTCATTGTCCATAGATGACCAGACTTAAATCTGGAAATTAAAGACTGTTGTTCTCTTGGGAGGACAGAACTGGTGCTTGTCCCTCCTGCTCTGTACCTTCAATTCTTACAAAAGTCAATACAGTCAATAATGTGTTTTGGGGTTGTTGCAGGTTGAGAATTGCATGGAGTTAAGTGATTGACAGGATATCACACCAATGGTCGGCCATATTGCCAAATACTGGTAGCCAATCAGAGAGACTGTTGTCTACCGTACTTGCTCTCAGTGGTACAGTAACATGGAAAGAATAAATCAAAAGACAAAACTCTCCTAGTTGGTTACAAATTAAAAAAAAAAAAAACAAAAAAATCATAAGACTCCACAATTCTTTTTATTAACTTGATTAAAGGAAGCTTTTGGGCAAGTCTTGGTGGTGGTGTCCATGGTTAAACCAATTCCTGAAGTCCTCTCCAATTTTGCGATGGTAGTTATAGGCCTGGAAAATAGGTCCTCTATTGTCAGTTCTGAACATGATATGTTCCGGAGAAGTTTCTGCACTAATGCATTTCAAGCAGTTATTGAAGGTTTTTTGTCCATTTTGAAATTTTAAGGTTTTTTATATGGCCATTTCTTAGTCTTTGAAATTTTGTAAATTGTAAATTTTGATTTCTCCGATTCAAAAGTTTGCCAACACCTGGACTAGAGTAAACAGATCCCTAACATTAGCGATGCCAGTCAACTGTGACATAACTGGTTTCTAAGAATTAAATAAATCTTTTTTTTTTTTCTAATCCATCAGTTGATAGTTTAAACCAACTCACACAGACCTCCTGGTATATTGATGACTTGTGGGGGATTTTAATAAATAATATCGTAGATAAACAAATTACTACTTTTGTGAGGCTCCCATGCTCACATCACAATGAATCGCGATCCTATCAGCGACCACTGATCATCGCTGCTTTCCACCGTTGTAATACCTTTTTAGCTGTAAAGTTGTATGTAAAAAAATATTCAACTGTGGAAATTCGAATTTTAAAATGGTCGAACTATCGTTAGTTTTGTATTATTGATAGTGTAAAATTATGGTTTATTATTTGATAGGCTGGAGGTCGGGACATAAGAACATGGTCGAATTATCTCCGAGTGTCGAATTGGCATGTGTTGAATTAACAAGGTTATACTGTATATAGCAATAACGCGGCATCTATATAATACAAATGAAAACACCAAAACACGAATGTTTCTTTTCACAAATAAATCAAACTTCTACTGTCCTTACTGTAACGAAAAAATATTGGGAGGTCTTGGCTAATCAGTGGTGAACCCTCCCAGTAGTTTGACCAATTTATTCTACCAGACCGCAGAGCTCTAATACTGTATTGGAATATTCGGCCTTGTTTCCCCATTTGTAACTCCTTCAATGGGGATGCAGGAAAGTGCCCCAGTTTATCCGGGATGCTGTGGAAACCCGGCTGCGCATGGTGGTGCCCTACGTGGAACACTGGCCCCAGGCACTTGGTCTCATGGCTCACCCACGCCACGCCTGCCCCTCCTGCGCCAACCTGGCAACACTGGTGGACACCATCTGGCACTACGCTGGGGATAAGTCTACCGATGTGAGAATTTTGTAAACATCGTAGAAATACCACACGTAGGAACTACAAAAAAAAAAACTCCGTAGAAAGATACCTCTCAACAAAGGACAGTTCTCATCACCAAAATGACTGTGTTCGCTAATTATCAAATTTCCAATAAGAGGACACCTCTTCCTAATACTCTGTATATGTAAATACTATTAGATAATAAAAGGCATATATTGGATTTGAAAAAATATTTATTTTGCCAATATTTCGGCTGGCTGAACGCCAACCTTTATCGAGGCATTATTAGAAAAAATGTAATGCCTCGATAAAGGTTGGCGTTCAGCCAGCCGAAATATTGGCAAAATAAATATTTTTTCAAATCCAATATATGCCTTTTATTATCTAATGAATTAAGTATGGATTGCTCTATTTTCAAAATGTAAATACTATGTAAATACTCTGTAACTAGGTGTTGTACAACTGATACACAGGTCGGCCAACAGAATTCCACCTTGTTCCATCTCTTCAAATCTTCTAGACACCATTCTATTAGGTTGTTAAAACAATTTTTCCTTAGTCAGTACCGCTCCCTTCCTTTTTCAAAGTACATCTATCCCTCCATTTTTTTTTTTTTTTGCTTATCCCTAGTACATGTGATACAGCCCATGATAATCATGGTGGGTAGAGGTAGGCAAGTGCTTTTACTGTTGACACATGTGAAAAGCAGTTCGACTTTGCACTTACAAATGTGCCAGAGCCCCATTTGGTTACTTGCACTCGCAGGTGGGGTTGGACTTTTGCAAGAATCGGGGACCATTGGAGCATTTTTTTTTTTTTAATTAGAAAAAAAAGTGTCCAATGCGGGAATCAAACCCGGGTCGTAGCGGTCAAAAACAAACGGTTTAGACCATCCTTCCACCGACCCCCTATCCCTCCAATATGGTCTATAGAGCAGCTCCTGATGAACCTGGGAGTACATCCCTCCTACAAACTTCCACTTTTCCACTTTTGTTGTTGTTTTTAAACAAGCAATTTCCTCTACTGTCACAAGGTAATAAGACCAAATCCAAATAAATAAATAGTGGGACTTTGGATTTTTAAGACAGTGAGGGATTGTGTGCGACACGAACGGCCTGGGTGTCTCTACCAACTTGTGATTATTTCTCTTCCCACCTTATTATTACATATATACAGTAGACAACTGAAAAAGACAACACCTAGTTGCAGACTTGCTTAAACAATTGACATAATTTTATTGACTTGCAAAAGCGAACAGTCTGCACTATTAATAAGATATATATACAACTATGTACTTGGCACCTCTGCCATCGCTGCAGAGTTTGTTGGAGAATCGCCAGCAACATCACACAATGTTCTTTAGAGAGAGGTGTCTTTTTACTGGAGAGCAGCTAATTAGTAAAAAATGGTATAATTCTGGTGATGAAAATTGTCCTTTTTTAGAGAGGTGTTCTCTCATGGAGATAACTCTAATGTATTGGAAGAGCTTGGCTCATCAGTGTAAAACCCTCCCAGCATTTTCATCAGTTTATTCTGCCACCATACCACTCCACTATTGTATTGGTCTGTTCTACTTATGTATTGTAGAGGAGAATGTTTCTTCTTGAGATAAGACCAAGAATATATTCCTCTACAGTACCGGCTATATATTCTTGGTGTTTAAGGAAACTATGGATATGTGGGATGTTTACATGCCTGTTGGTGTGGCTTCTGGAAAGGCCACTGATAAAAATAAAATTATTTTTTATAAGATAAATTTATTTATTTAAAGCGCCGAAATAAAGAGAGGAAAGAAATAACGGCCGCTGGAAGAAAGCCTTGTTGTTCAAACGACGCGCGTGCCAAGAGTCCCGGATGCCGCCCGTGCAGGCGTAGTGAGGTTTTCTCTCAGCTCGCGCTTGCTGAGGCGTAGTGAGGCCGCCATACTACTGCCTGTATGTGTAGTGAAGCTTTGTCCGCTCTCACTGAAGCAAAGTGTGGTCGCCACAGATATAAGCTTTGAGGGCAGTAGAAATATATTGCATCTCTCGAGCTAATACATCACAAAAGCCTTTTTCTGTCATCACTTGATTACAAAGCCTGCCATCTGCATTCCTCCATATACACTGTTTTAGTATGTGTAGGAGAAAATGTTTAATTTGCATCACAATTTTGTGTGCTGTGGTATGTCCAGCTGAGCTGGTACACCAAGAGGACCATGCTGGCCGAGCTGTGTCTGGTACAAGACAAGTCCCAGGACTTTGTCCAGACCTGGCAGTTCCTGGACCGCAGGATGGCCAACGTGGCCAAGTTTGGCTCCTGCATCTCCCGGGTACCTCCATACTTATTTACATATTTATGTTATCTTTGTGCAAGGAGATAGGAAACAACAGCAAAAACATAATTTGTATATTTGCGTAATCTTTGTGAAGGAGATAGGAAACAACAGCAAAAACATAATTTGTATATTTGCGTAATCTTTGTGAAGGAGATAGGAAACAACAGCAAAAACATATTTGCATATTTGCGTAATCTTTGTGCAAGGAGATAGGAAACAACAGCAAAATCATATTTGCATATTTGCGTAATATTTGTGCAAGGAGATAGGAAACAACAGCAAAATCATATTTGCATATTTGCGTAATCTTTGTGCAAGGAGATAGGAAACAACAGCAAAATAATAATTGGTATATTTGCGTAATCTTAGTGCAAGGAGATAGGAAACAACAGCAAAAACATATTTGCATATTTGCGTAATCTTTGTGCAAGGAGATAGGAAACAACAGCAAAATCATATTTGCATATTTGCATAATCTTTGTGCAAGGAGATAGGAAACAACAGCAAAACCATATTTGTATATTTGCGTAATCTTTGTGCAAGGAGATAGGAAACAACAACAAAACCTATTTACACATTGGAATTTGTGTGTGTAATATTCGTGCAAGGAGATAGAAAACAACAACAAAAAAAGCATATTTACACATAGGAATTTGTGTAATCTTTGCACCAGGAGATAAGTAACAACAACAAAAACATATTTACACATAGGAATTTGTGTAATCCTTGCACCAGAAGATAAGTAACAACAACAAAAACATATTTGCACATTGGAATTTGTGTAATCTTTGCACAAGGAGATAGGAAACAACAACAGCCTATTTACACATTATTTACATATATTTTAAATAAATATAGACAGAGTTGGTTGTTGGGTGAAGCATGTCTTTTTATTGGTAGATAAGACATGATATTTCAGGCACGCTGGTTTTCTACTGGCTGAAGGAATATAAAGAGTATCACTTCAGTCAATAGTAGAGGCTTCTTACCCTCCAATAAACACCTTGTCCAACAGTACTGTGTTTGTTTATTTAACCGGTAGTTGGTACTTTTATATAGTTACACTAGGTAATAACACCAAATCCAAATAAATAAATAATGTGTGACATTTCAATAACAACACTGTTACTGGCACACACTATTTATTTATTTGGATTTGGTCTTATTACCTTGTGTTTATAATCTAATAATCCAAAGTGTGCCTTATCATTTACATAGTTACATATTACGATGCACTAGCGCGCCATCTGTTATCAAATTATGAAACTATTTTAGACGCGTAATATTCTTTTTAAAATAAAACAATTTCAACTGCCTTTACTGCCCTCCCTCCCTTTAATTTTTCCATTGCAGTAAGGGCAGTAGAAATTGTTTTATTTTAAAAAGAATATTACGCGTCTAAAATAGTTTCGTAATTTGATAGTTACATATCACTCTAGAGATTTCTTCTTCTTGTACTCAGCTGCAAGTGTAGGTTGTTGTTGTTGTTGTTGTTTTATTCTCACGTTTGTTGGTGTTTCTAGATCAGAGAGAGCTCAGAGATGACGGCCAATGTTCTCCTCATTGGTCTCAAAACAGTGAGTAACTGATAGCGTGTAAATAGGATCTTATGCAAATTTTGTGCCCAATTCTCTTTGTCTGCGTAAGTCGTCCAGTGGAAGTAAGCAATATGTTTCAGGGTGGGAACATGCTGGGTCTCAATCGGCTGTCTCTCCGCAGGTAAACTACACCAGATGGCGCTGAGGAATAAAGGTTGTTGTTAGCACTTGACTTTTTTTTTTTTTTCATTTTCTAGAACACCTGAGCTTGTGGCTCCTCTTTCAAACCTGAGAGTTGCCACAAAAAAATTAACAATTTAGTCCATTAAATATACCCCTGCACAAGGTAATAAGACCAAATCCAAATTAAAAAAAAAATAGTGTCACATTTTGATATTTAGTACTTTTGTCTAATGATGGTAACAGCGCTGTTATCAAAACATCACACACTATTTATTTATTTGGTCTTATTACCTTGTGTTTCTAATCTATAATCTAAATTGTGTACCTTATCACTAATCCTGATATTAAATAAAATGTCTGTACATATAAAATAAAAGGATTTAAAAGCGTGAATGTTTCTTTTATACATAAAACGAACTTCTACTGTCTTTAGAAGTCTCAGTAGAAGTTCGTTTTATGTATAAAAGAAACATTCGCGCTTTTAAATACTTTTATTTTATATGTATAGATGGCGCGTTATTGCTTTGTGTTAAAATGTCTGTAGTTTAAAAAATATCTATTTTACTATTATACAATATTGCCACGTATAAAATTAGGGAATACAAACTTCTGGATGAGACAGCAATTTATTTCAGGCAAGAACAAACTATGAATGATAAACAAAAGATAAGCAAAAGAGGGAAGTGTACAGAGAGTAGAAAAATATAAACATAAAAATGATACTCTGCTAATAAAGTAATAAATACTTTGTTACAATATTGTCGCGGAGATAAATAAAGCAAGGGCAAATTTGGGGATAATTAATTTATTATAAGGGGTATTTATAGGGAGAGAGAAAAAGCACAACTTACCCCAAGTTAAAGATAATCCTAATGAGCGACGTCAGCTCCCCCTGCCGGCCAGATTCCGAGAAAACCCCTCACACCGGTGTCCAGGGATGATTGACAGGCGTCCCATGGGGCCTCTCGTGGTTGGAGCCGCTTGACAATATATATTCAAAGAAATCCCCCCTTGTCACAAAAGCTTCTTTTATAACAGCAACTTGGTTATAAACACATCCTAATTCTAAAGTCCCAATTATTTTAAATTCAACATGGTTACATATAGGAAAAAAATGTTCCAATGTACTGGGATCAGGTTGATGAATTTGACAAGAAAGGCATCTTCTCCTGAACCAAAAGTTGATAAGAATTTGGCCAATATTCTGGAATAATTAAAAATTAAGATTAATTGATTTTCTGACAGATAACGCAAGCCATTAGCAACTTTTGGTTGCATGATCAGGTGAAGCCTTTCTTTTAATGGTTATGGTCACTTAAGATGTGGGTATTGTTATTTTTATTTTTTTTTGCTTATCCCTAGTACACGTGGTACAGGCCATGATAATCATGGTGAGTAGAAGTAGGTGACTGCTTTTACTGTAAGTGCACCATATGTCTACACATGTGAAAAGCAGTTTTACTTTGCACTTACAAATGTGCCAGAGCCCCGTTTGGTTACTTGCACTCGCTGGTGGGGTTGGACTTTTGCAAGAATTGGGGGCCATTGGAGCATTTTTTTTTTTTTAAACATAAAAAAAGTGCCCAATGCGGGAATCGAACCCGGGTCGTAGCGGTCGAAAACCAACGGTTCCACCTTCCACCGACCCCGGGGTATTATAACAATAAGGTATATTAATTCTATCTCCTATAATTAGTTCATCCATTTTTTTTTTTTTTCAAATTCCAACTAAATTTCACTCTAACAGAACATAATTCAACATCAACTTTAATTCAACGGGAAGCACCTTGGATTAGAGTGTTGTGGAAGGGAAGAAATGTGAGAGTTCTTTGGACTGCCTACACGAGACGGGACGTACTGGCCAGGTTCTTGTTGACCTCTGAGCTGGAGGTGACCCTGTGGGCCAGGAGGTTGAGGTGGGTGGGGATAGAGGAATCCCGCAGACACAGATGTTGGATGTATTCCCAGATCCTGGCATTGTTCCTGGCGTTGTCCAGCAGGTCATGGGACTCCGGCAGCAGCCGTGCTAGAAGTCCGAATGCTGGCACTACCATCGTGGTCAGGAATTGCTCCATTTCTGTTGGAATATCCACTTCCTCCTTATCCATCCCCTTGCGGCTTCTCAGTGAAACTATCTCCTCGAATAATTCTTTAGTTGCGTTCTTCGCTTCCACCCATCCTTTGGCGTACTGAGAGAAACATGCTGCTGCGGTGAGGAGTTGAATCAGCAGTGTGCGATGAGTGTTGTTGGCCTTGTTATAGCCTTGATGTACCAGCTCCTCATATTCCTTCAGTTGCTGGAGGTGTGTGGATGGGTTAGTTGCCATGATGGCTTTCTGAAGGTTCTCGCATACCACTTGGAAGTCTGCGGGAGGAAAGGATTTGAAGATATTGGTATCTTCAGCTGTAATGATGCCAAATGTCTGCCTTACATGATGTTCCTCCATTGACGGGGTGTAGAGGGAAGTAAGAGGCGATGCAACAGCACCACTATGATTGACATGGTGGCACAGGGCAGCTACAAAGGTCACAAACATCTCCAATGGTGACAGTAGAGCGTCCAGGTTGGCAGTCATCCCCAAAATAAAGATGAGATGAGCTGCACTAATGGCGTGATTCATATTGTGGAAGGTTAGGTCCTTGTGGCTGAGACGCAGTACAGAAAGAAAGTTGCATAGCTCCTGTACTGGCAAATCCAGCTTCCTAAAGAATCCTAGACAGTGCAGCATGGTCAGCGCTGTGGTATTCAATGTGTTATCTGGCAGAGAACAAACGTCAAACTGAATCTTGAAGAAATCAGGATGTATCCTCACAGGAAGCTTCTTCTTGAATTTCACCAATTCCTCAACCTCATCATCATCTTCCAGCTTAGTATGGCTCACTGTGGAGATGCCAGCGGCCTGTCTGTAAAAATCTTCTCGCGTGGTGTCCCATTGGTAGGCTTGGTGCAAGGCAGGTCCGCAGTACTTCGCCAACTTCTCCATCGCAGCTTTGTCCTCTTTTGTGAACGCCTCGTCTTTGTTACATAGAAGACAGACTGAATGGACGCGACCGTTCCATCCAAATGGTACTCCTAATACATTACTTAGTGTAATTCCATCACACTCATCAATTTCCTTGTCAAAGAATGGTATATGTTGGACATCAGGAAAAAGGAGAATTTTCCCTACTTTGGCAATATGACCGGCAATCCCAGGTCCCAATGGCAGTCTCAAATCTTCCTGGTTGTTCGAGGAGTCAACGCTGGGATAGCAGACGAGCTGCTGCCGAGTTCGGTCTACCTTGAAGAATAGAGTCTTTCTGGCATTGACGATCTTCCTGGCCTTGTCCATCACAGCTTCCACGAGCTCCTCCGGCCTCTCGATGTATTCCAGCATCTCGGTGATGGTGGTGAGGTCCTCCAGATGGCGCTCCTGTAGCTCCAACTCCTGTTCAATCCCAGCCGCCCGTACCAGCAATATGCCGACATACTTGAACAGGTCCAATACCAACTCTCTGTCGTTGACTTCAAATTGGCATGGTTCCTTTTCAACAGGAGTTGAGAATACTCTTTCAACGATGTTTTTGGTCTTTTTGAACTTGCTCTTGTTCAAGCAACAGATAAAATATTCTGTCTTGTCCTTTTTGACGAATGGATTCCTGTATGGTACAGCCATGAATGATTGGACAGGCTCGAGACTCAAGTGATGCATCACCGCTCTATGTCCCGCGTCCAGGTCCTTGGTGAAAAATCCAGATTTCCCCCAAATGCTTATGTTGGAAATTTGTTTTCCGGATGTTGACAAAGAAAGGCTCCTTTAGAATTCGGCTTCCAACCACATCCACTCGGAGTTTATCACTGTCCGATGTAGATTTGAGGAGGAGGCAGGTTTGGCAAATCAGGTTCTTTGCAAGGAATGCGTTGACTTTGACCTCGAGACCGGAAACCTCGCAGTCCGTCAGGGTGGCGTGGAGACAGAGGATCTCAGTGACGGAAAGTTTGTCGTTTCGTCGAATTCCTTGCACCTCTATGAGCTTCGGTGCGGGGCTGCATCTCAGGTCGGCGGAGAATCGTGTCTCGCGGAGTTCCCGAGAGGGTAGGCAGCATTCTGAAAGGTCGAACAGGGCCAGTTTATCCTCAGTTACAGACATTCTGGCCGACACAGGGTTTGTAAGACCTCAGATTGGGAGAAGTAAGTATAGCTAAGCAACTTAAATAATAGTTGAAATCTTCCAGGCATAAGTTTCTTGACATTAGACCTCTACAACTATAATAGCTTAAACACTTTTTTTTTTTGGACAAATTCGTCCGTTTTCATAACTCCGCTCGTAGGATGTTATGAAATAGAGGCTGTATCCCTCTAATGATGAGGGCCAAAGCCAAAACCATGGTATACACGTTGGATTTTCGTCCGAATTTGCCAAAAATGGTGTTGTGACCAATTCATTACATTTATTACGTTCTGTACTAAGGCGACAAACCTAAATGTGTGCCATAGATTTAATGCATTTTTAGAGGATAGGTGCCTCTTTTAATACATGTATCCCATGTATGGAATCCTCCCAATGATTCTTTCAGAGGGGATAAAGACAGTAGAGAGAGTCGACTTTTATTTTTAAAGATCACATTATCTTCCCAGCAATATTTTCATCTATATGTATATATGTAAATATTGGAGTGTGAAATCTATATGTATATATATATATACGAGGGTAAGGTGAAAAGTTTTCTTGGCCTGAGAGTGAAATACACTGATTTTAAGATGGCGCGCTAGTGCAACATATTTTGAAATGTTGGTCAAGCTTTTGGACCATGACCTCTTACAGGGGAAGTCACCCCTAAAACCTTACACATCTTTGCCTTATTTTTAACTTGTGCAAAGGATTCTGGTTTTTGAAATCTATAATTGCTCCCCGTTCTGTGAATGGTATGGAATCCTCCCAATGATTCTATCAGAGGGGATAAAGACAGTAGAGAGAGTCGACTTTTATTTTTAAAGATCACATAGTTTCGTCTATATGTATATATGTACATATTGAAGTGTGAAATCTATATATATACACGAGGGTAAGGTGAAAAGTTTTCTCGGCCTGAGAGTGAAATACACTGATTTTAAGTTAAAAAAATATATATTTTGCTACATAATCTTCCTTGACTTCAACACACTTGGTCCAGTGTTTCTCCAATATCAGTATTCCTTCCTGGAAATGAGAGTCTGGGGGCTGTTAAAATATTCATCTACAGCCCTCTCAACTTCTTCATTGGATGCGAA
>CP092881.1:2517118-2540556 GCA_030710605.1 Cordylochernes scorpioides | reverse complement strand
TCTGGACAAAGTCCTGGGACTTGTCTTGTACCAGACACAGCTCGGTGCTCTTGTAGACCCCGGCCAGCATGGTC
Source organism: Cordylochernes scorpioides (assembly GCA_030710605.1). Lineage (NCBI taxonomy): Eukaryota > Metazoa > Arthropoda > Arachnida > Pseudoscorpiones > Chernetidae > Cordylochernes > Cordylochernes scorpioides. The sequence goes on along the minus strand of CP092881.1, from coordinate 2,540,482 downwards.
CTCTTGGTGTACCAGCTCAGCTGGACATACCACAGCACACAAAATTGTGATGCAAATTAAACATTTTCTCCTACACACACTAAAACAGTGTATATGGAGGAATGTAGATGGCAGGCTTTGAAATCAAGTGATGACAGAAAAAGGCTTTTGTGATGTATTAGCTCGAGAGATGCAATATATTTCTACTGCCCTCAAAGCTTATATCTGTGGCGACCACACTTTGCTTCAGTGAGAGCGGACAAAGCTTCACTACACATACAGGCAGTAGTATGGCGGCCTCACTACACCTCGACAAGCACAAGCTGAGAGAAAACCTTACTACGCCTGCAAGGGCGGCATCCGGGACTCTTGGCACGCGCGTCATTTGAACAACAAGGCTTTCTTCCAGCGGCCGTTATTTCTTTCCTCTCTTTATTTCGGCGCTTTAAATAAATAAATTTATCTTATAAAAAATAATTTTATTTTTATCAGTGGCCTTTCCAGAAGCCACACCAACAGGCATGTAAACATCCCACATATCCATAGTTTCCTTAAACACCAAGAATATATAGCTGGTACTGTAGAGGAATATATTCTTGGTCTTATCTCAAGAAGAAACATTCTCCTCTACAATACCGGCTACATAAGTAGAACAGACCAATATAAATAGTGGAGTGGTATGGTGGCAGAATAAACTGATGAAACTGCTGGGAGGGTTTTACACTGATGAGCCAGGCTCTTCCAATACATTAGAGTTATCTCCATTAGAGAACACCTCTCTAAAAAAGGACAATTTTCATCACCAGAATTATACCATTTTTTACTAATTAGCTGCTCTCCAGTAAAAAGACACCTCTCTCTAAAGAACATTGTGTGATGTTGCTGGCGATTCTCCACCAAACTCTGCAGCGATGGCAGAGGTGCCAAGTACATAGTTGTATATATATCTTATTAATAGTGCAGACTGTTCGCTTTTGCAAGTCAATAAAATTATGTCAATTGTTTAAGCAAGTCTGCAACTAGGTGTTGTCTTTTTCAGTTGTCTACTGTATATATGTAATAATAAGGTGGGAAGAGAAATAATCACAAGTTGGTAGAGACACCCAGGCCGTTCGTGTCGCACACAATCCCTCACTGTCTTAAAAATCCCAAGTCCCACTATTTATTTATTTGGATTTGGTCTTATTACCTTGTGACAGTAGAGGAAATTGCTTGTTTAAAAACAACAACAAAAGTGGAAATGTGGAAGTTTGTAGGAGGGATGTACTCCCAGGTTCATCAGGTGCTGCTCTATAGACCATATTGGAGGGATAGGGGGTCGGTGGAAGGATGGTCTAAACCGTTTGTTTTTGACCGCTACGACCCGGGTTCGATTCCCGCATTGGACACTTTTTTTTCTAATTAAAAAAAAAAAAATGCTCCAATGGTCCCCGATTCTTGCAAAAGTCCAACCCCACCTACGAGTGCAAGTAACCAAATGGGGCTCTGGCACATTTGTAAGTGCAAAGTCGAACTGCTTTTCACATGTGTCAACAGTAAAAGCACTTGCCTACCTCTACCCACCATGATTATCATGGGCTGTATCACATGTACTAGGGATAAGCAAAAAAAAAAAAAAATGGAGGGATAGATGTACTTTGAAAAAGGAAGGGAGCGGTACTGACTAAGGAAAAATTATTTTAACAACCTAATAGAATGGTGTCTAGAAGATTTGAAGAGATGGAACATGGTGGAATTCTGTTGGCCGACCTGTGTATCAGTTATACAACACCTAGTTACAGAGTATTCATTAGGAAGAGGTGTCCTCTTATTGGAGATTTTCTAATTAGCGAACACAGTCATTTTGGTGATGAGAACTGTCCTTTGTTGAGAGGTATCTTTCTACGGAGTTTTTTTTTGTAGTTCCTACGTGTGGTATTTCTATGATGTTTATAAAATTCTCACATCGGTAGACTTATCCCCAGCGTGGTGCCAGATGGTGTCCACCAGTGTTGCCAGGTTGGCGCAGGAGGGGCAGGCGTGGCGTGGGTGGGCCATGAGACCAAGTGCCTGGGGCCAGTGTTCCACGTAGGGTACCACCATGCGCAGTCGGGTTTCCACAGCATCCCGGATAAACTGGGGCACTTTCCTGCATCCCCATTGGAGGAGTTACTAACGAGGAAACAAGGCCGAATAATCCAATACAGTATTAGAGCTCTGCGGTCTGGTAGAATAAATTGGTCAAACTACTGGGAGGGTTCACCCCTGATGAGTCAAGCCTTCCCAATATTTTTTCATCGCATTAAGGACAGTAGAAATTTGATTTATTTGTGAAAAGAAACATTCGCGTTTTGGTGTTTTCATTTGTATTATATAGATGCCGCATTATGGCTATATACAGTATAACCTTGTTAATTCAACACATGCCAATTCGACACTCGGAGATAATTCGACCATGTTCTTATGTCCCGATCTCCAGCCTATCAAATAATAAACCATAATTTTACACTATCAATAATACAACACTTACGATAGTTCGACCATTTTAAAATTCGAATTTCGACAGTTGAATATTTTTTTACATACAACTTTACAGCTAAAAAGGTATTACAACGGCGGAAAGCAGCGATGATCAGTGGTCGCTGATAGGATCGCGATTCATTGTGATGTGAGCATGGGAGCCTCACAAAAGTAGTAATTTGTTTATCTACGATATTATTTATTAAAATCCCCCACAAGTCATCAATATACCAGGAGGTCTGTGTGAGTTGGTTTAAGCTATCAACTGATGGATTAGAAAAAAAAAAAAGATTTATTTATTTCTTAGAAACCAGTTATGTCACAGTTGACTGGCATCGCTAATGTTAGGGATCTGTTTACTCTAGTCCAGGTGTTGGCAAACTTTTGAATCGGAGAAATCAAAATTTACAATTTACAAAATTTCAAAGACTAAGAAATGGCCATATAAAAAACCTTAAAATTTCAAAATGGACAAAAAACCTTCAATAACTGCTTGAAATGCATTAGTGCAGAAACTTCTCCGGAACATATCATGTTCAGAACTGACAATAGAGGACCTATTTTCCAGGCCTATAACTACCATCGCAAAATTGGAGAGGACTTCAGGAATTGGTTTAACTACGGAGATAAACACCACCAAGACTTGCCCAAAAGCTTCCTTTAATCAAGTTAATAAAAAGAATTGTGGAGTCTTATGATTTTTTGTTTTTTTAATTTGTAACCAACTAGGAGAGTTTTGTCTTTTGATTTATTCTTTCCATGTTACTGTACCACTGATAGCAAGTACGGTAGACAACAGTCTCTCTGATTGGCTGCCAGTATTTGGCAATATGGCCGACCATTGGTGTGATATCCTGTCAATCACTTAACTCCATGCAATTCTCAACCTGCAACCCCAAAACATATTATTGACTGTATTGACTTTTGTAAGAATTGAAGGTACAGAGCAGGAGGGACAAGTTCTGTCCTCCCAAGAGAACAACAGTCTTTGATTTCCAGACTTAAGTCTGGTCATCTACGGACAATGACTTTCCAGAATGGTTGCAAGGTTTTCCCACTATGTACTAAGTGTAAACCTGCAACAACCCCAAACCACATTATTGACTCATCCATTGATGTGCTCTACTCATCTCCGACAGACACATCAAAAGTCTCAAACTTTAAAAGCTTGATACCTTAGTGTGATTGAGTGGAGATAAGAAAGAAGAAGAAGACCTAACTCCACTTCCAGGCACCATCACCACCATGCTCGAGGAACATGAACTCATGGAATTCGTGTAATCTTTACACAAGGGGATAAGAAACAACAACAACCACCACCGCTGCCTTCCCAAAAAAAAAACAAGATTTGCAGCAATGTTTACTGAAGTCATCAGGATCAAGCCCTACTTTGTTCTTCCCTCCTCAGTCTCCTTCCTCAGGATACTGTCCAGACTGTGGTTGCTGCTGACGTTGAAGAAGTGCACCAGCTCCGCAGGGCCGTCTTTGATATTTTCTGGGGCGGAGGAGGAGAATCCCAGGTACTGGGCTCCTGCACATCAAGTTGTGTTTATGAGTGGCGTTTGTACTCCATGTTAGGAGCGGCTGCACATGGCGTCTGTTCCTCATGTCAGAGGCAGCCATTTCTTTCGGAGCTAAGTCGGCCTGCCACTGAGTAGTGCTCCCAGTCTTAATGACAAAGGCAGATGCATTCTACCTCACCCAGTCATGATGGTTGTCAATACCCTAATATGATTGAGTGGAGATAAGAAAGAAGAAGTTGTGTTTATACACTCTACCTTAGAGGATAACACCTGGTTGCCAGAATGTCCTTTAGAGAAAGATGTCCTCTTACCAGATAGTTGCTAATACAGTAGAACCTCCATGAGAGGACACTCACACTATAGAGGACGCCTCTCTACGAAGGAAAGTTTTAATTGTCAAAATGACCATTTTTACTATTATAGCAACTCTCCGGTAAAAGGACACCTCTTCCTAAAGGACATTTTGGCTCTGCAACTAAGTGTTGTTATTTACAGAGTGGTTTTTGTCATTGTCATTTTGGTGATGAAAACTGTCCTTTGTAGAGAGGTGTCCTCTAGCTGGAGTAATCTCTCATGAAGGTAACTCTACTGTATATATATAGATATATATTTCTGTTATTTAGCTGTTTTTGATAAGGCACAATTTGTATTCATCATTCAGTACTTTTGTCTGAAGATGGTAACAACGCTGTTACCGAAATGCCACACACTATTTATTTATTTGGATTTGGTCTTATTTCCTTGTGTTTAGCTGTTCTTGGTTTAAAAACTTTTTTTTCCCCCTAAAGAGCACTTTGGTTCTGTATGAAATTTTGAAACTATTAGACTTTAAACTCTTCAAGTGTTGTTTTACAATCACAAGCCGCAGTGTATTATATTATAGACTTTGTTTCTGTAACTAGGTGAGAGAGGATACTGCAATCCCCCATATAAGGAAGGTACAGTACACCAGCTATCTAGATGTCCCCACCAACCACATGTCTGGTGTGTTTGTGGCACTGACTTACCTTCAGTGAGGGACCTCTGACTCCAGCCATACTGGGGGACAAACTGGAGCGAGGCTTGGAGGATCCTTTTCTTAAGGTCTTCGGGACCTGTGGTGCCAAACCCTTCCTCATCCGAACTGCTGTTGCCTTCCTGTCCCTGAGTTGACAGCCGTCTCCCTGCAACATCCCACAGGACCTGCCATTAAAACCAACAACATTGGTGCAAATAGCTACCAGAAAATAAAACCTAATCCAAATATATTAATAGTGTGTGACATTTCGGTATCAGCGCTGTATCTATAATCAAAATTGTGCTTTGTTCATCATTGGTACAAATACTGTAGAACTACCTCTTTGTACAGGACAACACCTAATGGCATAGCCATTGAAGGCTCTCCCCTCTTACCAGAGAGCTACTATAATAGTAAAAATGGTAATTTTTAGTGTGACGTTTTGGTAACAGCATTGTTACAATCTTCAGACAAATAACAAAAGTGTCTGATGATGATAACAACGCTGTTACCAAAACGTTACACACTATTTATTTATTTGGATTTGGTCTTATTACCTTGTGTTTTTGTAATCTATAATCCAAATTGTGTTTTATTATAACCCAAATACTTGGTACACAGAACATTGAAAATTCAAAATTTTTTATGCAAATAAAAAAATTAATCTAATAGTTATAACTCTGATAGGTGAAAATTTAGAATGAAATTTTTTAAAATAGATAAAAATTGATATATAACAAGACAATCTAAATTTCTTAGTTTCATTAGGCATATTTTCTTTTGATTAATGGAAACACAAGGTAAAATAACACCAAATTTAGGTAAATAGTATACAAAGTTTCGGTAAAAATGCTATTACCAATCTATAATCCAATTTATTCCTATCACTTGTGATTAATGTAAAACTAAAATCAAAACCAATCAATAATAAATAAAAATGATTTCTGTAATTAAGTATATAATCAAACTTTTCGATGTTCGATTTTTTACCAATTTTCACAATAATAATTGATATAATAAAGATCAATTATCTGAACTGTATGAGTTACTTTCTCATGGCTATATCAGACGAAAATGCCAAAAAAAGAATTAACAATTATTGAAGATTATGTTGATAAGCATGCGGAATATTTGATAATATATATGGTTGATAATTTCTATAGTGGTTCGAAAAATAGTTTACCGAATAGGGTTGAAATTAACTTCAAAGTGTGTGTGCGTCTATTGAGACGCAAAACAACCGCCATTTTTAAAGCCGAAGATAAACACTGTTCCACAGAATGATTGATTAAGAATTTTTAAAAAGGTGAGAAGTTATTTGATAAATTATTTTCCCTTGAATTATTTATAATAAGCGTAGAATTGCTACCAAATAAACTTGAGAAGATGATATATAGTTTTAATACTTTCATAATGTTACCTTAAATCTTGAAAGGTGTTTACTTAATATTTTAGGGTGCATATATTAATATATTAAATATAGGCTTTGCAATTTTAAGACAATATTTCACACTTTAATTACATTTCATTTTAGAGCGATAATTTCGATTTTTTAAAATATTGTAGCAATTTTACTATAGACATTTTTTGTCTTTATCGAAATACTTTTATTTTGATTGAAATTGGTCTTTTTTATTCGTTTTTATATCCGTTTTAATCAAGCATTAGAAATAAAGCATTTGAGATTTTCTCACATGAAGTTAATCCTGATTTAATATAGCGTTAAATTTTTTCCATTATATATATTCTCACTACAAGATCTTGCCAGCTTAGCCTTTATCCCTTTTCATATTTGTTTGTTTTAAATAGGTCTTTATAGGTTCAAAATAAGCATCACTTAAGTTAGTACTTCTCTTTAGTGCGTCGATATTCATTCAAGAATAGGAAATAAATGTTGTCATTAAAGAGTAAAATGGTCTCATTAAAGTGCAAAATGTCTTAAAATTGAAAGCCTATATTTATTAACATTTTAATTTAAAAAGGTGCATCATCTGATTAAGCAAGGATAGCTGCTGCTTTATGATTATATATTTAAGGCCTTATGGTAAAAACTATCACACATATATCTCTGCAGTTATTCTCATCCATTCAGATAAGATCTTTTTTTTTTTTTTTTATAATTCAATATAATTAAGGCATGAGAAGATTATGTGTTCAAAAAAGAAGTTACTGTTTGCCGGGAATGATATCTTAATCTCATTCAAGAAATTCATAAATCTAACAATGAGTTATAACCAACACTTAAATTGAAGGCAATATATTTCTAGAATTGACAGGATTATTTTTTAAAAACGTATAATGACGACGATTTTTAAAAAATTTTGACGGCAGATAAACCTACCAAAACTCCTTAAAATATTTTGCATTTTAAAGATAAAACATTATTCACCTAATTAAAGCATTTTTAAATGTTAATCTTTAAAAGTTTTGTGAATAGATAAAAAAAACGAACACGTCTAATATTAAAATATATAAATTTAAATTTTCTCAATGCTCTTTTTGACATATTTTGTTAAAACGAAAATTTGTCTTTAATCACAACTAAAACAAAACTAAAAACAACCATTAAACTTTTTTTTTAATGATTCATAATTCTGAATAATCCCTTAACTGTTAATAAATGATTTCACAAAGATATCAAAGTGAGGTTTCAAAAATATTTTTAGCCATCAAAATCACGTGCTTAAACCGTGAAAGTAACATGCTATTGGGCTATCTTGTCTAATTTGATAAGATAACTTTGATGCATTTAGGCTAACTGACATCTTGCTGACCGGTTTGTGTCTCCTTCATATTCATTCTTTTTATTTCTTCTGATTCATTTTATTTTTAAAAGCAACTATTTTAAAAAACTTACTTATAATATAAAATAATTTTTTAAATTTCACATCAAAATTCATAATCAGTTTTCAATGGTGTGAATCTTAAAACGAAGGTTAATTTACGAGCTCAAAAACAAACTCGGTTTCAAGTATTTTTATAACCAAAATATAAATGTCTTTTTTCGTTTATTCACCTCCAGTCTCTAGTAACCTCGAGTACAGATTAAAACCAATTGACCATGTCTTTTGCAAAAGTTTCGGCGTATACATTTCAGAATTTCAACACTAAATATAATTTATTTTATATATGTACAAAACAATTACGCATAAACAAGAGGTTCAATCATCACTACGGTTCACCAAAATTGAGTCCAAAAGAGGTAAGTACTTATTTTAATGATTTATAAAACATTTGATTAATCGTATGTTTTATATTCTTAGGTTTCAAGCGTACTTAGGACAAACGAAAACTACAGACATGTAAATTATGGCTCAATTAAATCATATGAAACAAATCAACTTCCGTCAAATAATCCAATTGAAGATAGAATAGCTATTGGACAATGCCACCACACAACAGGAACTATTTTTGGGATATTTGATGGACATGGAGGCACAAATTGTGTTGATGTCATTAGTAGTAGGTTACTGGAATATATGGCCCTTTCGCTCCTACCAAAGAAATTATTAAAAGACATTTTAGAAAACTCTGAAGATAAAATTACAAGTCTTATTGATTACTTATATGAAACAGATCTGTTAACAAGCATGCAAAAAGAAGCTCATCATAAAAGTTTGAGGCAGTATGCCTTGAAATTGTTGAATAGTGATTCGTACAAAGAAGATTTCTTTATGAATCACGCACTCTCTGAATCTTTTCTCAGGATGGACAATGATTTGTCGCGAGAGGTCCGTGAACAAGTTGTATATGACCAGCGTGCAATAATGGGGGCAGTGTCAGGCGCATGTTCCTGCGTGGCACATATTGATGGCAGCCATGTTCACATTGCTACATTGGGGGACTGTAAAGTTGTCCTGGGAGCCCTTAATGATGAAAACAAGTGGGTATGCAAATCCCTCACGCAAGAACACAACTCTGATAATCTGGAAGAATACAAGAGAGTTCTATCAGAACACCCACAGTCGGAAGCCAACAAAGTCATTAGGAATGACAGGCTTCTTGGCCAGCTTGCGCCGTTCAGAGCATTTGGTGATTTCATGTACAAGTGGGATATGGATACCCAGCACAAATACCTGGTGCCACATTTTGGATATGTTGTTTCACCCTCGCAATATCTGACTCCACCCTATCTGACAGCATCTCCAGAGATCATCCATTACAGACTCACACCACGCGACAAGTTCCTTGTTCTCGCCACAGACGGCTTGTGGGATGAGATGCTCCCGCACAAGGTAGTGAAGTTTGTGGGGGAACACATGAACGGCAACCAGACTCTGGATTTGCTGCGGCTGCCAAAACGTAACATGTCGCTCAAAGACATTGATCACATCCTGCACACCAGGCAAGTGGGCCTCACCACCAAACCCCTGGACAAGAACGCAGCTACCCATCTCATCAGGAACGCCCTGGGCCGCACAGAGTACGGCATCGAGCACAGCCGGCTCTCCACCATGCTCACCCTCCCGGATGAGATTGTCCGGAACTTCCGGGACGACATCAGCATCATCGTCATCTACCTCGACTCCGACTTCCTCCGAGACGCTCCCCCGGATAATTAGAACTGTTGCTTTATTTACACTTGTTGTGTTTTTGTTTTGTTTGCTTGATAAATACATTCAGAGTTTTTTTTTCTCTTCTGAGTCCTTCTTCCTTCCTACTCAACACATCCTAGTTGCATATTGGACATCTTTATTAACATCCTAGTTGCATATTGGACATCTTTATTAACATAGATGGAAATTTTGCCGGGATGGCATCTGGTTTTGACGTCTATTTTGACAGATGTGACCTTTGTCTCTTTAGATCTTTATTAACATCCTAGGTGTATATTGCTATTAATATCTTAATTGCATATTGTTCATTCTAACATCTTAGTTGCATATATAACATTCTAACATCCTAAACACAAGGTAATAAGACCAAATCCAAATAAATAGTGTGTTTTAATCCTGATAACAGTAACTATTTAAAATATGCTGCGATTCAGTACTCATTCAGTACTTATGTCTGAAGATGGCAACAATTTTGTTATCGAAAAATCACACACTATTTGTGGATTTTGTGTTATTGCCTTGTGTTTAGAATCTATAATCCAAATTTACATCCTAGTTGCATATTGCTCATTCTAACATCCTAGTTGCATATAGAACATCTTTATATCAAAGTTGCATATTGAATATTGTTGAATCCTAGTTGCATATAGAACATCTTTATATCAAAGTTGCATATTGCTCATTCTAACACCCTAGTTGCATATAGAACATCTTTATATCAAAGTTGCATATTGCTCATTCTAACACCCTAGTTGCATATAGAACATCTTTATATCAAAGTTGCATATTGCTCATTCTAACACCCTAGTTGCATATAGAACATCTTTATATCCAAGTTGCATATTGAAAATTGTTGCATCCTAGTTGCATATTGCACATGTTGGAGGACCTGAATGGAGCTGTACTACATATGTAATGACAAGGTACAGTTATAAGGAACATGTCCAAATAAATAATTTATCATCTCTCTGGAGATTCCTTAATTTATCAACCTGATTAAGGTATAATTTCATTATATTTGCATAAAGACGTTTGTGCTCTGTGTATATTTCCACAAAATATTTGACCTGTCCCGCTATGACACTATATAGATATATAGGTATGAAAGAAGTTCCTGTCATAGTTTCAAGGTCTGATTATGCAAATTATCAAATTTGCATATTTCCTTTCAGACAAAAATTAAAGGTGTTCAAATCAATAAGCTTGAGGGATAAGTATCTTTCATCAATTTGAAAGATACTTATCTCTCAAGCTTATTGATTTGAACATTCTTTTAGGGGATTAGCCTATTAATAATAAAAATTAAAGGTTTTTATGTTCTGTAACACTGTTTCTGTTCTGTATCACTTTGTACGCTGAACTAAAAAGAAATTAGCAGTTGGTTTTTTAAAAACTTTTTAGATATAATTTGGATTATAGATGAGAAACATAAGGTAATAAGACCAGATCTAAATAAATAAATTGTGTGATGTTTCTGTAACAGCCTTGTTACAGAAATGTTTTACACTATTTGGTTTTGGTTTTATTACCTTATGTTTCTAAAACTGTCTTATTTATCAAGTTAAAATTATAACAGAGTACAATATATCTATGATAAAGCACAATTTGGATTATAAACACAAGGTAATAAGACCAAATCCAAATATACTAATAGTGTGTGACATTATTGCAAAAGCGTTGTTACCATCATCAGACAAATGAATAAAATTCTTAAATTGTTATTGTTCAAAACACAAGGTAATAAGACCAAACCCAAATCTAAATAAATAGTGTGTGACATATCGGTAACAACGTTGTTACCATTTTTTTTTTTCTGAAGATGGTTACCATGCTGTTACTGAAACGTCACACTATTTATTTGGATTTGGTCTTATTACCTTGTGTTTATAATCTACTAGCCGAATGACCCGGGCAACGCCCGTGTTTTACCCGATTGAATGTTTTGATTCAAATACTATTTGTTACAATTATAAATTGGCGCCTTAAATAAATGCATATGTTAGTTAATAACTATAGCCTATGTGCTTTATCTGTCTATGTACTGTTGGCTTCCGTAGGCGTCTCTTACTGGGAAAAAGAAAGAGAGGATTCCATTTGGTTATTAACTAATATATGCATTTATTTAAGGAGCGACCCGCTCCAACACAATGGTTACAAAAACGAAAAAGCGAGTGGGGGAGGGCATGATGGGGGGGGGGGGGGGGGGGAGGCAAAGGTGGCGTGATCGTAGCCAACCAATAGGAGGGCGCCATTAAAAAAAAACGCAAACGGTGACAGAGATGACTGATTAAGAGATGAAGAATGACGCTCGTAACTGTATATAGAATAATCCTAATTGTGCTTTATCATTATACCTTAGTCAATCTTGTAGGTTGGTTCAGGATTATTAACTTTCAAAAACAGTTTTTGTTTGGTATTTCTACCATCCACTGTTGGCCTTGTTTCAAAGTGGAAGACTTTAAACATATAAATATTAATAAATTTTAATTTCTAACTAAAAGTCAAACTTTGTTTAAAGCTTTCCACTTTGTAAAGGTAGGCATGAGATCATCAAAGTTTTGGTCAATACATTTTTTAAAGGTTTTTAGTTTACGGATGTTATTATTTTTTAAACCTGCCCAGAAGTTCTCCTCTACATGGTGGATGGGAGAAACAGCACAAGTAAGGGACTGTCCTGTAGTACGGTGTCGTGAGCCGCTACGGTAACCGTGAACAGGGAACTCTGAAATGTGGCTGACTAACGGGGCAATGGTACCCCCCTTTCCATGGAGCAGCACAAGTAAGGGACTGTCCTGTAGTACGGTGTCGTGAGCCGCTACGGTAACCGTGAACAGGGAACTCTGAAATGTGGCTGACTAACGGGGCAATGGTACCTCCCATTCCATGGAGCAGCACAAGTAAGGGACTGTCCTGTAGTACGGTGTCGTGAGCCGCTACGGTAACCGTGAACAGGGAACTCTGAAATGTGGCTGACTAACGGGGCAATGGTACCCCCCCTTTCCATGGAGCAACACAAGTAAGGGACTGTCCTGTAGTACGGTGTCGTGAGCCGCTACGGTAACCGTGAACAGGGAACTCTGAAATGTGGCTGACTAACGGGGCAATGGTACCTCCCATTCCATGGAGCAACACAAGTAAGGGACTGCCCTGTAGTACGGTGTCGTGAGCCGCTATGGTAACCGTGAACAGGGAACTCTGAAATGTGGCTGACTAACGGGGCAATGGAACCCCTCATTCCATGGAGCAGCACAAGTAAGGGACTGCCCTGTAGTACGGTGTCGTGAGCCGCTACGGTAACCGTGAACAGGGAACTCTGAAATGTGGCTGACTAACGGGGCAATAGTACCCCCCTTTCCATGGAGCAACACAAGTAAGGGACTGCCCTGTAGTACGGTGTCGTGAGCCGCTACGGTAACCGTGAACAGGGAACTCTGAAATGTGGCTGACTAACGGGGCAATGGAACCCCTCATTCCATGGAGCAGCACAAGTAAGGGACTGCCCTGTAGTACGGTGTCGTGAGCCGCTACGGTAACCGTGAACAGGGAACTCTGAAATGTGGCTGACTAACGGGGCAATGGAACCCCTCATTCCATGGAGCAGCACAAGTAAGGGACTGCCCTGTAGTACGGTGTCGTGAGCCGCTACGGTAACCGTGAACAGGGAACTCTGAAATGTGGCTGACTAACGGGGCAATGGAACCCCTCATTCCATGGAGCAACACAAGTAAGGGACTGCCCTGTAGTACGGTGTCGTGAGCCGCTACGGTAACCGTGAACAGGGAACTCTGAAATGTGGCTGACTAACGGGGCAATGGAACCCCCTCATTCCATGGAGCATGGACAAGACAACACCACCATTATTTTTTTAAAATATTTATAAACACAAGGTAATAAGACCACATCCAAATAAATAAATAGTGTGTGACATTTTGGTAACAGAGTTATTACCATCCAAATTGTGCCAAAAAGATTTCTATTAATGATTTGAGCATTACTTTTTATATACAGTACAACATACCTCATGAGAGGACACTCATGCTAGAGGACATCTCTCTACAAAGGACAGTTTTCATAATCAAAATTACCATTTTTACTGGGGGACAGGTCTGGTGGAAGAATGGTCTAAACCAGGGGTGGCGAACCTTTTTATATTAGAAGGCCAATTTTCATTTTACCATTTTTGAGAAGGCTGCATATTTATATATATATATAGATATTATATATATATTATAATATATGACATTCGTATTAGATATTTTCAATAAAATAATGAAAGTAATTGAAAACTGCGAAACAAAAATTAGTTTTGAATTTAAGAAAAGGCCACAACTTGGGCAAGAAAAGGCCACATGCGGCCTTAAGGCCGCACGTTTGCCACCCCTGGTCTAAACCATTGGTATTTGACTGCAACGACTCAGGATTCAATCCCACATTGGGCACTTCTTTTGTAATAAAAAAAAAAGCTCCAATGGCCCACAATTCTTGTAAAAGTCAAACCCCACCAGGGAGTACAAGTAACCAAATGGGGCTCTGGCACACTTGTAAGTGCAAAAGTCAAGCTGCTTTCTACATATGTAGACATGTAGTGCACTTACAGTAAAAGCCATGATTATCATAACCTATACCACGTGTATTAGGGATAATTAAAAAAAACTAATTAACAGCTCTCCAGTAAGAAGACACCTCTCTTCTCCCTACAGGACATTTTGTTTCTGTAACTAAGTGTTGTTCTTTACAGAGAGTTTGTTCTATTGTATTGGTGTAAACAAATATGGGTATTATATACATTAGTATTTAATTAAAAAGACATGTATTGGATCAAAATATCATTTATTTTACCAATATTTCAGTTGACTGAACCTTTATCAAGGTATTATAACATTTTAATTATATTTTGATCCAATATATGCCTTTTTAATTAAAGATTTTTTTATGGATTGCTCTATTTTCAAAACACTATACAGGCAAACATTCACTTATAAAGCCCGGGTCACTTGATAGAGTAAATATATAGAAAATTAAGAAAAAGACATATCAACTATTCTCGTTGATTTTTAATTATTCCAGAATTGGCCAAATACCCATTCTTGATTAATCAAGAAAAGCTAACCACGGACGCGTTTCGGGCTGTTGGCCCTCATCAGCGTGGTGCAAGCTGAACCTCAACAACCAAAAAATTGGTCCTTAAGGCATCCTGAAAAATCATGAAACGGGTAGTTAAGGCCAGAATTGCGTAAGGACGCTACACAATGTGAAAAAATAGTACAAATGTAACATTGTACTGGGATAAGGTGCATAAATTAAGAAAAAGGCATCTCCTTATCGTGCATTTGGCCAATTCTGGAATAATTAAAAATCAACGAGAATAGTTGATATTTATTCCGATAGATGGCGCCAGCCATCAGCAACTTTCAGTTGCACGATAAGAAGAAGCCTTTTTCTTAATTTATGCACCTTATCCCAGTACAATGTTACATTTGTACTATTTTTTTCATATAGAAAATTGTCAACAACTTTCCCTCAAACCCAATAACCTAGGTATTGAATAACACTTGTTGTTATAATAATGTTCAAATAGACATCTCCTGATTATGCAACTAAAAGTTGATGATGGCCTGCGCCATCTATCAGAATAAATATCAACTAATCGTTGATTTTTTTTAAATACACCTATCCCCCCCCCCCGATTTACACGGTAGATACATTCCTGAGAAAAACGTGTAAATCGAAAATTAAAAATTTTTAAAAATTAGAAATACAGACACAGTGTGCGTGTGCAGCAAGTCAGCACATAAGTTCGGGATTCCTCGTGAGATGTGTACACAGCGCATGTGTTCAATCACAGTAGCATTTAGTATAGTGCGATAAAAACAAAAAAAAAAAAACTTATTTGGAAAACCGTGTAAAAGCGAAAACGTGTAAAACAAGTACCGTGTAAATCTGGGGATAGGTGTATTTCATAATTGGACAAAAACCCATTCTTGATTAATCAAGAAAAGCTAACCATGTACATGCTGTTGACCTTCATCAGAGTGGTACAAGCTGTTCCTCAGTGATCAAAACCTCTCTCTAATGGACAATTTGGCTTTGTAACAATCTGTTGTCCTTTATAGAGAGGTGTGTTTAAGATTAAAACTAATTTAACACTTTTTTTTTTTCCAAATAATACCTTCTAATGTCTTTTTTTTTTTTTCTGGGTATGAAGTAACAATTTTTTTTTAAATTATCTCTTATGTCATTACACAATGTCATGGAGACACATGTATCTTGTTTAGTTGTGGTACAAGTCGTGCCTTCTACTGTCTTGAGTGAGAAAATAATGATAGGTACTGGCTCAATAGTGGTGAACCCTCTCAGCAGTTTGAATGATTTCCACATTACATGATATTATTATACAGTATAGTACTGTAGCAGCCTCTTTTATAACACCCACTTGGTTATAACATCAAAATTATAATATTCCACTTTTGTCATGGTTATAATACAAGATAATAATCCAAATAATTTATTAGTGTGTGATGTTTCGGCAACAACATTGTCACCATCATCAGTCAAAAGAATAAATACAAATAATAAACATTTATTCTTTTTGGGTTATATAAAAGGGCATTCAAATTTATTCTTTTGTCTGATGATGGTGACAATGTTGTTGCAGAAACGTCACACACTAATAAATTATTTGGATTATTTTCTTGTATTATAATCTATAATCCAAATTGTGCTTTATCAACCATAATATAAAAAAACTTGTGTTAAGGCTGCATTTATATAATCTTATATCAATACAATAAGTGTGCCAACATATCTACATATTATAAAACTATTTTAGAGGCGTAATATTCTTTTTAAAATAAAACAATTTCTACTGTCCTTACTGCGATGGAAAAATTAAAGGGAGGGCCTGGCTCATCAGTGGTGAACCCTCCCAGCGGTTTCGCCAGTTTAATCTACCATACCGCTGTTATATTGCATTTTTGGAACTTCCTTTTATAGGTGACTGTTGTAAGACTCTTGGAATGGGTATTTTAGAAGAACTATGGACATAAGCTTTTAGGACAGCAGAATTAAATATAATTATAAATACATAAATATATAATATGCTTCGAGCAATCGCTCTTCCGCAATAGTTCTTCTAAAATACCCATTCCAAGAGTCTTACAACAGTCACCTATAAAAGGAAGTTCCAAAAATGCAATATAACAGCGGTATGGTAGATTAAACTGGCGAAACCGCTGGGAGGGTTCACCACTGATGAGCCAGGCCCTCCCTTTAATTTTTCCATCGCAGAAAGGACAGTAGAAATTGTTTTATTTTAAAAAGAATATTACGCCTCTAAAATAGTTTTATAATTTGATAACAGATGGCGCGCTAGTACATCGTAATATCTACATATGTAGCAGTAATTTGACATGAGGGATTGACGTATTTATATACAGTAGAACAACCTCCGTGAGAGGACTCTCCCACTAGAGGACACCTCTTTACAAAGGGCAATTTTCATTACCAAAATTACCATTTTTACTATTTAGTAACTCTCTGGTAAGAGAACACCTCTCCCTAAAAGACACTTTGGCCCTGCATTTGTCCTTTACAGGGAGGTTCCACTGTATGGGACTCACCAAAATAGGATGCTATAGACAGGCAACTTTTAATGTAAATCGCGTCGTACTATGTATTTAAAATGGGGCGCTATAGAGAGGGAGGCGCTATAGACAGGTTTAACTGTATATATTATTATTATCCCTAGTACACGTGGTACAGGCCATGATGGATAGTGTTGGCGACTGATTTTACTTACAGTAAAAGCCAACTACCCACCATGATTATCATGACAGGTACCACCTATACTATGAATAATAAGTGATTACGTTAATTGCATATCCCCCAACACTGACTTCCACCATAACGACAATATCACACAAGCACGAAGATAAAAATTATCAGGAACGATGTTTATTGATGTGAAAACTGCAAGTTTTTTTATTTGTTATCTCGTTGATTGTCCCACACCTTCCATTTCTTCCTGTGTGTGCCTGAAAACTTCATGGTGATCCGTGTTGTTTATAAGATGGCTACTGTTGATTCCAAGAACATACAGCACATGTATATGACAGTATACATCTGGATTCTCTCTGACAACCTCAGTACTATACAACACATAAAAGATATGGATTCTGCCAAAGACAAAACAACAACAAAAATAATCAAAATCCTCAAAAAATTCTCACAGGAAAACCAGATCACGTTCCATTGGATCTCACGTTAACATAGACGGCAACGAGAAGATGGCTGACCAGTTGGCTAAAGAAGGCTGTAAGGACCAGTCTGAAAACTCCAAACTCACCTATTCTGAAATTTCTTCCATCCACAAACAAACCACCCCTGGTACACCCCCATTCCTAACGAATCTTCTTTCCACACCCTTACTAGGGAAGAACAAACGGCGATATCAAGTTTACCATCAGGACATCTTAGAATGCTCAAATTTAATGGAAAAATCAAAACATTCCCGAAATGCCCCAAATACGATTCCCAACCAGCCAGTCCTGAACATTTATTGAATTGTATCAAATCCTTCAAAAAAGACCTCTGGGAAAACCCCAGAACTATAATACAAAAGCTGAGACAATGGAACCTAATGGAGATTGTTTAAAAGACTTGAGGAATAAACAACAACAACAACTAGACAGTATAAATAATAAGCAATTATTCTTCTCAAGTTTTCGGCTATTACACGATATACTTCTGTAGAAAGGTTAGTATAATGCCCGAAAGCTCGAGAAGAATATAAAATAAAACAAGAAACACCTTCGGAAGCTGTTTTGTTTATTATTTATACTGTCATAGGTATGAGCTGTACGTTCTTGGAATCAACGGTATGAACAACACTTCTAGACGTCACACAGGAAAATGTTGAAGGGACAATCAACTGATCACCTAGATGTCGTCTGCACGTATACAGCATGTATTACAGAGGATTTTACGTTTACAGATGTCAGTCCGACATGTGAGATCACTGGAGAACAGACATTTTGGCTGTTGATGATAACATAGATTCAGGTTGGTTTACTTTAAATGACAACATAGAGTTTCACCATTTACTCGAGTAGTGCTCTAACCCGCCGATTTACGACAGCTACGACACCGAGTTTGAATCCCGCATTGGACTTTTTTTTCCAGACCATACAAAGCAATAGGTGGTCCCTCATCGGAGGTTGGATTATTTCAGATGTGAGTCTGTGTGAGTCGGGACCGTTGGATGGACGAAGTGTACGTGACTTGTTTACCGAGAGAGAGTTTGGATTTGTTCTGGTCGTTGTTGTAGCAATTGTCAACCAATATGACAGGGTCGTTATTGGACAGTTTGTACGTATACTGTCCGCATGGTTAACCAACGGTGGAACATTGTCGATCACAACATGTGTCATTTACTGTCTGACATGGACCCAGAACAACAGCTACACACATCCAAGATAGAGAACACTGCTGTGATAGAGATGTACGGAGACATCTCTTCATTGGACACGACAACAACAACAATAACACAAGGTAATAATACCAAATCCAAATGAATAAATAGTGCGTGACGTTTTGGTAACAGCGTTGTTACCATCTTCAGACAAAAGTACTGAATGAGAAATTTTACCACAGCATGTTTTTAAATAGTTACTGTTATTATAATAATAATTTATTTATTTGGATTTGGTCTCATTACCTTGTGTTTATAATCTATAATCCAAATTGTGTACCTTATCAACAACAACAACATATGGTAATGTCTCCAAGATAGAGAACACTGCAGTTTTACAATCCTCCTAACAATTCTGGCGTTGAGCCGGCGAGCGATGTCTGAAGTCAGGTGCACAATCGTAACGCGGGTGAAGAACACATAATTAGAAATAAAAGACGTTGGAATTTTGCTTTCTAGCCACACAGTTTATTAACATTAGCCTTTTGAAACACGAATTTACGTACCCACGCTCTTTAAATACTGTTCTCTTCTTTCTTATCTCCACTCAATCATATTAGGGTATCACGCTTGTTTGACAACCATCATGACTGGGTGAAGTAGAATGTGTCTGCCTTTATCATTAAGACTGGGAGCACTACTCAGTGGCAGGCCGACTAAGCTCCAAAAGAAATGGCCGCCTCTGACATGAGGAACAGACGCCATGTGCAGCTGCTCCTAACATGGAGTACAAACACTGCTCATCCTGTATCCCTGGAGCCCTTACAGGGTACTATCAGCCAGGCCAGCTGAGCCCAGGTTTTTTAGTGAGATTGTTACTGCTCCCCCTCCTCCTTTTTCATCCGGGCTTGGGACCGGCAAAGACGGAGTTAAAAATACTGTTCTTAAGTTCATAAATAAAGAAGACCATACTTTTCAGCCATATCCTGTACGGTCTGGTCATATCTGAGGCGAGTTGCCTACGGGCGTGTGGATGATCCTACAAGACGGTGGCAGAGAAACTTGTCTGACGTGGACGGGAGCCGGCCGTAGACAAGGAGGATCCATCTGATGGCGGACATTGTAGACAAGTTCATCTATCTAGTTCCCCATTCCAGCTCCTAGAAATAAAGTTTATCAGCTGTATCCACAACATTGAACCTTATGGAACAATATGGACAAATACTATCCCATAGATGTATGCAATCTTTTATATATAACACAATAGTTCACGAATTTATTAAATTTAATTTGAAGTCTCGAGATATCATTCAACCAGCTCGTATCCTCCACCACGCACGTATATTTTTCAAAATTTTGTTTTACAAACAGAAATACAGTGGACCCTCGGTTTACGAGCACCTTGGAGTACGAGCTTTTCGCAGTACGAGCAAAATTTTTTGAAAAATTTTACCTCGGATTACGAGTGATATTTCGCATTACGAGCAACTCGTGATGGTTGCCCGTAATCGTGATGGATGAAAATTCACTGGGATCCCTCCCTTCAGATCAGATTCGGGAAATATGTAAAATGTGGGAAACTGTGCAATTGTTCGTAGCAAGAAGAATTGCCCGAGTTTCAATTATTAAAAATAAGAAATCAGTTTCGCACTACGAGCGTTTTGGAGTACGAGCATGGCTCTGGAACGGATTATGCTCGCAAACCGAGGGTCCACTGTAATGTAATATATTTTTCTCTCAATATATAATAAGTATTTAAAATATTAGGCGTACAAATAAGTTTTGAGGGATTTTTTTTTATAAATTCGAAGCTTTATTCAGAGAAATCAGTACAATATATTTCATTCAAATTATTGTCCATCTTTAGCTACGACTTTTTCCCATCTTTCAGGCAGCATACGGATTCCGTGTCGAAAAAAATTCCTCGTCTTTTGAGGCGATCCAAACATCGACCCAATTTTTCGCCTCTTCGTAAGAAGTGAAGTGCTGCTCGGCCAGGCCATGTGTCATCGAACGGAACGTGTGGTAGTCTGAAGGAGCAATGTCTGGTGAATACGACGGGTGGGGTAGGACATCCCATTGAAGCGCCTCCAAAGTCTCCTTGACAACTTTTGCAACATGTGGCCGAGCGTTGTCGTGCTGATAGATCACCTTGTCATGTCTTTTGGCATATAGTGGGCGTTTGATCTTCAATGCTCGGCTTAATCGCATCCATTGTTGTTGGTAACGTTCTCCAGTGATGGTTTCGTTAGGCTGAAGTAGCTCATAGTAGATCACTCCAAGTATGTATATAATAATGTGTATATAAAATTGTATTTATTATTAAGTTGTTAAAGTGATAATCCTGATGAAGGACTGACAAATCCGAAAGCTTGAAAATAAAAAGTTGCATAAGATACTTAACCCTGAAGCTTCATTTATTTTATAACATTGAACCTTGTAGGCAAACAACGAGCTCTAAAAAGCGTAGTAACATTTGATGCCAGATATATTAGCTATGAAATTTTGAAACTATTATAGACGCTTATGATTCTTTTAAAATTAGACAATTTCATACGTGTCTATGATATAGATGGAAAAATTGCCGAGAGGAAATTGATCCATAGAAGCATAGGGCGCTTCTCCCGTCAAAATAAACGTCAAAAACTGACGCCATCCATTGACCGTCGCCGCAAACTAGCGGCCTCGGGTCGGTGACAAAGCCACAACACCAGCTTTGGCAAATTGAGAAGCGTCCACCTAGATACGTACAAACAGATACGACAAACAGGTGTTTTGACAGGAGAAGCGCCCTATGCTTCTATGGATCAATTTCCTCCCGGCAATTTTTCCATCTATATTCTAGCCATAGATTTGGCCCAGCCACCTTGCCAGCAAAACACCTCTTTGGTAGATTGTGAAGATTCCATTAAATCCCGCGTGGATATCATGGAATAAAGTCCGCCCTAGACTGACGAGGGCCATTAGCCCGAAACCATGGTCTCTAGGTGGACGCTTCTCAATTTGCCAAAGCTTGTGTTGTGGCTTTGTCACCGACCCGAGGCCGCTAGTTTGCGGCGACGGTCAATGGATGGCGTCAGTTTTTGACGTTTATTTTGACGGGAGAAGCCCCCTATGCTTCTATGGTGTCTATAATAGTTTCAAATTTTCATAACAGATTGCGCGCAAGTATATATTACATATTATAGGGCCATTATCGACCGTTTATAAATCTTATTATGAAGGTTTCTTATCGTAGCAGAGTGGCGCAGTGGAAGCGTGCTGGGCCCATAACCCAGAGGTCCGTGGATCGAAACCACGCTCTGCTATCTTTTTTTTTTTTTTTTATCATTATAGTATATTTGTCACTATAGATAGTTTGTAAGAACGTGTAGATGTTACAAGAGAAGGAATCGCCTAACATCATTTGAAGAATAAACAAAAGTTAACGGCGACGTGTTTGTGTTTATTAATGCTGTTTTTTTTTTTTTTTTTGCTTATCCCTAGTACACGTTGCCATGATAATCATGGTGGGTAGAAGTAGGCGACTGCTTTTACTGTAAGTACACCACATGTATACACATGTAGAAAGCAGTTCGACTTTGCACTTACAAATGTGCCAGAGCCCCGTTTGGTTACTTGCACTCGCTGGTGGGGTTGGACTTTTGCAAGAATCGGGGGGCCATTTGAGCATTTTTTTTAACAGAAAAAAGTCTCCAATGCGGGAATTGAACCCGGGTCGTAGTGGTCGAAAACCAAACGGTTTAACCAGCCTTCCACCGACCCCCCATTAATGCTGTAAATCCGGCAAGCTTTCGGACTCTTACGTCCTTCGACAGGCAACTTTTCAAGAAATTGAAAGATAATGTTTATATACAGGTAAATATTTACATAATAAGAACTTAGCGATTTTTTTTATTATTATACAAAATTCTTTCCTCTTTATCTTCAGTTTCTTGAAAAGTTGCCTGTCGAAGGACGTAAAAGTCCGAAAGCTTGTCGAATTTACAGCTGTAATAAAAGAAACATGTTAACTTTTGTTTAATCTTCAAATGTATATCTACGTATGTATGTATCGTATATATCTACGTATGTATGTATCGTGTGTATCTACGTATGTATGTATCGTGTGTATCTACGTATGACAATGACAACGAAACAGACTTTATTGACCGTTCAGTCAATGGCTACACTCAAAGAGTCAATGGGAAAATATTTACAATTAATTAATTACAAATATCCTGACTCTGTCAGGAGCCCAGGCCTGAGCACGGACAATTCCTGATGGAATTTTTTTCAATAGGGTGTCCTCAGGGAGGGTCTGGATCATAGGATGGCAAAGCAGCCCTGAACTCCGAAAGTCTCCTACGGATCAAGGGAGCCGAGTCCCGAGTGCGCTCGATGAGCCCATCTAGGAATTGG
>CP092881.1:2447562-2517018 GCA_030710605.1 Cordylochernes scorpioides | reverse complement strand
CCTGGCAGTTCCTGGACCGCAGGATGGCCAACGTGGCCAAGTTTGGCTCCTGCATCTCCCGGGTACCTCCATACTTATTTACATATTTATGTTATCTTTGTGCAAGGAGATAGGAAACAACAGCAAAATCATATTTGCGTAATATTTGTGCAAGGAGATAGGAAACAACAGCAAAAACATAATTTGTATATTTGCGTAATCTTTGTGAAGGAGATAGGAAACAACAGCAAAAACATATTTGCGTAATCTTTGTGCAAGGAGATAGGAAACAACAGCAAAATCATATTTGCATATTTGCGTAATATTTGTGCAAGGAGATAGGAAACAACAGCAAAATCATATTTGCATATTTGCGTAATCTTTGTGCAAGGAGATAGGAAACAACAGCAAAAACATAATTTGTATATTTGCGTAATCTTTGTGCAAGGAGATAGGAAACAACAGCAAAAACATAATTTGTATATTTGCGTAATCTTTGTGCAAGGAGATAGGAAACAACAGCAAAAACATATTTGCATATTTGCGTAATCTTTGTGCAAGGAGATAGGAAACAACAGCAAAATCATATTTGCATAATCTTTGTCCAAGGAGATAGGAAACAACAGCAAAACCATATTTGTATATTTGCGTAATCTTTGTGCAAGGAGATAGGAAACAGCAACAAAAACCTATTTACACATTGGAATTTGTGTGTGTAATATTCGTGCAAGGAGATAGAAAACAACAACAAAAAAGCATATTTACACATAGGAATTTGTGTAATCCTTGCACCAGAAGATAAGTAACAACAACAAAAACATATTTGCACATTGGAATTTGTGTAATCTTTGCACAAGGAGATAGGAAACAACAACAGCCTATTTACACATTATTTACATATATTTTAAATAAATATAGACAGAGTTGGTTGTTGGGTGAAGCATGTCTTTTTATTGGTGGATAAGACATGATATTTCAGGCACGCTGGTTTTCTACTGGCTGAAGGAATATAAAGAGTATCACTTCAGTCAATAGTAGAGGCTTCTTACCCTCCAATAAACACCTTGTCCAACAGTACTGTGTTTGTTTATTTAAGAAATAACCGGTAGTTGGTACTTTTATATAGTTACACTAGGTAATAACACCAAATCCAAATAAATAAATAATGTGACATTTCGGTAACAACACTGTTACTGGCACATACTATTTATTTATTTGGATTTGGTGTTATTACCTTGTGTTTATAATCTAATAATCCAAAGTGTGCCTTATCATTTACATAGTTACATATTACGATGCACTAGCGCGCCATCTGTTATCAAATTATGAAACTATTTTAGACGCGTAATATTCTTTTTAAAATAAAATAATTTCAACTGCCTTTACTGCCCTCCCTCCCTTTAATTTTTCCATTGCAGTAAGGGCAGTAGAAATTGTTTTATTTTAAAAAGAATATTACGCGTCTAAAATAGTTTCGTAATTTGATAGTTACATATCACTCTAGAGATTTCTTCTTCTTGTACTCAGCTGCAAGTGTAGGTTGTTGTTGTTGTTGTTTTATTCTCACGTTTGTTGGTGTTTCTAGATCAGAGAGAGCTCAGAGATGACGGCCAATGTTCTCCTCATTGGTCTCAAAACAGTGAGTAACTGATAGCGTGTAAATAGGATCTTATGCAAATTTTGTGCCCAATTCTCTTTGTCTGCGTAAGTCGTCCAGTGGAAGTAAGCAATATGTTTCAGGGTGGGAACATGCTGGGTCTCAATCGGCTGTCTCTCCGCAGGTAAACTACACCAGATGGCGCTGAGGAATAAAGGTTGTTGTTAGCACTTGACTTTTTTTTTTTTCATTTTCTAGAACACCTGAGCTTGTGGCTCCTCTTTCAAACCTGAGAGTTGCCACAAAAAAATTAACAATTTAGTCCATTAAATATACCCCTGCACAAGGTAATAAGACCAAATCCAAATAAAAAAAAAAATAGTGTCACATTTTGATATTTAGTACTTTTGTCTAATGATGGTAACAGCGCTGTTATCAAAACATCACACACTATTTATTTATTCTGTCTTATTACCTTGTGTTTCTAATCTATAATCTAAATTGTGTACCTTATCACTAATCCTGATATTAAATAAAATGTCTGTACATATAAAATAAAAGGATTTAAAAGCGTGAATGTTTCTTTTATACATAAAACGAACTTCTACTGTCTTTAGAAGTCTCAGTAGAAGTTCGTTTTATGTATAAAAGAAACATTCGCGGTTTTAAATCCTTTTATTTTATATGTATAGATGGCGCGTTATTGCTTTGTGTTAAAATGTCTGTAGTTTAAAAAATATCTATTTTACTATTATACAATATTTCCACGTGGGAAAATGAGGGAATACAAACTTCAGGATGATACAGCAATTTATTTCAGGCAAGAACAAACTATGAGTGATAAACAAAAGATAAGCAAAAGAGGGAAGTTTACAGAGTATAGCAAAATATAAACATAAAAATGATACTCTGCTAATAAAATAATAAATACTTTGTTACAATATATATTCAAAGGAATCCCCCCTTGTCACAAAAGCTTCTTTTATAACAGCAACTTGGTTATAAACACATCCTAATTCTAAAGTTCCAATTATTTTAAAAATCAACATGGTTACAAATAGTAAAAGAAAATAAGACCTAATCCAAATAATTTATTAGTGTGTGACGTTTCGGCAACAACATTGTCACCATCATCAGACAAAAGAATAAATTTATTCTTTTGTCTGATGATGGTGACAATGTTGTTGCCGAAACGTCACACACTAATAAATTATTTGGATTAGGTCTTATTTTCTTTTATTATAATCTATTATCCAAATTGTGCTTTATCAGGTTACAAATAGGAAAAAAAAATGTTCCAAAAGTGAAATATTGTCCTGGGATCAGGTTGTTGAATTTTACAAGAAAGGCATCATCTCCAGAACCAAAAGTTGATAAGAATTTGGCCAATTCTGTTGTTGTTGTTGTTTCTTATCCTCTTGTGTTATGATTACACGAATTCCATGAGTTCATGATCTCATGGAATGGGGTATAGGAGTGCAGCTTTCGTTGATCATGGCACCATGATCCAGGCACACTTTGGTGTAAGTCTGACTTTGCCTGTAATTTGAGGCTGTTCCTAACATGGAAGTCTTTGCTGCAAACTCTAACATGAGCACAGACGCAGCTCCTCCATATCTCTGGAGTGGGACCCTTACTGAGGTCCATCAACCTGGTCAGTTGAACTCAGGATTTAAAAAAAAAAAGTAAAAATGTATTAATTGTATTATGTTTATTATGTATATTTATTATATGTGTATGTGTATTAATTATATGTATCATGGCCAATTCTGGAATAATACAATATAATACACTGCGGCCCTGTGATTGTAAAATGACACTTTGAAGTTACACCGCATGAGTTTCTTTTAAACGAAAAATCAAAACTTCATTTCAAGGTGAAATATCGACTATTTCTATCCTTTTTATTATTAATTAAAAATTAAGATTAGTTGATAATGACAGATGGTGCAAGGAACTTTTGGTTACATGATCAGGTGAAGCCAGCCTTTCTCATAATAGTTATGGTAACTTCTGGGTATTGTTATAGTAAGGTATTCATGATGAAATTGTGAAAAACGTTTTAAAAATTACAAAATATTTTCTCACAATGAGTTTCTTTTTATATTGTGGGGTATAGTCGATGTTTTATTAAGCCTGTTGAAGAGCGATTATCACTTGAAAGCTAGCGTTTTAAAATAAAAAGAAACTGTGAGAAAATATTTTGTAATAGTAAGGTATATTAATTCTATCTCCTATAATTAGTTCATCCATTTTTTTTTTTTTCAAATTCCAACTAAAATTTCACTCTAACAGAATATAATTCAACATCAACTTTAATTCAACGGGAAGCACCTTGGATTAGAGCGTCGTGGAAGTGAAGAAATGTGAGAGTCCTTTGGACTGCCTACACGAGACGGGACGTACTGGCCAGGTTCTTGTTGACCTCTGAGCTGGAGGTGACCCTGTGGGCCAGGAGGTTGAGATGGGTGGGGATGGAGGAGTCCCGCAGACACAGATGTTGGATGTACTCCCAGATCCTGGCATTGTTCCTGGCGTTGTCCAGCAGGTCATGGGACTCCGGCAGCAGCCGTGCTAGAAGTCCGAATGCTGGCACTACCATCGTGGTCAGGAATTGCTCCATTTCTGTTGGAATATCCACTTCCTCCTTATCCATCCCTTTGCGACTTCTCAGCGAAACTATCTCCTCAAATAATTCTTTAGTTGCGTTCTTCGCTTCCACCCATCCTTTGGCGTACTGAGAGAAACATGCTGCTGCGGTGAGGAGTTGAATCAGCAGTGTGCGATGGGTGTTGTTGGCCTTGTTATAGCCTTGATGTACCAGCTCCTCATATTCCTTCAGTTGCTGGAGGTGTGTGGATGGGTTAGTTGCCATGATGGCTTTCTGCAAGTTCTCGCATACCACTTGGAAGTCTGCGGGAGGAAAGGATTTGAAGATGTTGGTATCTTCGGCTGTAATGATGCCAAATGTCTGCCTTACATGATGTTCCTCCATTGACGGGGTGTAGAGGGAAGTAAGAGGCGATGCAACAGCACCACTATGATTGACATGGTGGCACAGGGCAGCTACAAAGGTCACAAACATCTCCAATGGTGACAGTAGAGCGTCCAGGTTGGCAGTCATCCCCAAAATAAAGATGAGATGAGCTGCACTAATCGCGTGATTCATATTGTGGAAGGTTAGGTCCTTGTGGCTGAGTCTCAGTACAGAAATAAAGTTGCATAGCTCCTGTACTGGCAAATCCAGCTTCCTAAAGAATCCTAGACAGTGCAGCATGGTCAGCGCTGTGGTATTCAATGTGTTATCTGGCAGAGAACAAACGTCAAACTGAATCTTGAAGAAATCAGGATGTATCCTCACAGGTAGCTTCTTCTTGAATTTCACCAATTCCTCAACCTCATCATCATCTTCCAGCTTAGTATGGCTCACTGTGGAGATGCCAGCGGCCTGTCTGTAAAAATCTTCCCGCGTGGTGTCCCATTGGTAGGCTTGGTGCAAGGCAGGTCCGCAGTACTTCGCCAACTTCTCCATCGCAGCTTTGTCCTCTTTTGTGAACGCCTCGTCTTTGTTACATAGAAGACAGACTGAATGGACGCGACCGTTCCACCCAAATGGTACTCCTAATACATTACTTAGTGTAATTCCATCACACTCATCAATTTCCTTGTCAAAGAATGGTATATGTTGGACATCAGGAAAAAGGAGAATTTTCCCTACTTTGGCAATATGACCGGCAATCCCAGGTCCCAATGGCAGTCTCAAATCTTCCTGGTTGTTCGAGGAGTCAACGCTGGGATAGCAGACGAGCTGCTGCCGAGTTCGGTCTACCTTGAAGAATAGAGTCTTTCTGGCATTGACGATCTTCCTGGCCTTGTCCACCACAGCTTCCACGAGCTCCTCCGGCCTCTCGATGTATTCCAGCATCTCAGTGATGGTGGTGAGGTCCTCCAGATGGCGCTCCTGTAGCTCCAACTCCTGTTCAATCCCAGCTGCCCGTACCAGCAATATGCCGACATACTTGAACAGGTCCAATACCAACTCTCTGTCGTTGACTTCAAATTGGCACGGTTCCTTTTCAACAGGAGTTGAGAATACTCTTTCAACGATGTTTTTGGTCTTTTTAAACTTGCTCTTGTTCAAGCAACAGATAAAATATTCTGTCTTGTCCTTTTTGACGAATGGATTCCTGTATGGTACAGCCATGAATGATTGGACAGGCTCGAGACTCAAGTGATGCATCACCGCCCTATGTCCCACGTCCAGGTCCTTGGTGAAGAATCCAGATTTCCCCAGATGCTTATGTTGGAAATTAGTTTTCCGGATGTTGACAAAGAAAGGCTCCTTTAGAATTCGGCTTCCAACCACATCCACTCGGAGTTTATCACTGTCCGATGTAGATTTGAGGAGGAGGCAGGTTTGGCAAATCAGGTTCCTTGCAAGGAAGGCGTTGACTTTGACCTCGAGACCGGAAACCTCGCAGTCCGTCAGGGTGGCGTGGAGACAGAGGATCTCAGTGACGGAAAGTTTGTCGTTTCGTCGAATTCCTTGCACCTCTATGAGCTTCGGTGCGGGGCTGCATCTCAGGTCGGCGGAGAATCTTGCCTCGCGGAGTTCCCGAGAAGGTAGGCAGCATTCTGAAAGGTCGAACAGGGCCAGTTTATCCTCAGTTACAGACATTCTGGCCGACACAGGGTTTGTAAGACCTCAGATTGGGAGAAGTAAGTATAGCTAAGCAACTTAAATAATAGTTGAAATCTTCCAGGCATAAGTTTCTTGACATTCGACCTCTACGACTATAATAGCTTAAACACCTTATTTTTTTTGGACAAATTCGTCCGTTTTCATAACTCCGCTCTAATGATGAGGGCCAAAGCCAAAAACATTGTATACAGGTTGGCTTTTCGTCCGAATTTGCCAAAAATGGTGTTGTGACTAATTCATTACATTCATTACGTTCTGTACTAAGGCGACAAACCTAAATGTGTGCCATAGATTTAATGCATTTTTAGAGGAGAGGTGCCTCTTTTAATACATGTATTCCATATATGGAATCCTCCCAATGATTCTTTCAGAGGGGACAAAGACAGTAGAGAGAGTCGACTTTTATTTTTAAAGATCACATTATCTTCCCAGCAATATTTTCATCTATATGTATATATGTAAATATTGGAGTGTGAAATCTATATGTATATATATACGAGGGTAAGGTGAAAAGTTTTCTTGGCCTGAGAGTGAAATACACTGATTTTAAGATGGCGCGCTAGTGCAACATATTTTGAAATGTTGGTCAAGCTTTTGGACCATGACCTCTTACAGGGGAAGTCACCCCTAAAACCTTACACATCTTTGCCTTATTTTTAACTTGTGCAAAGGATTCTGATTTTTGAAATCTATAATTGCTCTCTGTTCTGTGAATGGTATGGAATCCTCCCAATGATTCTGTCAGAGGGGACAGTAGAGAGAGTCGACTTTTATTTTTAAAGATCACATAGTTTCGTCTATATGTATATATGTACATATTGAAGTGTGAAATCTATATATATACACGAGGGTAAGGTGAAAAGTTTTCTCGGCCTGAGAGTGAAATACACTGATTTTAAGTTTAAAAAATATATATTTTGCTACATAATCTTCCTTGACTTCAACACACTTGGTCCAGTGTTTCTCCAATATCAGTATTCCTTCCTGGAAATGAGAGTCTGGAAGGCTGTTAAAATATTCATCTACAGCCCTCTCAACTTCTTCATTGGATGAGAAGCGCGCGCGCGCTTTCCAGAAACAAATTCATTTAGATGTGGAAATACAGGGTGATCCAAAAGTCCCGCACTATTTTAAAAATTAATAACTCCGCGAATATTTGCGCTAGAGCAATGCGGTAAACACCATTGTGTTCAGGATGCAATGGGATTTTTTATGGCAAATAATGAAAAATTCGAAATTGATTTTAGTTACAATTTTATTCGCCAGATGGCGCTCTGCCAGAATCAGAGATTCAGCGGCCAAATTGTTTGATAAATTGAAAAATATAACTGATCGACACGTATTTTTCCTTTTTAAATACCAGGAAAGAACCCTAATAATATCAAATAACAAATTAATAAAACACCACTTTGCCAAAAGTATGAAGAATTGGTTAACGATTTTCGAATACAATCAGAGATATGTAAAATAGGTAAATGCAAATTAAACATGTAGCAAAAAGAAAATTGATATTTCAGATACGGTTTGTTTCCGAAGATAATAAATTTCTAATATTTTTAATTCAACTCTCACTCAGTATCGATTATATTTATTTTAATTCATTTGAAAAATATGTATCTCTATCTCTGATAATTTATTTTACTCTGGAATGCCGTTGTTGTTGTCGTGTCCAATAAAGAGCCTCAGATGTATCCATGTATCTCCATCACAGCAGAAGCAATGTCCACTATCTTGGGTGTGTAAAGCTGCTGCTCAGGGTCTATGTCTAATTTTTGCAAGGCTGCGGCCATTGCTGGCTATGAGAATATGTGGGTAGGTGTAAGTTCCACACCAGGACAATTGTTGCATGCCCTATAGGTTCTTGTGCCATCTGGATGTATTGTCATTCCTTTATAGTGTTTTTTTCTAAGTCTTGTTATAGTTTTTGTCATTTTTCTCTCAGAGTTGATTTCGCATTTTGATATTTTCTTTTTTTTTTTTTGTTTAATTATCTTGTATTTTGACAAAGAATCGGCGTCAAATAAGGACATTTGTTCTTTCCTTTGGCTCAATTTCTGGCTTCCTTTGCCAATTCGAATGCCATTTCATTACCCCTGATCCCAGCATGGGCAGGGATTCAATGTAGAATGCAGTTATTCTCCAATGGTTCCAGTTGGGTAAGTAACGAGCGTATTTTCTGTGTGATTTTAGTATTGCTCTTCTGAATTGCTTCTAGAGCGGATATGGAGTCGCTGTATATGAAAATTCCTTCTGCTTGATGCAGGGATGGTTGGTTAAATCATACATCAAGGGCTTTCCAGATAGCTGTCAGTTCAAAAGTGAAGTTTGACAAAATCTGTCCTGCTCCTTCTTTGATTTTGATGTTTGTTCCATCTTGCAGTATTATGTTAATTCCGGCCCCTCCATTACTCAGGGTAAGGTCTGAAGATCCATTTGTATATGCTGTTGAAGGGCGTGGCCTAGCAATTTTAATCAAGAATTTGTACTATGAGGACATAGCCATTAATATTACAAACACATTAGACCTCGAAGCCCAAGGTATCAAAGTCTACCTCAATCAAAACAAAGCCATCCACATATACAATATGTATCACCCTCTAAACAATACATTTATTGACGATGGAACAATGGCTCAATTTCTTACAGACAACACTATTATTGTAGGTGACCTTAATGCCAAACATCAACTATGGGGATGTTCTACGCCAAACCCAAGAGGCAAAATACTATCAAACATATTTGACGACAATGCCTTCATGTGCTTAAATGATGGGAATCCTACCCATCATTCCGACAAGCTATAATACTGCACAAGCCCTTGATATAAGTTTCTCCAGTCCTGACATTTTCCAGAAATGCAAATAGCAAATATTAAAAAGTTTTGGAAGTGATCATTTGCCTAATTTGATAGAAATTAGCACCAAAACCAAAACTAGCTCAATTAAGAAAAATTCTGGAACTTCAAAAAGGCTAATATGATATCTTTCGAAAACACCATTATTAAAGCAGCCAAAGTTTCAATACCAAGAGGTAATATTAAGAAATGGATTCAAAATTATACACACCGGGCAAAAAATATTCAAACACTTATAACTAAAAGAAATGAACTACAAAAAAGTGCACCCAAAACCAAAAATATTGTAGAACTGAACTGAACATTGTGATTGCAAAAATAAAAAAGATTATACGTAAATGAGAAAAGGGAAAAATGGAAACAAACTTGTGAAAACCTGAACCCAAGAAACCCAAATACAAAACTTTGGAATTTGGCAAAACAAATTGACAGAGTCCAGCCACAAACTGAAAACACAAATATGATTAAGAATACAGATGGTACACCAGCAACTAATGACAAAATTGCTGCCAATCTTTTAGGTAATTCATATCAAATAAGTAATAAAATCAAGGTTGAAAAAAGGCCCGAATGATTATTCATGACTGTAAAAATGTCACCAGCACTCATAATATTTTCCATGAAAAAAATCAATATGAAAGAGCTAGCTTATGCATTAGAAAACACTGACCTAAACAAGACTCCTGGGCCAGATGGAATCCATGGCCGAATGATATCAAACTTGGGCAAAATTGGCAAAGAAAGACTTCTTAATATTTTCAATAACTCCTGGAAAACTGGAAAATTGCCTCAAGACTGTAAAAATGCAACAATAATTCCCATTAAAAACTTGACAAATCTGCTGATGACCCGAAAAACTACCGACCTATCTCCCTAACAAATATTTGCTGCAAATTAATGGAAAAAAATTATACTCAGACGACTCACCTACCACCCCGACACAAGAAATCTCTTACCAGAAGAACAATATGGATTTAGGAAAGGACATGGAACAATAGACCAACTCTTATTTTTCACACAAAAGGTAAAAGATGCACAAAACAAAAAACCAACTAACCACACCATAGCTGCTTTATAGACCTTACACAAGCTTTTGATAAGGGGGGTATGGAAAAACAAGTTAATTACAAAATTATACAAATATTTCAAAATTGATGGAAAAGCTATCACTTGGATAAATGATTCTCTTAAAAATATACAAATCAGGGTCAAATATAATGGCACTCTATCTAAAACCTTCAAATTGTACCAAGGATTACCACAAGGATCAGTCCTTAGCCCAACTCTCTTCACCCTATTTATTGCAGGCATAGAAGACATTTTTTCACATAAAACCAATATTGGACTTTTCGCTGATGACATTATTCTATGGAGCAGCAACACTAACTGGAAAAAAGCTGAAAGAGATTTGAACAAGACTCTTCTCCACCTAGAAAAATTTGCTAATAAACATAAATTAGAATTTAACCCCCAAAAATCTGAAACCTGTCTTTTTACTACCGATAAGAAACTATACAAAATAAGACCAAATATTATTCTGAAAGAACAACAATTGCAATATAATAAACATCCTAAATATCTCGGCTACACCCTGGATCCAGAAA
Source organism: Cordylochernes scorpioides (assembly GCA_030710605.1). Taxonomy (NCBI): domain Eukaryota; kingdom Metazoa; phylum Arthropoda; class Arachnida; order Pseudoscorpiones; family Chernetidae; genus Cordylochernes; species Cordylochernes scorpioides. Next base: position 2,506,282 of record CP092881.1, on the reverse strand, counting down.
TTAACTCCAGTGAGCATATTTAGGAGTTGTTAGAAAAGGAAGAGACCGACTAAAAATCTTGAAATATATTTCAGGAAGAGTGGGGAGCTGAAGCAACAACAATAAAATTAACTTACACTTCTCTAATGAGACCTATCTTGGAATATGGATATCAAATCTATGGTACAGCATCTGAAACAAATCTAAAAACACTGGAAAGGATACAACTAAATGCAGCTAGAATTATTGCAGGTCTTCGAAAAACCTGCCCTAATGATATTGTACTTTACGAGGCAGACATTATGCCCTTAAAGAATAGAATAAGCTATAATCTGCCAAAATATATAAACAAAATCAAGAGTTATGAAAATAAACACAGAACTTTCAATTACATACTTAATTGGGAACCCAATATAAGACTCAAAAAAGAAGGCCCTCTCCACCTGCCCAAAAGAAATGGATTTTTAAAATATAAAGTGGAAAAATATTATTCAGCTTAAAAAATATCTCCATGCGAACCACTAACAAAATATTATTTTTAATGCCACTTTAAATGAACCCACCAACAGACAATACCAAAATCCAGAATACTTAAAACAATTATCATTAGAAATAATTAATAAAATTCCTAAAAATGCAATAACTATCTATACCGATGGTAGCAGAGACGAGTTGGGACACACTGGTAGTGGCTCTCTCATTAAAACCACAAATGGCAATGAGAAAATAAACAGAAGAAACCCAGAATTTTGCTCAGTCTTCAGATCAGAACTTATAGCCATCTATGAAGTCTTAAAATCCATCAGAAACATTAAACATCACGATATATGGATTCTTACTGATAGTAGAAGTGCCATACAACACTTGAGTCACACAGGGGAACTTAGAGACAAAGTAAGCAGGAACATGATTGGTTATCTCCAAAAACTCTCAATACCTCAAAAATTCATCTTCAATGGATACCCTTACATGTTAGCATTGAAGGCAATGAAGCTGCTGATGCGCTAGCGAAAAAAGGCACAAAAGAACTCTTGCTACAGAAAAATAAACTTACTTTTAAAGAAATAGAAACAGTAGCCAAAATAAACAAGAAATGGAGGATCCCACCTAAGCACAGTTGGTATACCCTAGAAGCAGATGGCCACCCAGACCTTTCGGTCCACAAGCCGGCATGCGAAGCATGCCCTTCGCTGCTATTCTGTTCAACTCATAAGCCAAGTAACGGTATCCAAGCTAGTGCTTGGACATTGTACCTTGAAACACCACCTCCCAGACAACGTGTCTGGAAAGATTTCTATACCGGTGGCCTTTAATCACAGCAATAGAGGACACTATCTACTGTGTCCAGCAGGGACCGCGGGGAGGCAGCCCCCAGTCGACTCTGTTTACTCACAGCTGAGGAAAAGCTCAGCTGCCACGTCGTGGGCTTTCTCAAGAAGCTTGCTGTGATTTCTCAGCAGCTTACTCTCGATCGCGCCCCTCGCCCTCCTTCTCTCTTCCTGTACACCCACTACCCTTGGACAATCCAAGACGTAGTGGCGTGCATTTACATCCCTTTCTCCATAGACGCAATCAGGGTTTCTCTTAATTTTAAATCTGCGGAGACTTGGGGAAGAGCCCATGTCTCGAACTACCCTAATGAGTTTGTGGGACATTACCTTACAGAGGTACTTGGATGTTGTTACCCCATTGAATACCTCTCTCACCCTTCACAATGTTCCTCCATCTGTCCAACCATAAGTCCTGGACGTGCCCCCTGATCCTCCTATAAACTTCTTTCTTGGTCACTGGGGTCCTCAGTGATCTACCTCTTAAGCATCCTGCCTTAGCGATCCTGTCTGCGAACTCATTACCTTCGATGAGGCTGTGCCTCCTAAACCAAGGGGCGCTCCGGAGCCCGCGTCATCATCTCCAGCTCCTGGATTATTTGATGCGCGAGTTGCCCTTTCTCCAGATTGATGGCGACGAGGGCCGACACACAATCTGAATAGAGGCGGTCCGGGCTGAAGTTCTTCTCAGCACACACTCTGAGGGCTACCCTCATCGCAACCAGCTCGGCTGAAAAGACCAATTCGTCCACTTTGAGTGTTAAACTTTCTTGGAAGATCAGCTCTCCATTAGTGAAAATCACTACCCCAGCTCCAGTATTGGTTCCAGACCTACTCCCATCAGTGAAAACCTCCGTGCCATTCCCTGTCGGCTCTCCAGGACTCCAATTCCACTTTGGCAACCACTGCGGAGGCTTTCTTGGGTCCCTCTTTCACTCCAGGGCACCCGCTTCAAGTCCCAGGGCATCTTCCCTGTTCTCCCAGATCTTCTGTCTGATGGTCTCCTCCTCTAGTTTCAACCCCAGGGGAATAAGCCCAGCGAGGACCAATAAGGCCTCACTGCTGGTAGTGCGATATCCCCCTGTGATTCTGAGTGCCGCTGTCCTCTGCACTCTCTCTAGAGTAGTCGCCACCTTCTGATCCCTGTTTCGGCGACACCAAGCCCTGGAAGCATATAGCAGGATTGGCTCGACACAGGAGAGGCAGAGGTTCCTAAAAATAGTACCCTCCTTCTCCCCCCCCCCCCCCCCCCCCCCCCCCCGTTTTGAGAGCCAACCAGGACAGGCCTGCACAACGCCTCCCTGCCTCTCGCCACCATCTCCTCCGCCTGGTATTGCCAACCCATCTTGTCATCAATGACTACCCCCAGGATGGTCATCCTATTGACCAACGCTACCCTACGTCCTTCGATCCGGATAGCCGGCTTGTGTTCCCATTTGATCCCTTTCCTTTTATTTCTTATGTCCCTAGGCTTAAAGCTGAGGGCTTTAGTTTTGGAGATATTGAACTTAAGGCCAGAGTCATAGGCCCAGTTCGAGAGAATTTGGAGAGAAGTTTCACCACACTTCTCAGCCTTCGCTCTCGAAGCAGCCTCAATGATGAGGAACTGGTCGTCAGCATAGAGAACCAGCCTGGCCCCCTCAGGGAGCTCCTCCTGGAAAACGGTGTTGACCAGGATATTCCACAGAATAGGTCCGCAGCAAGAGCTCTGGGGGCAACCCCTAGCACAGTTTATTTCCAACTTCCGCCCACCAAAACTGAGGCTAATCTGTCTATCCCTCAGAAAGTCACGAACCAAGCTGCACAAATTATCAGGACAACCCATGTCCATCAAATTTCTCATCAGCTTGTTCCAAATCATGGAGTTGAACGCGCCATCAATGTCCAGGGCCACGAAAAGAACCCAAGCACCCTTATTTAAGCCCATCTCAGCCACCTCTAACACCTCGTTCAGAGCTGTGGTTGTGGACTTCCCTTCCCTAAAACCATGTTGGAAAGAGGAAAGGAGCTCATTACTCTCTAGCCAGTGCTTCAGTCGCTGAGCTAGTAGGCTATCCAGGACCTTACCTAGACACACTAGTAAAGAAAGCATACGATAATCATTAGGAGAATTACCCTTTCTACCAAACTTTTCGAGAAGCACTACTCGGGTAACCTTTCATGCCTCAGGAAATGTACCAGTGTCCAGGCACCTATTGAATAACCTGGAAAGAAGCGATGGGTGCATCCTTACCAGGGCTTTCACGACCGTGTTATCGATCCCTTAGGGACCAGGAGATTTCCTTTTCCCGAACTTGAAAGCCGTTAGTTTCACCTCATTCTCAGAAAAGGGCGGATCTACTAAACCACAAGTGGTCAGAGAGATATCGTCCTCTGGTTCCTCGTTTCCGAAGTGCCGATCCAAGTTGTTTTTATTTTGTCTTCTGCTTTCGAGCGAGTAGGTCTAGAACACATTCTCTCTGATTTTTCTCATTGTTGGTGGATGAAACAGCACCAGTGATTATTTCGGCCGCTTTTGCTTGAACACTGTCTAGTCTTACTTTTAGTGATGAGCTTGAGGGAGCCCAGACCGGTGTTGCATATTCCATTATCGGCCTTATTAAGGTGGTATATGTTGTTCTGAGAATTCTGGGTTTTGCTCCCCAATTTGTTCCACATAGCCTTCTCAGAATGTTTAGTTTTCTGATAGCTCTATTTGAGGTGCTAATTATGTGTTCTGAAAATTCTAATTCCTCATCAATAATAATTAAAATAAATCTGTTGACATCTTGTCAATACATGCACAGTCTGCACTATTAAAAAAAAGATAATATGCATTATATACACTATGTACAATGAATATGGCGCCTCTTCCAGCGCTGCAGAGTTTGGTGGAGAATCGCCAGTGGGTCTCCAGCGACACCACGCATTTTGCGATCTACGATGAATACGTAGATCGCGTACTTCGCCGCTTAGGAAATGGAGATGGCGTGGTCCTCGAGACCAACTTGAAAGATCCAGGACTGCAGTATCACACCTAGGTATTATGTGTTTCTAATTTTATCAATTATTTGTTTGTTTATGCTTATTTTTTGGTTATATTTATGCCTTTTTTCCTGTGAGTGGAGAAGACGCATAGGTTTGGTTTTATTGGGTTTATGCTCATTTGGAGTTCCATTGCCCACTTCTCCAGTCCTCTCATTGATGTGTTCAGTATTTTTTACGAATTTTCTATGCTGCTACTTGTATGCCATATGGCTATATCATCTGCATAACAGGCAACCTTTGTGTCTTCAATGAGGTACGGATGGATGTCGTTAATATATAGCAGATAGAGTAGAGGACTGAGCACAGATCCCTGAGTTACACCAGTCCATATTCTTCCTTCCTTGGAAAATTCTCCATTAACCCGAATCTTTAACCTTCTTCCCCTTAAGAAGTCTGCAATCCATATTAAGGTTTTTCTCTTACTCCGATATTGTGCAGCTTTTCACGTAATTTCTCCCTCCACACTCGATTAAAAGCTGAGGTCATATCAAGGAATATAGCCGTGGTCTTCTTTGGCGGTTTTTCCTGGAAAGAATCTATTATTGATTGACAGAAGTAGAACAGTTGATCAGTCGTACAGTGCTGGGATCTATAGGCAGTTTGGTAGAAGTTTATTTTATTATTGTTAGTGAGCCAGACTATGAGCCTAGAGTGGATAATTCGTTCTGGTATTTTACAAAGTTTGCTGGTGAGAACAATTGGTCGATAAGTCTTGTATTCCTTGGCATCTTTGTTTGGCTTCAGTATTGGCACTATAATTGATATCTTCCAATTCTTTGGTAGTTTACCAGTTTGCCATGAAATGTTCAGTATTCGTAGGAGTTGATTATTAGCTTTGTCTTCAAAGTATTTAATCATTTGACCAAAGATTAGATTATCTCTTGGTGACCTCTTGGATTTTTTTATTGATGAATTTAGCTCATTCAGTGTGAAGTCTCTCGAGAAAATATCTTGTTGATGGAAGTTTCTTGCTTGTTTAACTAAATGGTTTATATTATTTTTAGAGTCCTGTCTTCATTCGTATAGTTGAGTATGGAAGTGCTTGAAAGATATTCAGCAATTATGTCAGCCATCTGTTTGTTCTCGTTCGCGCTGTTCTATTCATATCGGTTAGAGTATTGGAGGATTGGTGTTGGTTTTGATTGTTCTCTAACACTCTAATCATATTCCAGTGTTGGCTGTCCTTTCTTGGATCCATTTTTTCGCAGAATTTTGCCATTTTTCTTGTTTGCATATCCAAATTTCTTGTTCTATTTTGTGACTAATTTCAATGAGTTCCTTTCTGTTTTCTTCTGTTTTATTTTTTTAAGAAGTTCATTGATATTGTCTCTCTCTCTGATATCATTGCCTCGATATTGAGGTCCTTCCAGTAAGGTATCCACAGGTCTTTACGTCTACCTCTAGGTATCGATGCTTTTGCAGCTTTTGAAATGTTCGAAGAGAATTTTTCCAAGTTTTTGTCAAGCGTTCTGTAATTCAATTTTTCGTTGCACAGTTCTTCAAGCTTTTCTGTGAATTTTTTTCAAGTCGGCTTTCCTAAAGTTCCATGTTCTTTTATTCTAATGGATATTCTCAATTTTCAAGTTTAGGGTTGTTAGAATTGGTCTGTGGTCACTGATTGCACCTCTCAGGATTTTCCATTGTGTTGTGGGTGCGATGTTGTAATTTGTCGCTGTGATGTCTATTGCGGATTCTGTGCCTGTGGACTTAGATAGGTAGGTGTTCTCTCCGTTATTTAACGGTGTAAGGTCGAGGTCGGTTAGCATGTCCTCAACCTGCTGACTTTTGTTATCCTGGACAGGTGATCCCCAAATTGAACTTTTGGAGTTAAATTCGCCGAGTATGATTGTGATATCCGAAGACGCTTCACTTAATGTCTCTATTGTGTGTACCCATACAAAATTCAAAGAATTCACGAGCTGAAAGTTGGCGATTTTGAGATGCGTCAAGAATTCGCTGCATGGGTTTCCGGCAAATTGATATTGATGAAAACTGGCTGTCGAATTTTCTGTGGACAGATGATGCTCACTTTTCTCTAAACGGAGAATTCAACATTCAAAACAACCGCATTTGGGCAACAGAAAACCCTAGGATTTTTACAGAAATGCCACTTTACCAGCCTAGAGTTACAGTTTTGTGTGGGTTCACTTCTTTTATTATTGGGTCATTTTTCTTTGAAAAATCAATGGAAGAACTTTTAAAACCGTTTTTGTAACTGATGAACGTTATGTTCAACTTTTGAGAGAAAAGGGTATTCCCATATTGCAGGGCAAAAGCACTAAGCGAAATAACATTCATGAAAGATGGAGGACCTCCTCATATCTCCCGAAGTGCCAAACAATTGCTGAAGGATACGTTCTGTGAAAATCGTGTGATAAGTCGCCACATTATATACCAGTGGCCTCCAAGATCACCAGACTTGACGCCTTGCGATTTTTGATTATGGGGGTACATTAAGTCGCGTGTTTATCGATGCTGGCCTACCACATTGGCCATGTTGAAGGCTTCTATCAGATGGCACGTTTTATCAATTTCAACAGATATGTTATTTAATGCTGTCCATTCTTTCATTTATCGTCTGCAGGCAGTGATTGAGAATGAAGGGTGCCACATTGAGCAAGGATTGTGACCTAACACAAGAGAGAAGGCAGTTACCTCATGTGTTATATAAGCCGCCATGTATTATATTATCTACCAATATTTTGCAGCTCTTTGTGTTGGGATATGAGGATAATAAATGCTGTCCTCACATCTTGACCCTTTTTTTTTGTGTGAACAGTAATATTTTGTTTGTCATTTGCTCACATATTATGTCGTGCAAACCAGAGTGTTATAACTTCTCGAATAACACTGGTACACACAATTTTTTTCCCTTATGTTTAGTTTTCGCTTTTCGCTCATTAGAAGAAATAGCATAAGGAATATTTTCTGTACACCAATAACTTTAGAAATTTTGTGAAAAAATATAATACAAAATTATTTTACTACCACGTTTTTCAACGCAAAAGGTCGATTTAAAAATTATTTTTATTTGAGGGGACACATTTTTTAAAATTGTGTACAGTATAATAAACAATGATAACATTTGACAAGCCCATAGGATATTTGGAATAAAGTACGACAAATATATTTTGTCACTCCCCTCTATATTTCATTTGTTGGATTATGACAAATATCCAGTTAAATAGTCAAGGGTCGCCAATCAGTCAAGAAACTACACATTTCTTAGAGCAAGAAATCCTATTAATAGTGCCATCATAATTTTTGGTACTATATTTACATTTCAAAAATTCGTGTATTGATATCAGCAGTGTTTTCAAACAATCAATCTATTTCACAAAACCCCATATAAAATATAAATATTTTTGCTACATGTTTTAATTTAAATTTACCTATTTTACATATCTCTGATTGTATTTGAAAATCGTTAACCAATTCTTCATACTTTTGGCGAAGTGGTGTTTTATTAATTTGTTATTTGATATTATTAGGGTTCTCTCCTGGTATTCAAAAAGGAAAAATACGTGTCGATCAGTTATATTTTTCAATTTATCAAACAATTTGGCCGCTGAATCTCTGATTCTGGTAGAGCGCCATCTGGCGAATAAAATTGTAAATAAAATCAATTTCGAATTTTATATTATTTGCCTTAAAAAATCCCATTGCATCCTGAACACAATGGTGTTTATCGCATTGCTCTAGCGCAAATATTCGCGGAGTTATTAATTTTTAAAGTTGTGCGGGACTTTTGGATCACCCTGTAGATGGAAGTCTGAGGGTGCTAAATAAGGGGGATGGCCGAGAAAATCGTACCTCAAATCCGGCAGTTTTGCAATTGCCAACACTTTTGTGAGCAACTGCGTTTTCTTTGTGAAAGATGATTTTTTTTCCCCAAGCCTGGCTTCTTTTCGCTAATTTTGACATCCAGCTGGTTAAGAAGGTTAGATTAATATTCACCTGTATCCATCCAGCCAAATATTTCTGACTTTTTCAAGGTAATCAATTAACAGGATCTCCTTGGCATCCTAAAAACACAGGCCAAGACCTTTCTGGCCTACTAAACCCAGCTAAATGTTAACAGGCAAAGAGGCAAAGTCATACTCCTTTCTTTGTGTGCCTCAGATGTTCCCATCAACAAGAAAGGCACCCAATTACTCTGTATAATGATATAACCACCACAAACACTTCAATTTTTCATATTCACAAAGTTAAGAATGGTTAGGTGAAAATCACATAATTTAATAGCTTCAAATAAAATAAATCAACGCTAAACATATAATTAGGTATTGCACTACTTGGATCAATATATAAATGCTCACTAACATCATTGCTTGCTTCATTTTTCAATAAATACTTTTATTAAGATCTTCAGTCTTATATTCACATCTTCCTGAGAGATTCAGCAAAGAGTGGGGAAAATAGGGAGAAATTAGAATAAATATATATACATAGGTTTTTGAGTAATTTTCCTCTTCTTCTTTTTATATACAGATTCCTTTTAGTTATTGGAGAAGGCAGAAAATCACTGGAAAATCAATAAAAAAGGGGGGAAATATTTATTTTATTATTTTAGGTAGTGACCATTCTTAAGAAACATCTCAAATTGATTTGGTCCTATATACGCGAATATCTCCCAAAATTTCCGCTTTTCTCAGTGAAGAATGGAAACCAAATCCAATTGGGATCTAAACAGAGGTCCCGCCAAGTCACACTTCAGATGTCCTTCAAGTCTCAAGTCCAGAAGTAGCCAAGATGCATGCGAGAAGATGCAGGCCTCTCTGGAAGCTTTCAGCCTTGCGACTAAGAGGAAATCCTCCCTGCTAAGCAAGGAAGATCAGGAGTCAACGAAAGTTCAGATGAAAATTAACAAGACTCTGACATATTTGACGGGTTCTGAACTTGTTTTCTGCTTGTTTCCCTCAGAAGATGGCAGTCTCCTGATGACTAGGATCTTGGGGGATGAGGAGGTACCGACTATCCGAATTCCTGTGGCGAATACAGCTTTCGAAGGTACCATGCACGACAGTCAGGCTCTATTTTCCTCCAATTTCTCCACCAAAGATATCGCACTGATATCCGAGATGCTAAGAATGCCGGTGCAGAATCTTCTCTGCGTGCCACATGAGCAGGAAAGCAGCAAATTGCTTTTGATGCTAGTATGTTTGGTAAACAAGCGCGTGAAGGTACAGATGAAGCTGGATCGGATTTTGTCGACTCAGGATAATGAGCTCTGTGGCGTGGTGGAGTTTACCCCACGTGATGTATCGGTAGTTCGCAAATTCATGACGGTCGAAGCCCAAGATGGTCTTCAGCGTCTCGAAGACGCGGCATTCAAACGAAGAGAAAAACTCATCGAAGGTTTAGTGAAGGGCAGCGAGCAACTCTTGGAGGCGTCCTCGCCAGAACTTCTTGTTGAGAATCTCGTCTCGAAAGCCCGCTCATTACTCAAAGCTGAGCGCTGCTCCCTGTACATGGTCTACAAGTCTTCAGCTGAGGGGGAAGTCGAGGCAAGGTTGGTAGAGTCAGTCCCGAAACTACAGTCCCCACCTGTGGACAGAGCGGTCCTCGACTATATTCTGAGGCACGGGAAATCCCTCAACATCCCCCATGTGAAGTCCAGCTCCATTCTGACATCCCCACATCCAGCCCCCTGCCTTCTCTACGTGCCATTGATCACTAGTACAAAAATTGTAGGACTCTTGGAATTCGCTGACAAGACCGCGGATTTCTACTTTACTGCCTTGGATGAACAAGTGGCTCGGATTTTCGCTTCTTACTGCGCCCTCTGGTGCATCTAAAGCAATCTGTTTGGCTTTATTTGTGGGTCTTTCAAGACAAATTCTTCGTTTTACTTTGATAATTCATTAACTGTTTATGAGGTTTTCCACAGATTTTTTTACTGGAAAATAGAAATGTGTATTCCTTTTCAAATTCATGGATTGAAATTTTGCCTAAAAGAAACCGATCTTGGAAACGGGCAAAAACTTCTCCCAAAATTACAGAAAAAAACATTCGCCATCTTTTGACAATATCTACAATCTAACAGTCTATGGTCAAAGTAACAACATAAGTTTTAGTAAATTTGGAAAGTTCACCTAAAGATTATGTTTTTGGGCTTTGGCCCTCATTGGCACATGAATACCATTCACCCATAACTTGATGTTAATTATCTGTTATAAAACTACGGGTTATATATATATATATATATATAAGAAGGCTATCTTATTTTGAACTTGTGAAAAAATAATTTTTTTTTTGCTGTTTAATATTGGGCAATTTTTGTTTTCAAAAACTTTCTCAGTTATGTTTTTTTTTTGGGGGGGGAGGTGGCATTCATTATTTAATTACAAAAGAAACGACTTCCTATATTGTTTAAAGACAAGATGAGCTTGTGACTTTTACTGCGAGTTTCCTATAATTTTTGGTTTATTAGTATGTGTAATAAGAATTTGTACATTGAAGTTACAAATTTCTGGAACTACTATTTGATAACTCGAACAATCTAATTGGACTGGTCTCTTAAATAACACTCTAGAAAAATAAATTAATTTATTTTAATAAAAATATATAGGAATATGATTATTGAGTGGAAATATTGCATGTATCTTATAAAATAATGAGAATAAAATGCGTTCGCAACAAAAATCATATGATCACATGGTAGTTTTAAAATAACTCGACACCAAAGAGCTTTCTTTTCCATAAAACTAATATATATTTATTATAAAAAGCCATTTTTATTGGATCTTAATGTATAACACTTCTTGCTTTCATTACATTAAAAAATATATATAAAATTATTTTTTAAAATCCTCGCATAGAATGAAATTCGCGTCACATTTCATGCTAAAATAATGCCTAACTATACTAAATTCACATTTCCAAAAAATTAATTGCCAAAATATCAAGTGGAAACCTGGCTCTAAAATTCCCCATATCTGAAAAAAAATCGCGTTGATAGTTTTTACTAATATAAATTGCAAGCGCGAATTCAACAAAATTATATTTCGAAAAAGAAAGAATAAATAATTTTAAGGTAAAGGGTTTCTTTTAATTTTGATTTTCGCAAGCTTTCTAGCAAAATGCCCGTTAAAGTGCTGAAATTTTGCTCGAAAGCTTGGGAAAATCAAAATTAAAAGAAACCCTTTACCTTAATATTGTTTATTCTTTCTTTTTCGAATAATTTCTAGGTAACTATTACTCACATAAAATTATATTTGTTTACAAAAACTTTATTTCAAAATGTTTTATTGAAAAATTCAAAACATTTTTTTATGCATTTTTCAAATGAAAACCACTATATTTATTTTATAAATTCAATGTATTTACTAAAAATATTTTGACTATAAGCACTAATGTTTCTTTTGAGCAGACGACACTTACTTTGAGTTAAACTAATTCTTTGGCGCAGGCGCTGACATGCGCACTCGTTGTTTACATTAAGGTTATCAACACGTCTAGCACTTTTTAAATGTGTCAACTGTTTCGTAAGTGTATAGTTGTATCTTGATTTCATTGTATTTAAAAATTAGTTAAAATGGCGCACACTGAGGAAAGAACGCATTGGATTAAAGAAGGACTTTTCGGATTAGGAAGTAAGTATATTAACAAATATTTAGCAGAAGATATATTTTAAAATATATTAAAATATTGTGTGTTTCTTTCACTTTTTTTAATTGCATGTTTTAAATTCCCTTTTAAAAAATATATATCCTGTGTGTACCAGGAAAATTTTAAAACATTTACAGTTTTTAGTTATTTATATATATATATTGCTTTAAACAAAATACTTTTAAAATGAATGTAAATATTCAAACTCTTAATATAGCTGGTGTGTAAAGTAAAACAAAAATAGGCTCTAAAAATGCATAGATGAAAAACATTTTATTTTAATAAATATATATTATTTTTTTGGAAAATAATCATATTTAACATTTTTTAAACATATTTAAGAAACAAAAAGAATACAGTCTTGAAAATAACTCTTCATATACTAGATTGACCAAGTTGGATTTAAAATACCTCAAGGATCAATAATGAAAAAAGGTAATAAGACCAAATCCAAATAAATAGTGTGTTGTTTTTCCATTTTAATATATTTGGATTTGGTCTTATTACCTTGTATTTCTAGTCTATAATCCAAATTTTGTGCATTATTATTAATAAATAAAAAAAAAGTCTATATATACAGTTAAATCTGTCTATAGCGTCCCCTCTAAATAACGCCTCCCTCTCTATAACGCCCGATTTTAAATATGTAGTACAATGCGATTTACATTAAAATTGACCTGTCTATAGCACCCCCTCTCTATAGCACCCTATTTTGGTGAGTCCCAAGAGGGGGCGCTATAGACAGGTTTAACTGTAAATAATTTTGTCAGGTCATCTTTGATTTTACAAAAAAGGTGTTGTTTCTTCAGATGAATTGATCATGTATTAATGTCACTTTTTTGTGAGATGGTTCAGTTTATAATTCAAGATATGTGCAACAACAACAAAGAGCTATAAAATTTGGATTATTCTATATACAGTTACGAGCAACATTCTTCATCTCCTAATAATCAGTTTTCATCTCTGTCACCGTCTGCTTTTTTTTTTTTGGAATGGTGCCCTCCTATTGGTTGGCTACGGTCACGCCACCTTTGCCCCCCCCATCATGCCCCCCCCCCCCCCCCCCCACTAGCTTTTTCGTTTTTTGTAACTACAGTAATCCCTCGTTAAGACGAACTCAACGGGAGAACGAAATACCCTTTTCGTCTTAAAAGAATTCGTATAAACCGAATTCGTATTAGACGAATTGAATTCGTGGTATCCGGGGGTTGTACTTATGTACTACTGATGAGTAAGAAAACTACATTTCTGAGGAATAATGAATAAATTTATTTGAAAACAATATTAATGAAAAAATATTTTATAATTTTAGGGAACAACAATTATGTATATGTATGTACATAAAGTATTTTATTTTAAAAGACAATATGGATAATATAATCACAATGTAAGGCAATAACATGAGAATATAAGTTTATTTTAAAACACAAATAAAAAAGAACAACAAAAGAAACAACTTACATAATATACTTGGTACATACAATGTTTATGTGTATGCAGCATATGCAGTATGCATAGAGTATTCTATATCTGGGTTTTCTCTGCAGGCTTCAGAAAGTCTGTTATAGTTTTTTGGTGGTATTTGATTGGGCACTGTTTCAGACACTCCCTTCTTATTTTATCCAGGTCATCTTCAAAATGAATATCAATATCCGCAGAGGTTTTGGACAGCTTCTGGAGGGTTTCGAGGGCCGCGATTACTTCCCCTCTAGTAGGCATCATTATCTCTTCTTTCACCTCATCGTCTTCTGTTTCTTCTTTCTTCTTTTCTTCTAATTCGGGTGAACCGCAAATTTCCAACCCTTCATCCAGGGCAACATACTCCAGGAAAGTCAAAGTCTCAGCTGGGTTTGTAGCTGAAAGGAGTTTGGTCCATTCTTCAGGCTCATCAAGCATTGTTTCTGGAAGTGAAAACGAATCAGCTGTTTTGCCTTCAACAGTTGGCCAAGCTTTTTTAAAGCAATTTTTGATTGTTTGACTAGATACAGAGTCCCATGAAGCAGCCATTGCACTCATTGCCTGCAAAATATTCCATTTTACTGTTGTTTGCTCGGATTCTATCCCAAGTAAGGCATTTTTAACGAGCCTTGACTTAAAATGGCACTTGAACGCAGCTATTATCTCTTGGTCAAGTGGTTGGATTCGGCTTGTACAGTTTGCTGGGAAATATACAATCCGGACATTTGGCAGATCCAAGTCTTTTGTATCATGTGCGCTGCAATTGTCCATTGTTAGAAGCACATGTCTATTTTCAGCTGCCATTTTACATTGAAACTTGGTGAGCCAAAATCTGAATGAATATGCATCCACCCAAGCACTTTTTTGATGCGTGTAATCGAAAGGTAAAATTAGTCGATTAATTTTATTCAAACATCTCGGGTTTTTGTACTTTCCGATAATCCAAAGTTTTGATATCTCTGAACCCGTAGCATTACAGCATAGAACTACCATTAAACGTTCTTTACTTTTCGAAGTTCCGTGACACTTGGTACCGTAAAAGTCCAACGAGCGATCAGGAAGTAAGTTATAAAAAACACCTGTCTCGTCGATATTAAAAATGTCCTCATCTTTGTATTCATTTTTAATTTCTTCAAACTTAGTCAGCCAGTCGGTAACCGTTTCTTCGCTTACTTTGTTGATCTCACCACTCACAACAAGAGACGCAATTGTGTTTCTTCTTTGAAATCTCCAGAGCCATCCGTCACTACACTTAAAATTTTCCACACCCAATGAGACACTTATTTCTTTAGCCTTTTCTTTGACAAGTGCGCCGGATACAGGAATATTATTTTGTCTACTTTTTTTAAACCATTTTAAAAGCTCATCTTCCACGTCTTGATGGGATGCTTTTCGATTATATTTTCTTATTTATATTATACTAGACGGGTGACCCGGGCTTCGCCCCGGGATTGACCCGTGTGCATATCTACCCGAGTGATATATATTTAGATAAGATTTTTTTATAATTGTTTGTTATTAGCATTATCTATTTGTTTGCATCAGCATAATTTAATCTAATCTTTGATAGAGGGCGCTGTTCGTGAGCTGAGTAGAATAATTTGAATATATAGTTTTAATAATTGATTTATATATTTTTTAAAATAGTCTATCGTCTTTCCCGTATTTCTTTACCTATGTAGGGAAATTTTGGTTTGAATTAGTGAACTACTGCGAATTTGTATACCGGACATACAAACAAACAAACATACAAACATTCATTTATATATATATAAGATTTAATATTTTTAAATATATGTTTTGTATAAAAATAAGAATAATATAATATTCTGTGAAATTCCGTGAAAGCGTGCGCTCCTTTTGGCTGCTGGCTGGCAGGGGTCACCATGGCCCCTACATTTATCAGTCGAGAAAAACAGCAATACTGGCACAATAGAGTCGAAATTTTCCACTGATTGAGTACATGGAACGACCCCAAGGGGATGGTTTCATAGAAAATGAGTCATCATAACAAACAAAGGACAAATGTTTACACAAAAGACAAAGAGAGCCAATACTTGATATCAACGGCGTTTTTGTTGTTTTAATAGTTTATTGTTTTACTTATAACTCGCCTTTAAAAACATATTAGAATTCGTTTTAACCGATTGATTAGTTCTGCTGGGGGCTAAATTTAATTCGTATTTCGTCATAACCGAATATTTCGTCTTAACCGGCAAAATCTCTTTGGAAAGCATTGAAATTTAACGGGGGAAAAGAAACGGTTCGCGCAAACCGAGAGTTCGTATAATCCGAGTTCGTGATAACGAGGGATTACTGTATTGTGTTGGAGCGGGTCGCTCCTTAAATAAATGCATATATTAGTTAATAACCAAATGGAATCCTCTCTTTCTTTTTCCCAGTAAGAGATCCTACGGAAGCCAACAGTACATAGACAGATAAAGCACATAGGCTATAGTTATTAACTAACATATGCAATTAATTAAGGCGCCAATTTATAATTGTAACAAATAGTATTTGAATCAAAACATTCAATCGGGTAAAACACGGACGTTGCCCGGGTCATTCGGCTAGTAGATTATAAACACAAGGTAATTAGAACAAATACAAATAAATAAATAGTGTGTGATGTTATAGTAACAACGCTGTTTGTGATTGATTGGTGTTATCCTTATTTCTTATCTCCACTCAATCATATTAAGGTATCAAGCTTGTAGAGCTTGTTGATGGTGTCTGTTGAGATGAGTAGAGCTCATCAATAGATGAGCCAATACAGTCAATAATGTGGTTTGGGGTTGCAGGTTGACAATTAGTACTATTGTCGCTAAAAGACACCTCTCTATAAAGGACAGCTTTCACCTTTAAAATTACCATTTTTACAACAACAACAACAAAAAGGCTTTTATTAGGGCCCATTGCCCTGTATGGATTCTCCACACAACAACAAAACAATACAGCAATTCTTCTCCCTTTCCCCTTGTGCACGCGAGTCTTTGTTTGAAAAGGGATTTATTTACACATCTGTTCTAAAACTTTCCTCACAACCTCTTTTGTGTATGAATCTATTTACAATTGATCTGTAGAAATTATAGAGTTCTATTGCTATATTTTTCTTTTCTGAAATAGTTCTCAGCGTCTTCAGTGGGTTGCTAAGTCTCCAGAAGTACCATTTTTACTAATTATCAGCACTTTGTTAAGAGGACACCTCTCCATAAAGGAGACTCCGCAACTAAGTGTTGTCCTTTACAGAGAGGTAGTTCTACTGTATTCGATTTTTTGAAAACACAAATCACCTTGCAATCATTGGTATTATCCTTGAATGGAGGTGCTGCCTCTCAGAATACTAATGTCAGAGTTGTCTTCTTTCCTCATCATGTTAGGACATCCTCTGATGAGGACATTTGAGAATACTAAATAAACCTACATGGGATTTGTGCAAATATAAATCACATTTGTGTATTCATCCTAAAACCATAATATGAATAATACTAAAATAAGGTGAAAAAATAGTACAGTGTGACATTGTACTGGGATAAGGTTCATAAATTAAGAAAAAAGGCATTTCCTTATCGCGCAACTGAAAGTTGCTGATGGCTTGCACCATCTATGATTGATTAATCATTGATTAATCAAGAATGGGTATTTGGCCAATTCTGGAATAATTAAAAATCAACGAGAATAGTTGATATTTATTCCGATAGATGGCGCAAGCCATCAGCAACTTTCAGTTGCACAATAAGGAGATGCCCTTTTTTTCTTAAATAAAATAAGGTATTCAAAAGTCTCTACAGACTTGAAATCCTAATATGATTGAGTGGAGATAAGAAAGAGTTGAAGATGTAAGAATCTGTTTCCATGGAAGCTGGTCATTAAGCAATGTCTATCACATTGCTTCTTCTTCTTCTTTCTTAACTCCACTCAATCATATCAGGGTGTCAAGCTTGTTGATGGGGTCGGCCGGGGAAGAGTAGAACTGAACAAGTACTGCGACACTCTGTCTTTGCTTGACAGCTGTTTATAACGGAGCTCTCTCTTGATGATACCTCCAGGTGTAGCATTCAAACAGGTATAGTAGAATTTCCTCCATGAAAGGAGACTCTCGCTAAAAAACACCTCTCTATAAAAGACAGTTTTCACCTTTAAAATCATAATTTTTACTAATTATCAGCTTTCTGTTAAGAAGACATCTCTCCCTAAAAGACACTTTGGCTCTACAATTATGTGTTCTTTACAGAGAGTTTGTTCTACTGTATTTGATTTTTTTTTTTAATCACAAAAGGTATTAAATCCATTGTTTATACACCATTTTCAGATGATAAGGCACAATTTGGATTATAGATTATAAACACAAGGTAATAAGACCAAATAAATAAATAGTGTGTGAGGTTTCAGTAACAGCTATATACATATATAGATTCAGTACTTTTGTCTGAAGATGGTAACAACGTTTTTGACATCCATGGGTGCGCACATCAGTTATTCTCTCAGATTTTTTCCCCATATGTAAAATGATAGCACTCACTAATCTAGATTTTTAAAAATTTATCCCAGATGTACTCATGGTACAGACTATGATTATCATGGGTAGTTAGTGATTGCCTTTTGCTGTAAGAGTACACTACTTGTTTTATACGTAGAAAGAAGTTTGAAATTTACATTTAAAAAGGGTCCGAGTTCTGTTTGGTAACTTACACTCACTGGTGGACTTGAGAAAGAATTGATGTCAATTGAAGTAGAAAAAGTGTTCAATGCAGAGATCCTGGGTTGTTAAGAAATCAAGGCTGTGTACCATTTCTCTGAGTTGTCTCCTCAGCGGCGAAATACATGGTGTCGCTGGAGACCCGCTGGCGATTCTCCACCAAACTCTGCAGCGCTGGCGCCATATTCATTGAACATAGTGTATATAATGTATATTATATATTTTTTAAAAATAGTACAGACTGTGTACTTTGCATGTATTGACAAGATGTCAATAAAATTATTTTAATTGTTTAAGTTGTCTATAGTGGTGGCAATGTGAGCTGAGTGTTTCAGCGGGGATACTGTATGGACTCACCAATGTGGTGGTGGGGCATCCTCTGGACACCATCAAGACCAAGATGCAGGCGCAGCACGGTTTTGAGAAGACTTCCATGGTGGGCACCTTGATGAAGACTTACAAGAAACAAGGCTTCATTGGATTCTATAGGTACATCCCCTTACCTACCATTCCAATACAACACCTGGGAATGACATCTCAGACATTGTCCTGGAGCATCTTGAAGCCGGTTATGTCAGGATTGTATAACTGCCATTGATTTTAAAATATCAACATAAATTCAACACGTTTCTGGAGATAAGTCTCTTTTCATTTTATTAACTTTCATTAATTTACAAAAGTCCAACCCCACCAGAGAGTGCAAGTAACCAAACGGGGCTCTGGCACATTTGTAAGTGCAAAGTCGAACTGCTTTTCACATGTGTAGACATGTGGTGCGCTTACAGTAAAAGCAGTCGCTAACTACCCACCATGATTATCATGGCTTGTACCACGTGTACTAGAGATAAGCAAAAAAAAAAAAACTTTCATTAATAAGGCACAATTTGGATTATAAATTATAAACACAAGGCAATAAGACCAAATAAATAAATAAATAGTGTGTGACATTTCGGTAACAACTTTGTTACCATCTTCAGACAAAAGTACTGAATAATACTGAATCATTAAATACTTTTGTCTGAAGATGGTAACAACGCTGTTACCTCACACACTATTTATTTATTTGGTCTTATTGCCTTGTGTTTATAATTTTCATTAAATTTATTTTATTAAAATGAAAATACTTCTCATATCCCTGTTTAATTATATAAAGGTCTCTATCATCTCACCTTTACAAGGTTTAACACTCAATATAAAACACCATATGTAGGTTACATGCTTTTGGTTTTATTTGTTTGTAAATCACATTTGTAACATCTCTAGCATTATCTTGAATTTATAATCTATAATACAAAAAAAAAATTGTGTCTTATCATAAATTGAAACTATTTTTGATACATATGATTCTAAATTAAATTTTATTGCCATCTATCGTTAAAATTTTACACAAATAAATTTACTGGCAATGCGTTTCTTTTAAATATCATCAAATATTATCAAATATTATCTCTACAGACCTTACTGCAATGATATGAGTTATTGAATGAGAGGGCTTGGCTCATCAGTAGTGAACCCTCGGTTTTGGCAAAACCGCTGAGAGGGTTCACTACTGATGAGCCAAGCCCTCTCATTCAATAACTCATATCATTGCAGTAAGGTCTGTAGAGATAATATTTGATGATATTTAAAAGAAACGCATTGCCAGTAAATTTATTTGTGTAAAATTTTACATATGATTTGAGTGCTTTAAATACAAATTGAGTATAGTGATTCTCTACATTCAATTATAAACTTATAGGTATGTATTTCTATATATTTAATCACATACAGTAGAACAACCTCTCTGTAAAGGACAGCACCTAATTGCAGAGCTAAAGTGTCCTTTAGAGAGAGGTGTCCTCTTACCAGAGAGCTACTAAATAATAAAAATGGTGATAAGGCACAATTTGGATTATTTATTATAAACACAAGGTAATAAGACCAAATCCAAATAAATAAATAGTAACAATGCTGTTACCGAAACGTCACACTCTATTTATTTATTTGGATTTGGTCTTATTACGTTGTGAATAAATATGGTAATTTTGAAAATGAAAATTGTTCTTTATAGAGAGATTTCCTCTAGTGTGGGTGTCCTCTCATGGAGTATGTTCTACTGTATATATAAAAAATGTTATAAAACCATCTCTTACATGAGAGTTATCCAACAGTGTAGAGAGCAGTGATGTGGTTGCAGAGGTTCTATCCCACCTCTCATGGGCTCCGGCATCTACAGATCCTCTCAGTTTGCCTGTCTGGAGGCCGTGTGAGTTCAACTTTATATTCTATACACACATAAATTTGTGATGATATTCATGTACCACAACAGAAGTACTTTCTAATATAAGAAAATAAACACCTAATCAAAATAATTTAATAGTGTGTGATGTTTCAGTAACAACATTGTTACCATCATCAGACAAAAGAATAAATGAGAAAAAATATCACAGCATGTTCTTAAATAGTACAGTTATCAAATAATAATCAACTTGATAACAGTACTAAAACAAGGTAATAAGACCAAATCCAAATAAATAAATAGTATGTGACGTTTCGATAACAGCGTTGTTACCATCTTCAGACAAAAGTACTGAATGAGAAATTTTACCACAGCATGTTTTAAATAGTTCTAATCTATACATATCTAATCTTATCTAATAATCTATTTAAAACATGCTGTGGTAAAATTTCTCATTCGGTACTTTTGTCCCCATGACCTGGGATAAACTAATCACATTGTGAGTACAAGTAACCAACCAGGGCTCTGGCACACTTGTAAGTGCAAAAGTCAAACTGCTTTCTACATAATACAAGAAAATAAGACTTAATTCAAATAATTTATTAGTGTGTGACGTTTCGGCAACAATATTGTCACCATCATCAGACAAAATAATAAATGACACCTGACATGATTGATGATGGTGACAATGTTGTTGCTGAAATGTCACACACTAATAAATTATTGGGATTATTATCTTTTATTATAATCTATAATCCAAATTGTGCTTTATCATTCTTTCTACATATGTAGACATGTTTTTTTTTTTGCTTATCCCTAGTACACGTGGTACAGGCCATGATAATCATGGTGGGTAGTTAGCGACTGCTTTTTACTGTAAGCGCACCACATGTCTACACATGTGAAAGCAGTTCGACTTTGCACTTACAAATGTGCCAGAACCCCGTTTGGTTACTTGCACTCGCTGGTGGGGTTGGACTTTTGCAAGAATCGGGGGGGCCATTGGAGCATTTTTTTTTTTTAAACAGAAAAAAGTGTCCAATGCGGGGATCGAACCCGGGTCGTAGTGGTCGTAAACCAAACAGTTTAACCAGCCTTCCACCGACATTCAGTAAAGACAGTCCCCAACAACTACCCACCATAATACCATGTATACTAGGGATAACCTTTTTTTATATGGTAGTTTATTATTATTATGTTCCACATTTTCAAATATAATTCATGTTTGAGAGATATCTCTGCCTGAATATGCATCTACAATAAAGTTGCATAGTCCCTCACCAACAATATCTGTATCTATCTCTAGATTGGTTTCACAAATATCAAAACATTTTTTTCATTAATTCAGTACTTTTGTCTGATGATGGTAGCAACGCAGTTACCAAAACATCACACACTATTGTTATAATGTGTCAAAGATCTTAGAGGCGACAACCACTCATTGTCTGGCTGAAAAGAATTTATTTTACAGCGAGTAGAATTTACATATTTGAAGGTTGCCATGGATTTGCGTAGCATTATAAGATAAAATTTACATATGAATGAAAATAGTTAATCATATCAAATGGACTAATGCATAGTATATGATAATTTACCATATATCACAGCAACTATTTACATATTTACTTTCTCTTATTTACCTTGTGTTTCTAATCAATAATCCAAATTGTATTTCGATGCACTAGCGCGCCATCTGTTATCAAATTACAAAACTATTTTAGACGCGTAATATTCTTTTTAAAATAAAATAATTTCTACTGCCCTTACTGCAATGGAAAAAATTAATGGGAGGGCCTGGCTCATCAGTGGTGAACCCTCCCAGCGGTTTCGCCAGTTTAATCTACCATACCGCTGTTATATTGCATTTTTGGAACTTCCTTTTATAGTGATACTGATGCTTGACTCTTCGATTTATGTCCATAGTTCATCTAAAATACCCATTTGAAGAGTCAAGCATCAGTATCACTATAAAAGGAAGTTCCAAAAATGCAATATAACAGGGGTATGGTAGATTAAACTGGCGAAACCGCTGGGAGGGTTCACCACTGATGAGCCAGGCCCTCCCTTTAATTTTTCCATTGCAGTAAGGACATTAGAAATTGTTTTATTTTAAAAAGAATATTACGCATCTAAAATAGTTTTGTAATTTGATAACAGATGGTACCTCACATAGATCAAATAAAGGTAGTCAGACAGTCCATGCTGTGCAGCTACACCTACATGGATACCCCACTTGGCACCACTAAGATTCCCCTTACTGGAGGCATTGAATAGTAAGTTGGTCTCTTCACTAATGTAGTAATATATATTAATGGTGAAAAACTTTTAAAATTACAAAATATTCCCTCAGTTTCTTTTTATTTTAAATTGCTAGCTTACAAGTGATAATCACTCTTCAACAGGCTTAATATATATATACCATAATTATAAATAAACACAAGGTAATAAGACCAAATCCAAGTAAATAAATAGTGTGTAATATATAAAATGGAGTCATCTACATATCTTTTGAAATAATAAACATCATTTTTAAGTGAATTTAGAGCTTTGATTTCTAATTGTCCTATAGTAATACAATTTGCATTTGGTGATATTGGACTTCCCATTGTTGCACCTTTTCATTTGGAGATATATTTGGTCATTATAATAAAAGGAAACAAGACCTAATCCAAATAATTTATTAGTGTGTGACGTTTCGGCAACAACATTGTCACCATCATCAGACAAAAGAATAAAATGTTGTTGCCGAAACGTCACACACTAATAAATTATTTGGATTAGGTCTTGTTTCCTTTTATTATAATCTATAATCCAAATTGTGCTTTAACATTGGTCATTATAAATAAAGTATGTTGTTTTCAAACAAAATTCTATTCCCATTAAGAATTCTAATTTTGGCAAATTATTTATTTTTGATTCTTTGGATTTGGTCTCATTAACTTGTGTTTATAATCTATAATCCAAATTGTGCCTTATCTTAATTATAAATAAACAGCCTCAAAATGTAGATAAACTTCAGCATGCCAGCTTAGTGGACATGTAACCTTAAATAAGATAATAATAAATTTGAGAGTCAGTCAGGCAAGGTGCAAGTAAAAATTGTCAAGATTACCTCAGACAAAATGGAAATTTCCTAAATTATCACGTGGACCCTTCCCGGGGTTCTTCCATAAGTCATTAGGGAGTTTTACGACCGCCACTGGATGACAAACATCTCATAAGACCCTCCTGGACCTTGTCTGTGTCGGATTGCCTCTCTTAGGTGCCATTCAACCTGCCTTATCCTTTCTGTATTAACCCTGACGTCTCTGAAGCCACAAGGCCTTTGTGGTGCTACATGCAACAGCAACAACAAAAAGCTTTATTAAGACCTTATAGTCTTATACAGATTCTCCAAGCAGAAATGTAGGATACATGCAGGAAAAAAGTAATAGTACCTTAATGGTAATATGATATTTATATACAAGATAAATTATATAAAGACAATTAAGCTAATAGATTAGTGTGGGTAAATTGGAGGAAATGTATTATACATGGAGGTGCTATATATGTAAATAAGACACATCAATATTGATGGAAAAAACTAGGTATGACTCAATCTAGCAGACAGGTTGGTGACATCAGAATGTCCACCTGGAGACCATGGTTTTGTGTTATGGCCCTCCTTGCTGCTATTGCTTGTGGTGCTACATGTACATATGTAAATAAGACATCAATATTGATGGAAAAACTAGGTATGACTCAATCTAGCAGACAGGTTGGTGACATCAGAATGTCCACCTGGAGACCATGGTTTTGTGTTATGGCCCTCCTTGCTGCTATTGCTTGTGGTGCTACATGTGCATATGTAAATAAGACATCAATATTGATGGAAAAACTAGGTATGACTCAATCTAGCAGACAGGTTGGTGACATCAGAATGTCCACCTGGAGACCATGGTTTTGTGTTATGGCCCTCCTTGCTGCTATTGCTTGTGGTGCTAAATGTACATATGTAAATAAGACATCAATATTGATGGAAAAACTAGGTATGACTCAATCTAGCAGACAGATTGGTGACATCAGAATGTCCACCTGGAGACCATGGTTTTGTGTTATGGCACTCCTTGTGGTGGCCAGAGTCTTCTAGATTGAAAAGACAGTGACTATATTTTGCTTCATTTTGATAGGAGAGGTGTATTTAATATTTTAGGACATGTAGGATTGAGCTATGGATGAAGCGCTAGATGGTGGGAGTAAGAAATATATAGATTCACATGTTTGTGAAATTTGACAAATTGCAAAAAGACATAAGAAGCTGCTACTCTTTTTTTTTTTTACTCTAATACAGTAAAACAAACTCGGATTCTCCGCTAGGAGGCGGCACGAATAGGCTGCAAGCAACGTCGCTCTCGGTAAGTGAACTGTCTTACTAAAATATTTCCTCTATTTTTGCTAAAGTTCAAACTCAATATATCTGAAATGAAACCTTCATATCCAATATATCTTACCATCATAATTTTATGTCTATTAGACAAGAATTCTGAGTTAAATTTACATACTTTCAAGCCGGATACATACGGCGGCAAAAAGATTTGCTTATCACGCGTCAATATTTCACTTTCAAAATATTTCCGAAACTTTCTCCTTATATGTGTAGTTTTAATGCTCTTGGTATTAGCTGGTATTGAACAAAATCCAGGCCCTAGGATGTCCAAACAAACGACGTTGGAAACAAGCTTAGATAGGGATAAAGAGATCAAAGATCTGATAAATGCACTCACCAAAAGGCTGGATAACTGGGGTGAGAGGCTGGAATCCCGTCTTTCGGCAATCGACGATAGAGTAGAAAATATAAATCAAAGACTGCAACAATTAGAGGAATCTTCTGCCGTTACAAAGGCAGCACTCTCTCAAAACTCCAAAAAAATAAAAGACTTAGAAGACCAGCTTGAATACTTGGATGCAAAGAGCAGAGAAAGGAACCTTATTTTTTACGGAATAGAACAAGACATTAACGAGGACTGCCGAGAACGGATACGGAGGGTTATCGAAGAAAATATGCGGACAACGGAGAAGATAAACATCACGCGATGCCACCGAGTATCCAGAAAACCTGGTGCACCGATCCTGGTTGAAGTCCCAGAACAAAACGATAGAACAACTCTATTCAAAGCTGCTTTCAATCTAAGAGGAACTAAGATTTCACTATCGAAGGACTATAGTATGAAGATGAGAGAACAACGACGCGTTCTGAATGTCAAAAGAAGAGAACTCGTCGAAAAAGGTACTCTAGCTAAGCTAAGGGACAATAAGTTAATAATTAATGGCATAGCATATAAGGTCTGTGATGGACAAATTGTAGATGCCAATGGACATTCATTGTAGCAGGCAGATAGGAAACAATCACTTGTAAATAGTCAACCCATTGATAAACTGATCTCTAATACAATGTCCATACAGCCACTTTATGATAAAACACTCACGGCTAAAACTTCTAAAATTAAAAACTCAAAGGCTATGGATAATATATCAGATAGAAATACAACTAAAATTAGGTATACACATACGAAAAACTGTGAATCGGCAATAAAAGACAAACAAGTAACTCAGGCCAAACATATAGATACTAAAATTAAAATATTACAATGGAATATAAATGGATTCAATAGAATAACATCAATATTTCCACTCGTTGAATACCTAAAAAAATACGAACTTTTTGCACTAAATGAAACATGGATCACTGGTGTTATTGAATTGTTAACTGATGAATATTACATAATTCAAAGCCCAGCAATGAAGACAGAACTAAAGGGAAGGGGCTCGGGGGGAATTCTGATTGGAATAAAAAAAAACTTCCAACATACGGTTAGAAAAATCGAAACAAACCCTTACTGGATATCTGTCTTGACACACAAATTTCTAGACAAAACCACCGAGAGTATATGTTTGCTGTTTGCTTATTTACCTCCTAATGCATTACAAGAACAAAATTTAACAAATTTACTTAGGCATATTGATTATCACATGAGTGAAGGTAACGAAGTACTAATAGCTGGTGACATCAATATTAGAATAGGCAATGCTGGAGGCTTCCATAACCCACTGAAACTAAATTCACCCCTCAACAAATATAGGAATTCTAAAGACCTAATATCTTCGAAACTATCTGAAAAACTAATTTCCTTCACTGATTCAAATTCTATAACAATAGCTAATGGAAGAACTAAGGGTGACACGCACGGCTCATTCACTTTTATTTCAGAAAGAGGTTCATCGGTTTTGGATTATTTCATGTACACACACGGTTTAACACAGATCATATCGGATATGTGGATCGAAGAACTTTCATATTCAGACCACTTACCAATTGTTTTACAAATTAATACTGGGTATGAAGCTATTAAATCCTCGTACAAAAATGAAATACTAACACGAAAATTCATTTGGACGAAAGAAAATGTGGAGATGCTAAAACATAATTTAAGTGATATTGAAGTTGGAAATGAAACCGATATTAACACAGAAACAGCAAATTTTACTAAACAGATCTACACGGCAATGGAATCGGCAAATATAATTAAATTTGCTAAACGACGACACCAACTTTCAAAACCTTGGTATGACAAAGATTGCTATATTATGAAAAAAACGACCAAAGTAAGTTTACAAAGATGTAGGAACTCAAATAACATACACGACCGCCAAAAATATATTGAGGCTAGGAGGGAATATTTTAAGCTCCTGCAAAGAAAAAGAGATGAATTCAATAAGGACAAGAATGAAAGGATAAAGAACGCCAAAGATCCCAAATCCTTCTGGAATGCCATTGCATCCTTCAGAAAAAAACCAATAATACAAGGTGAGATTGATATAAAAGAATGGTTTTTATTTTATAAAAATTTACTGAACAAAGAAAATAAAGAAGCTACTTTTACGGTAAACCAGATGATCGGTTGGAAAGATCCAGATTTAGACGCGGAAATAACCCTTGAAGAGATCCATGATGTAGTAAAAAAACTAGCGAACGGCAAAGCAGTGGGACTCGATGGTATACCAAATGAGTTGCTAAAGAATTTACCAATACCGACTTTAAATAAATTGAAAAACCTATTCAACAAAATAATGTCCACAGAAAAATACCCGCAACTCTGGACGAACTCAATAGTACACCCTATATATAAAAGCGGTGATAAGAATAACCCAACAAATTACAGAGGGATTGCCCTCTGCAGTAATATATCTAAATTATTTACTACAATACTAAGAAACAGATTAAACAACTGGATAGAAAAAAGAATGATTATTTTAGAAAACCAAGCAGGTTTCCGTAAGAACCGATCATGCACTGACCACATAATACTACTGAATTCACTCATCCAATTATCTCTGAGAAGAAAACGAGGCAAGCTATATGTCTTCTTCGTCGATTTGACTAAAGCTTTCGACACAGTCCCACATGATTTACTTTGGCAAAAATTGCATAAAATGGGCATTAGCAATAAATTTGTAATGCTGATAAAAAACTTTTACCAAGAAGCTAAGATCACTATCCGATGGAAAGGACAATATTCAAATAATGTGAAAATTAATTCTGGAGTGTTGCAGGGAGAATCACTTTCCCCACTTTTATTTATACTATATATGGCCGACCTAATAGAACTTTATAATAACTCAGCACTTACAGGATTTCATCTCCCTGATTTTGGCGTTTTACACCTACTTATGTATGCGGATGACATAGCCATAATTGGAGAATCGAAAATTAATCTTCAAATTAAAATCAATTTACTAAAGTCTTACCTGGATAAGAACAAATTAGTTTTAAATGAAAATAAGTCCAAAATAATAGTATTCAGAAATGGAGGAAGACCGGCAAGACACGAAAACTGGTACTGGGGTGACACCCCACTGACTGTTGCGTCCAATATTACATATCTGGGATATCCATTCACTTCCACTATTAATAGTAAAAAGGTAGCCCTCTTTTATAAAGCCAAAGCAAATACGGCAATAAATGCAACTATTAGACTGATAAAAAAAAAAAAAATTAACTCATTAAAAGTTGCTCTGAATCTATTTGACTCAGTTATTAAATCAATACTGCTCTATGCGGCCCCTGTGTGGGCTTGGGACAATACGGATATTATAGACCAATTACAGAATACGTTTATCAAAAATTTTCTGAATCTACCAAGATATATACCAGGGTACATTGTAAGGCTGGAAACAGGCAGAATATCTTTGACTTTTACAACGATCAAATTAATTTTGAAATATTTCATTAGATTACAAAAAATGGAAGACAATAGACTACCTAAGCTATGCTGGAATAGATTGAAGGAAATTTCCTTAATGACAAAAAAACCTATAGGATTCTGTAAGAATATTATGGATATCATCAATCATTGTGGACTCACATGGCTAAACTATAGGTTAAATTATGATGACATACAGATCGAACTTCCGAATATACTAAAAATAAAAATTGAACAGCTATTGCAGCAAGATCTGGCAAAATTATCTCTTACGAAAACATACTCAAACTATAGGTTACTTTATGATTCATTTATTCCAGAAAATTACTTTTCATGCTATCTGTCTTCAGCTTTAGTGAGTTTTATTGCACAGATCAGATTAATGTCAACAATGATCAAAGAAAATCATATTTACGCAATTAAGAAAGAAGATTTGTACTGTGGGTTATGTGGAAGTCAGATAACTGATGAAATATACCATTTTATTGCCGAATGCGGGGATCTGGAAGGAGAGAGAAAAAAGATCCTGAAAAGTCTTCCTAGACCGCATTTGAACTCAATAAAGCTAATAAAAACTGTTTCAGATAAGAAAAGTTGGGCAATTGAACTGTTCAACTTTCAAAAAGCGGTTGGGAATAAAATTGCACTCATGGAAGAGAGAAGAACAGGGGCACAATAAAAAGTCACCCTGTTTGACATACCTTGACTGTAAATACTATATTTTCACCTGTTCTCTTATGGTTAATATTGTCTGTAACTCCACGGAGAATCCGTACAGGGCAAGATGCCCTAATAAAGCTGTTTTGTTGTTGTTGTTGTTGTTGTAAAACAAACTCCCTGTAAAGGACATCTAATTGCATAGCCAAATTGTCCTTTAGGGAGAGGTTTCCTCTTACCAGAGAGTGTCAAAATAGTCAAAATGGTAATTTTGGGAATGAAAACTGTCCTTTGTAGAGAGGTGTGTGGAGGTTCTACTGTAGAAAAGAGTTGCGGCAGCCTTTTTTTGTAATATAGTGTTGTTGTAACTAAAGGTGTAAAGACATTTCTTATCCTTACTTTTCCTCTATTATCATTTTAATATATATACTCATTGTGACAAAACTTAAGGAAGTTTTATATTTTGATGTCGCTGGTTGTCTTGAAGAAGACAGGTTGTTCACGCTTGGTCATCTCATGAGTCTTCAATAAAGGTCACTGTAATATATTTCAGAGTTATTGTCTGAATATCTGATATACATGCTAAAAGGTACAACTTCCTTAATTTTTGTCTCCATGAGTGTATATTTTAATACATTTACTTATAATTAGTGATATCCCCATACACATAACAGTTCTAATTTATACAGAATGTGCATATAGAAATTAGTGTTAATTCCTACTAGACTGTTTATCTAACACACATATATAGTGAGACCTTGTTATAACAGCTTCTCTTATAACACAGCAAATTGGATATAATATGATACAGTAAAACCCTTCTATAGGTAACCCCGATGGAACCTGTGATTCACTATAGCTCATGTTCGTTATATAGCCATATTTCACTGTATTTTAAAATATAAAATGGGGATTATTTCAGGTTGGTTATAAGGAAGATTCTTTATATCCTTGTATTTATGACAATCAAATTTGTTTCATCGAAGAAGTTGGAAAGGATTTCTCCTCTTTGATTATCCTCATGAGATCCCCACAACTGGCTTTTGCCGTTGAAGTCACCAAGAATGATTGCATTATCTGCCATGAGGCTGGCTATGGTATTTAATATAAAATGAAAGGATTTAAAAGCATGAATGTTTCTTTTATACATAATACACACTTCTACTGCCCTTACTGCGATTAAAAAAAAAAAAAAGCTTATGTCCATAGTTTTC
Organism: Cordylochernes scorpioides; assembly: GCA_030710605.1. Lineage (NCBI taxonomy): Eukaryota > Metazoa > Arthropoda > Arachnida > Pseudoscorpiones > Chernetidae > Cordylochernes > Cordylochernes scorpioides. Next base: position 2,475,851 of record CP092881.1, on the reverse strand, counting down.
TTGAAAACCATTTCTGAGATTCCATCCTTCAGTGCTGCGTATATAAGCAGAATCGTCCAATACAGTATTAGAGCTCTGAGAAGCGGTCTGGTGGATTGAATTGGCGAAACCGCTGGGAGGGTTCACCACTGATGAGCCAAGCCCTCCCAATACATATTTTTTCATCGCAGTAAGGACAGTAGAAGTTTTTTTTATGTATAAAAGAAACATTCGTGTTTATAAATCCTTTCATTTTATTTGTATAGATGGCACGTTATTTCTTTGTGTATGGTATTTAATGGTGATCCTGGTTTGTTCGGGGGATGGTAGCAGTTGAAGATATTGATTGGCTTTCTATTGGTTTCTAAGATTTGTGTCCCCAATATTTCTGTAAATCCTGTATTTGTTGTGATATTAATTTTCTTGAATGAAACTCTCTTGGTGAGTACCACCAATTAAGGATTATAAGCCCTACTAAAATGTCCACTCTGAGCTGTGTTCCTCCAATCAATCAGAGGAGGTACTGGCTGAGTGGAATTCCACCCCCCTTATCTCCTTCTCCACCCAAATAAACTTGGCTATCACAAGTACCTATAGATTAGAATTGACCACTGCTCTTGTTTTGTTCTTCTTATCTGGTCAGAACTGATGCACAGTCTTCCCTGTTTGAGAACTATATCTCTCCATGACATTTGGGGGTCGGTGGAAGGCTGGTTAAACCGTTTGGTTTTCGACCACTACGACCCGGGTTCGATTCCCGCATTGGACACTTTTTTTCTGTTTAAAAAACAAAACAAAAAAAAAATGCTACAATGAGCCCCGATTCTTGCAAAAGTCCAACCCCACCAGCGAGTGCAAGTAACCAAACGGGGCTCTGGCACATTTGTAAGTGCAAAGTCGAACTGCTTTTCACATGTGTAGACATGTGGTGCGCTTACAGTAAAAGCAGTCGCTAACTACCCACCATGATTATCATGGCTTTGAGATAAGAAAGAAGAAGATGACATTTGATCAGTGACTCAATATATTTTATGTCCACTTCCCACAGTCCCTCCACTCACACTTCTGAAATGTTTGAATTACCCCCATGACTTCATATCACTTCCTTCCCCCAATGATAACCCAACCTCTACATTTTATTTGCATATTTGAGCTCACCAAAAACACATTTTGGTTTGCATTAGATGCACTAAACAGGACCTTTGGGAGAGGCTGCTGTTTATCACCAAACAGCTCGAGGAGCTCATGGAGAATTTATGTAATCTTTGTCAAGTGGATAAAAATAATAGATTTGAGCTTACTGTCACTTTTTGTTTTCTTCTTCTTCTAAATTTTATTTTTTGTGAAGTACACATCTTCACAGGGGGGACAAAAATTTATTTACAACACACAGCAAAGGTTGTCCTTTAATGGAGGCTTATGTCAATTCTTGAAGTAACCTCACCCATTCTTACCTATGAAATTTTCTATGATGTTTTTATTTACAGTACTTTAAATAACTCTCTCTTTTGTATATCTTGAGATTTACATTCAAGAATATTTAATAAAAATTTCTATTATTATATTGTGATAATGCACAATTTCAGTACTTTTGTCTGAAGATGGTAACAACGCTGTTACCGAAACATCACACACTATTTATTTGGATTTAGTCTTATTACCTTGTGTATTATTATATTGTTTTTGAAAACTCTTCCAGAGAAGTCTCTAAATAATGTTTTCATAGGAGAAATGCAGGAACACATAGAATTATAAATGGATATCCACGCTGCACGCGTTTGTTTTTGTAAATATATCTGGTAAGATAAAGTTGATATTTTATTAAGCCCGTTGAAGAGAGATTATCACTTGAAAGCTAGCGTTTTGTAATAAAAACAAACTCATTGTGAGAAAATATTTTGTAATTTTAAAACTTTTTTCACAATTAAATCATGAACATAGAGCTTTGTAAAACGACACTTGAAGTTACACCGCATGAGTTTCTTTCAACGAAAAATCATTTTTTTTTATTTCAAGGTGAAATATCGACTATTTCTAACCTTTTTGTATGAGGTATGAAAGGATGAATTATGAAAAGTAATCGATATTTCACCTTGAAATAAAAAAAAAATTGATTTTTCGTTGAAAGAAACTCATGCGGTGTAACTTCAAGTGTCGTTTTACAATCACAGGCCGCAGTGTATTATATTGTATTATAGAGCTTTGTATGTACAACTAGCTCCTATTCTATAGACCAATTGGTGGAGAGGAGTTAGCTGTAAGTGTGTGTGTACAGTAGGATCATCATGGCAGGGATCGTGGCAGGGTCAGTGAGGGCCCTCATGGAGTGTCCCATGGAGTATGCCAAGGTGAGACCAAGGCTGCACCAACTATCCACTACTGACAATTGTCTCCCCAGATAAGGAGACAGACCAATCAGAACTGGAAGCTGAGGCACTGCTACACAGTAAGTCTGCTACTGACACTACTCTAGTTCTCAAAACCATTTGTTGACTGGGACTATCATACTTTCTAGTGCTCTCCTGAAAAACACTATTTTTATGGAGAGATAATGTATTAACACTGGACTCTCTTCAAACAAGATCATGGACAATAGCCTACAGCACCCAGTGTTCCCAGGTGGTCATCCTCCCTAGTACTGCCCGGGCCCGACATTGCTTAACTTCGGTGATCGGACGAGAACCAGTGTTTTCAATGTGTTGGCTATTACCTTTAGCCTAAGATCATAGACAAAACTTAAAGAAGTTTTACCTTTCAGCATGTATATCAGGATTCAGATAATAGCTCTGAAAGATATTACAGTGAACTTTATTGAAAACACACGAGATAATCAAGTGAGAACAACCTCTGTCTTTAAAAAAAAAAAAAGATGATCGGCGATATCAGACATTCCACTTACTCAAGTATGTCCATGAGTGTATATCCATGTTATAAACACTTACACTCAGCTGATAAAGCACAATTATAGATTATAATACAAGAAAATAAGACCTAATCCAAATAATTTATTAGTGTGTGACGTTTCAGCAACAACATTGTCACCATCATCAGAGACAATAGAATTTTAAAAAAGAAAAAAAACATTTTTTTTTCTTTTAAATTTTTTTGTCTGATGATGGTGACAATGCTGTTGCCGAAATGTCACACACTAATAAATTATTTGGATTAGGTCTTATTTTCTTGTATTTATACTCAGTATTACAAAGAGAAGAATATCTGTGGATTAACCTTTTCCAAGCTAGATCAGGAACCCTTACAGGATACTATCAGCCGAGCCCAGGTGTTTCAGCAAGCTTGTACCCGCTCCTCTATCCAAGTTTGGGGCCGGCAAGTTCTTAGTAGTAAAAATTCAAATTAATGTAGTTTGGAAAAGAAGTAATAGAAGTGAATATTAAAACAAAGCAATAACGCGCCATCTATACATATAAAATGAAAGGATTTAAAAGCACAAATATTTCTTTTAAAACACAATACAAACTTCTACTGTCCTTACTGCGATGAAAAATTTTTTTCATCACAGTAAGGACAATAGAAGTTTTTATTGTGTATAAAATAAACATTCGTGCTTTTAAATCCTTTCATTTATTAAGAGTGAATATATTGTGTAATTTGAGTAGCAAGTGTTTGTGTCAGGGGATGGGAATCACTCTAACTAGGAACCTGGGACTCCTGTCTTCCTTCTTCATCCTCCTGGACTCTGGCAAGAGACATTTCCCGGAGCAGTTTGCCCACCCTGTGTACGGACCTTTCATCATCTGCGGCAGTGCCTCCACCCTAGCCTGGTTATCCGTGTGGCCCCTGGAGGTGGTCAAGTCCCAGGTCCAGACCAACTATGCTGATGAGTACGTAGACATCATTTTTTGCTTATCCCTAGTACACGTGGTACAGGCCATGATAATCATGGTTGGGTAGAAGGCGACTGCTTTTACTGTAAGTGAACCACATGTCTACACATGTGAAAAGCAGTTCGACTTTGCACTTACAAATGTGCCAGAGCCCCATTTGGTTACTTGCACTCGCTGGTGGGGTTGGACTTTTGCAAGAATCGGGGGCCATTGGAGCATTTATTTTTTTTTTAAATCATAAAAAAAGTGCCCAATGCGGGAATCGAACCCGGGTCGTAGTGGTCGTAGTGTACCATATAGTAGAAATCATAGAGAAGGGGTGCTGTTGGTCTAAAGACTTGGAAGTACCACTCAGTGTGACTTTGCTTCTTTTGGTCTCCTGACATGGAGTGCAGTCGCCCTTTGTAGCCACTCCTATAGAGAACAGACAATTGATACATTAGCCGGGTACAGAGTGGCCCTACCAGGAGTTAAACTCCCGACGTCCTGTGCTACCTGTTTACACCCTCCCGCCACTTTGAGGCTGTAGGATAAGATTTTGGGAGGTCTGATGAGTAAGTAGGTCCATCTAACTTCTAGTATTTTGATCTTTTCTTATTTAATCTGATTTCACAATGTTTTTGTTTTTAGGATTTGTATTTTTACGCACTTACCTTTTTCATATGTAATTATATCTAAAAGCGTACCTAACTATGTAAATTTATCATTACCAACATATGTAAATTTTAACTTTTGTTTTTGTCCACCTTGATTCTTTTTCTTCAAAATGACCATTATTTATTCCTGCCATTACTTTAAAAAAAATATATTTACATGTGCATTCTTATTCACCTATTTTCCTTTTTGTACATATTACCTTTTGCCTACTGATTATTGCTTTTTCACAAATATGCCTTTTTTTTTTTCTTATAATCATTAAATGTTTTCCACTTATCCTTTGCTAATGTAATTTTCATATTGTTTTCAATGTTCTTCATATTCTCATGTTATACTTTTGTATTTATCATTCATTTTATTTTTCTTCCTCATATTAATGATATATGTGTAACATATATGTGTAATATATGTTTAAAGTCACCCTGTTTACCATACCTCAATTGTAAATACTCTATCTCTCCCTTTTCTCTTGTGTTTAATATTGTCTGTAATTCCACGGCGAATCCGTACAGGGCAAGACGCCCTAATAAAGTTGTTTTGTTGTTGTTGTTGTAAGTAGGTCCATCTTACAGAGAACAGAACTCTTGTACAGTACCTCTCTATAAAGGAAAGTTTACAAATTTACCCTTTTTACTGGGGAACAGGACAGTAGATGAAGGGTCTAAACGATTTATTTTCAACCGCTATGACCCAGGATCGAATCCCACACCTTGAGAAATTTTTTTCTAATTAAAAAAATGCTCCAATGGCCCCCTGATTCTTTAAAAAGTCCAACCCCACCAGCGAGCACAAGTAACAAAATCGAGCTATGGCATACTTTCAAGTGCAAGAGTCTGAAGTCAAAAGTCACCACAGATGAGCCAGGCTCTCTCATTATTATATCTTTGCAGTAAGGGCAGTAGAAAATTACTTTATTTACAAAGAATCATATTTTATGAAAAGGCATCTCCTTATCGTGAAACTGAAAGTTGCTGATGGCTTGCCCCATCTATCGGAATAAATATCAATTATTCTCGTTGATTTTTAATTATTTCAAAATTGGCCAAATACCCATTCTTGATTAATCAAGAAAAGCTAACCATGGACGTGTTTCGGGCTGTTGGCCCATATGAAAGAATCATATACGTCTTAAATAAATCAAATTTCCTGTATTTGTAATTCTGTTGATGGATCTTGGAAATATAGGAATCAGCAATCTGCCCTAAAATAATGGTGGTTACCACATTCTTTATGTTAGAAACACAAGGTGATAAATAAATAAATTTGGTCTTATTACCTTGTGTTTCTAATCTATATTCCAAATTGGCTTTTCTTGATTTATCAAGAAATTGGGTTAGCCAAATATCAGGGAACAGGCTAAATCAAAGTTTAGTTGATTTCTGTTCCACCAGATGGCGCTCTGCCTTCTGTAAAGCACATGTGCTCCTGTTCAGGATATGCTTTCTTTATTTTTTTTTTATAATCCAAATTGCATCTAACTAGCTTTGTATTTATTGTTTGTGGAAGAGCATTGCTCGATGCAAATATTGAAATGTAATTCTACTGTCCTAAAAGCTTTATGTCCACAGTTTACTTAAATACCATAACTAATATTCCACCCTTCAGTGTAGCATATATAAGAAGCAGTCTGGTAGATTAAATTGGTGAAACCGCTGGGAGGGTATTATTAGTAGGGACAGTAGAAGTTTATTTTATGTGTTAAAGAAGAGAGTTTCAGATCCTGAACTCTTTAAAATAGAATCTTCAAGTGATGTCATCAACATTGCACTTTGGAATTCTTCAGCTCATAGGAAGAATAACTTCTTAGGTCCATTGAAGTCTATCAAAAATGATAAAGCACAATTTGGATTATAGATTATAATACAAGAAAATAAGACCTAATCCAAATAATTTATTAGATTGTGACGTTTCGGCAACAACATTGTCACCATCATCAGACAAAAGAAAAAAAAATTGAAAAAAAAAACATTTTTTTATGTTTTGAAAATAGAGCAATCCATAGATAAATCTTTAATTAAAAAAGGCATATATTGGATCAAAAAATAATTTATTTTACCAATATTTCAGCTGGCTGAACGCCAACCTTTATCAAGGTTTTATAACATTTTAAAGTCTGTCAACAACAATGTGGCGCTGAGTTTGTTGTTGACACACTTTAAAATGTTATAACACCTTGATAAAGGTTGGCGTTCAGCCAGCTGAAATATTGGTAAAATAAATGATTTTTTGATCCAATATAAGTCTTTTTTAATTAAATTTTTTTTTATGTGTAAAAGAAACATTTGTGTTTTAATGCCTTCATTCCTTATATATATATAGATGGCATGTTATAATCCAAATTGTACCCAATCATTATTTATATAAAAAACTTCCACAACAATGTTGTGTGCAGAAAGATGAGCTCCTTCCAAAGGTTGCGCAGGATCATCAAAAACAAAGGAGGTTTCCTGCATCTCTACAGAGGTATTGCGCCAGGTTCCTTGCGCAGCTTCCTTAGCAACGGTGCAAGTATGGCAGTGATGACCTTTGCCCAGCGCAAGGTCACTGAATATGGTCTTCGTTCCTGAAGTTATTAGACAGGTTTGTGGCATGCTATTGGCCACTTAGCTCTCACCTACAACAGTGGGACAAACAAACAATCTCACTTTGTTTTAAAACCTTTTTTTATATAATGAATCTTATTTTATCATATATATTTTATATTTGCATATACATATTGGTAGATAGCTTTTACAATATAAGAACTGCCTTTTTAAATATAATTTATAAATATTCCAACGACAGTATAGAACCTCCATGAGAGGACACACTCCAAATACAAATGAGAGTTTTCATTACCAATATGACTACTTTTACTAAATAACAACTCTCCAGTAATGATAAAGCACAATTTGGATTATAGATTATAATAAAAGAAAATAAGACCTAACCCAAATAATTTATTAGTGTGTGACATTTCGGCAACAACATTGTCACCATCATCAGACAAAATAATAAAAGAATATACATATGTAATATAATCCAAAGTGATTACACTGCAATATTTGATGTATTACACTATTGTAGAATCCTGTCGACTTAACCGTTCTGTGGCAATATCGTTGCGGAATTTCTTGTTGTTCGATTTGAGTGGTGAGGATTGGTTGAAACGCAGTCGTTTGAGTGGAAGTTTAAACATACAGTTAGGAATAATCAGGACACGTGATGGGGTTTGGAAATAAAAGGCAACTGGGTTGGAGGGAAGAAAGCTTGAGAAGAGCGGAGCGGGTTTTGATTGTTCCTTATCTGATCACATGGTGGTGATTGACTTAGCTATGAGCTGAGCTGAGAGAGAGATCTCTAGAACAGATGTTACCTTGGTGGGAGCAAGTCGAAGGCTGATCCGAACTCGGTGGGAGCCAAGTCGCTACTGTAGGTGTTGTTCCTATGAGAGCCAAATCGTTACTGACAATTCTTACTTCTCGATTTAACACCACGAGTCGTCTTCCTTCCCATTGGTCGAAGGATGGGACGTGCCCGTTTTCCTATTGGTTGACCTACTTAGTGGATCTTTCTAATTGGACCGGCGACTTTCTTTGGTGAAAGATATGCCCGTCCTGATAGGAAGTATCGGGTGTCAGTTCGACTCTATTTTACTTCCGCGGTATCAAATACGTCCGGTCTTGTTCCGGAAATTGGGCGTCTCTCAAACTTTTATAACTTCTGGTCACCAGATACGTCCTGTCTTGTCCGGAAATATTGGTTTAAACTTAGCTCGCAGGGTTTCCGGGGGTCAGAAGGTTAACTGTGACGTTATTAATAATTATGTTCTCTTCTAGATCTACTTCCTATGTCTTTTGGCTGCTTTCTTTCCTCCAGTTACCTTGTTCTTTATTAAATCTTTGAAAATCATACATTGTACATGCATAGTGGGTCGGGGGTGCATACAATTATATACAAATTATGACACATATATATATATATATATATATTTTATTCTTTGTCTGATGATGGTGACAATGTTGTTGCCGAAACGTCACATTAATAAATTATTTGGGTTAGGTCTTATTTTCTTTTATTAAACTCTCCAGTAAGAGGACATCTCTCTGTAAAGGACACTTTGTAACGAGGTGTTGTTGTCCTTTACAGGGATGTTGTATTAATAATTTCTTTAAGATTTTTCAAAAACTATCTTAAAATAAATAAAAAGGCATCTCCTTATCATTCAACTGAAAGTTGCTGATAGTTTGCGCCATCTATCAGAATAAATATCAACTATTTATTAATTTTTAATTATATTCCAGAATAATCAATGAAAAATAGACAAATAGTTGATATTTATTCCGATAGATGGCACAAGCCATCAGCAACTTTCAGTTGCTCCATAAGGAGATGCCTTTTTCTAAATTTATGAACCTTATCCCAGTACAATATCACATTTGTATTATTTTTTCAGATTATTTTTAAAAAGTTTTATAATTCAACACAAGGAATTATTTCCTAATTAACCTTATATCTGCAACAAAAAGTTTAAGAGAATGAAATGTTTCTAATAAACATTTTTCTCCTTTCTCTCTTAAACTTTTTGTTACAAGATATTTTATAGAAAAATTTCCTATATTCTTAAATTATATATATCTAGTAATAGACACATATCTGTGATAAATATAAAATTGAACTTGACAATAGTGCTGAAACATATATGCTCTTCATAAAAACAAAAAAAAAAAAATAGTAAACTGCATTGTGGAAAAAAATTAAGTACAGATATATTTACATACTACAGTAGAACCTCACTGTAAAAGACAACACCTAATCGCATAGTCAAAGTATCCTTTAGGGAGGGTTGTCCTCTTACCGGAGAGCTACTAAATAGTAAAAATGGTAATTTTGCAATTGAAAACTGTCTTTTATAGAGAGGTGTTCTCTAGCATGAGTTCCTCTCATGGAGTTAACTCTACTGTAGAGAAATATTTTGGAAAAAATAACATCAACCACCAATAATTTATTTAACATGTCAGTGACTTCTCAGAGGAATGAATCCTAGTTCTCTTTAATAATTATTCCACTGAGGGAGTCACTGAAACATTAAATAAATCATTGGCTGATGGGACATTTTTTTTTTTCCAAACTTTCAACCAACAAAATATCTTCATAAATATGTATTTGATAGGATTTATAAGAGCTCTATTGTACAAGAAAATAAGACCTAATCCAAATAATTTATTAGTGTGTGACGTTTTGGCAACAGCATTGTTATCATCATCAAACAAAATAATAATTTTATTCTTTTGTCTGATGAGGGTGACAATGTTGTTGTCCAAAACGTCACACACTAATAAATTATTTGGATTAGGTCTTATTTTCTTTTATTATATTCTATAATCCAAATTGTGCTTCATCAAGAGCTCTATTGATAATGTACAATTTCAATAACAGCATTATATTCACTACTTTTGTCAGATGATGGTAACAATGCTGAAACAAACATCAATTTGGTCTTATTACAAACACAAGGTAATAAGACCAAATATCCAAATAAATAAATACTGTGTTACCTTTCAGTAATGACGCTGTTACCGAAATGTCCACATGCTATTTATTTATTTGGATTTGACCTTATTACCTCTCTTCTTCTTCTTTCTTATCTTCACTCAATCATATTAGGGTGTCAAGTTTGTTGATGGTGTCTGTCGGGGATGAGTAGAGCACATCAATGGATGAGTCAATACAGTTAATGAGGAGATTTGACAACCATCGTGATTGGGTGAAGTTCTTATTACCTTGCGTTTGTAATCTATAATCCAAATTGTGCCTTATCATTGGTCTTATTACCTTAAGAAACACAATATAATCTAGGAACTTGTCTCTACCTAGCACACAGTTTGTCAGGCTTGATTTCTAAGCCATGTTTCTTGTCTCCAGTTATTGGAGCTACCTACTGATACTTTCTTAGACAATAATCTCAGTAAAGAATAACACTATCTTCTACTCATTTGAAAGAAAACCTTATTTTGCGATGTTTATTTGTAAACAATTCCCGATAGTTCTACTTTACTGCAGAGTTTGATAATAAACTGGAGAAACTTCAGGGAGGGTTCACTACTGATGAGTTAATCCTTCTTGAAGAAAAAAAAAAACTTTCGCATTGTAGTAAGAATTTTAGAAATTGTTTTTTAAAAAATGAGCATTTTAAAAAGGTTTCCTAAAAAAAGGAAGTAAATCAGTGATTTGAGTGAAATAAATATTAAAGGTAATTCAAGTTTATTGTATCTGTATCCTTGGAGCCCTTACAGGGTACTATCAGCAAGGCCAGCTGAGTCCAGTTTGTTTAGTGAGCTTGTTACTGCTCCCCTTCCTCCTTTTTTATCCGGCTTGGGACCGGCTGAGTTCCACATGAGATCATCAATTATATATTTCTACCTATTTCATCTCTCTCTTTCCATTTTTTTATCAACATTCCAATTGAATATGGTGCATTTATTTTTTTTATCACCTAAGCTTCAAAGTGTAACTTATCCATTTGCCATTATGCAAAATAGTACAAACCTAGAGAGAGAGAAATATATCATTGATATAATTGTGCTCAATATCTCCTCTTTATATCAAGTTTTTTTATCAATGTGTTTTTTATATAAAAAGAGAAAATTCCATTTTGTATAAGCATTCGCCAATCATCTATTAAACCTACTTAAGTTTTGTTTCAGTGTAAACATATTCCAGATTTGTGCATTTGTTTAACCTGATGGATATGTCATAATATTCTATTTTATGTTTTATTTATAAAAATATATATATTTTGTTATTATATAGACAGATTATATCAGTTGTTCATGGTTTCAAACACCGCTCCTCTATGCAATACACAGAGTGTTTGGTCCTTTAGTCAAAATATCACAGAATCCAAGTTAGCGAGAAACCAGCTAACAAAGAAGAACTGAAATACTAAATAGTTTAGTATTCTGCTAACATATTGTGTGCAATAATAAGTTATTTAGTTTGGTTCACTTTTATAAATCTCTATTTTTTCTTGTTACATATATCGAAAGTATGTAAATATGTTGTTGTCAATTTACACGCACCAAAGAGAGAGTTGGACATTTTGTTTTCCCGCAAATATGATTTGACTCCTCCATTATCTGATAAATACACCTTGTATTGCTATACATAGAGTGGTTCATATGTTTACATTGTATACCTTGTTTTGTGTTGTTTATATACCACATACATATATATATTATATTTTAATGGGAAAGATGATCTATTTATATATATCTTTACTATATATACATATATATATTTGCTCTCTTAAACAATATACAGTTAAACCTGTCTATAGCGCCTTCCTCTCTATAGTGCCTGATTTTAAACATTAAAATATAAACATTTTACATTAAAAGTGACCTGTCTATAACACCCTATTTAGGTGAGTCCCAAGAGGGGGCGCTATAGACAAGTTAACTGTATATATATATGATATATCTGCCCCCTTTCATCTACATTTTTACTTTCAATTTTGTACATTACAGTTAGCACTGGTGAATGCTGGGGATGTTAAAATTGTTCCAAATGTTGAAACTCTTCTGTTTTGTTGAATTTCCTATTTACTTTGTCTCTAAAATGTACTCCTGATATCTCAAAATGGATATTTGATTTTTCTCTATGACATTCTAGGCTGTAAAAATGGGGCTTCAATTTATGGCTGAAAAAAGTATAATTCACTGATAACACTGTTGCCAAACTATTTCAGTGCTATTCTCTCTCTATGATATTTCTCTGAACAAATATTTCTATTTTTAAGAAAGTTGCTGATGGCTTGCGCCATCTATCGGAATAAATAGCAACTATTTGTTTCAACTTTCAACAAATATTATGAAAAAAGGTATCTCCTTATCGTGCAACTGAATTATGCACCTTATCCCAGTACAATATCACATTTGTACTATTTTTTTCAACAAATAGTTGATATTTATTCCGATAGATGGTGCAAGCCATCAGCAACATTCAGTTGCATGATAAGGAGATGCCTTTTTCTTAATTTATTCATCTCATCCCAGTATAATTTCAGATATTTAAATTTTTTCAAATATTTCTCTGTTACACCACACATTGTTGATTTCAAATATCCCCTGACTATGCAAGCTAAGCTCCATCTATATATTGTATATGTAAAATTTATCTTTCCGAGTGTAACTTTTATGTAAATTCCTGAATTGCTACATAGGCATACCTTTTTGATACATAAAATTTTAAAATACTTTTTAGCATGATAAAATTTCATATTGTTAAATAAAACCTAGAAATATATTTAGTGCAATAATTTTTGGGATTTTATTTTTAAATTGTAGATCAATTAAGTTATTTTTTATATATCAACTCTGTAATTCAGCGAAAACTCTCATGTAAATATTTTTATTCCAAATTTATTCAAAGTTCTGGTGGTGTCTCTTGTGAAAGTTCTCCATTTTAATTCTTTCATCAAACCTTACAACATTTTCCACCTTTTGTATACACTCATGAACAAAACTTAAGGAAGTGGAAAGACTTTTTTGTTACCGGTCATCCATTTTTATTTAAGAAGACAGAGGCAATTTAGTTCACACTTGGTTTGTGTCTTCAATAAAGATCACTGTAATATCTTTCAGAGTTATTGTCCTGATATACATGGGTACAACTTCCTTAAGTTTTGTCCATCAGTGTATATATCTATGGAAGTACAGTCTCTCAGTTCTACTGCCAAGACATATCATATTGGCTGATGGAATGTTTTGTTGACAAACTCATGACACCAGCATGACATGACACTTTCTCTCTTTTTTACAAGTTTATTTGATTTATATCACAACTATTAGTCTATGGTTTTCTCTCTATTTTTTATATCTTATATACATATATTCTTTATATATATATTTATATATTAGTATATATACCTTTTTTTATAAAATCCTTTCCAAGTTTATTTAATAAAGAAATAAAAATGTTGTGTTTTGTTTAAACTAACCCTTTTGTTGATTGTGGAATTGTTCATCACTTTTAATCTCCTAGAGGTATTTCTACAATGGGTGAAGATGGAAAGGCTTAGCTCATCAATGGTAATTCTTTCCAGTGATTTCATTAATTTAATCTACCAGATCTAAACTATAACTATTGTAGAATGGCATTTGAAAATACCCGCATGTGTTTCTTTTGAATGAAAAATCTAAATTTATTTTAAGGAGAAATAACGATTATTTCTCCTTAAAATAAATTTCTATTTTTCATTCAAAAGAAACACAAGTTGGATAATTTTCAAATGCCGTTCTACAATCATAAGCTGCATTATATTGTATTATAACTATTGTATTGTTTATTCTGTTTTTATATTATCTGTACTTGTACTTGAACCCAGTACAATTTCACTTTTGTTTACTTTATTTTTCACATAGTTTGGTGTTCTCACGCCCTTCCAGAATAAATATCTGTTTAATAATTCTTCAAGTTGCCCCAAAGAGACCAGATTTTTTTGTCTTTGAGGTACAGTTTGCACCACGCAAGACCAACAGCCTGGATGTTTTTTTTAATAAATAAAATAAACACAAGGTAATAAGACCAAATCCAAATAAATAAATATTGTGCGACATTTCGGTAACAACGCTATTACCGAAACGCCACACACTATTTATTTATTTGGTCTTATTACCTTGTGTTTATGATCTATAATCCAAATTGTGCCTTATCATTACAAATAAAATAAATTTTCTACTGTCTCTAACGCGATGGGTAAAATATAAAGAGGGTTCAGTTCATCAGTGATGAACAGCGGTTTCGGCACTTTAATCTACCAGACCACTTCTATAGAGCTCTAATACTGTATTGGATCATTCTACTTATATATGTTACACTGAAGGGTAGAATCTTAGAAATGGTATTTAAGTAAACTATGGACATAAGCTTTTAGGACTATAGATAGTCATCCTCTGTCACCTTATCCTGGGATCTTAATTCTTTATAGAGGACTTACAAACTAATACAGTAGAACCTCCCTTTAGTGGACACCCTGCTAGCAGACACATCTCTATAAAGGAAAGTTTTCATTTGCAAAATTACCATTTTTACAATTTAGCAACTCTCCAGTAAGAGGACACCTCTCCCTAAAGGACACTTTAGCTCTACAATTAGGTGTTGTCTTTTACAGGGAGGTTGTTCTATTGTATAAGAAATTTTAAACTATTTTTGATGCGTTTGTTTCTTTTTAAAATAAATCAATTTTCTACTGTCCTTACTGCAATAATAAAATATTGAGAGGGCCCTGGCTCATCAGTGGTGAACCCTCCCAGCAGTTTCGCCAGTTTAATCTACCATACTGCTGTTATATTGTACTTTGCTGTTTTCCTTTTATACTGATACTGAAGCTAGACTACATTATCCTTGATTTGAATGAGTCTAAACTCATGGAGATATCTTAAGGAAGTGGAAAGACTTTGATGTCGCCGGTCATCTATTTTTTGAAGGAGACAGAGACTGTTCACACTTGGTTATCTCGTGTGTCTTCAATAAAGATCACTGTAATATCTTTCAGAGTTATTGTCCCAATATACATGAGGTACAACTTCCTTAAGTTTTGTCCATGAGTGTATCTTTCAGAGTTATTGTCCCAATATACATGAGGTACAACTTCCTTAAGTTTTGTCAATGAGTGTATCTTTCAGAGTTATTGTCCCAATATACATGAGGTATAACTTCCTTAAGTTTTGTCCATGAGTGAATCTTTCAGAGTTATTGTCCCAATATACATGAGGTACAACTTCCTTAAGTTTTGTCCATGAGTGTATCTTTCAGAGTTATTGTCCCAATATACATGAGGTACAACTTCCTTAAGTTTTGTCCATGACTGTATCTTTCAGAGTTATTGTCCCAATATACATGAGTACAACTTCCTTAAGTTTTGTCAATGAGTGTATCTTTCAGAGTTATTGTCCCAATATACATGAGGTACAACTTCCTTAAGTTTTGTCCATGAGTGTATCTTTCAGAGTTATTGTCCCAATATACATGAGGTACAACTTCCTTAAGTTTTATCCATGAGTGAATCTTTCAGAGTTATTGTCCCAATATACATGAGGTACAACTTCCTTAAGTTTTGTCAATGAGTGAATCTTTCAGAGTTATTGTCCCAATATACATGAGGTACAACTTCCTTAAGTTTTGTCCATGAGTGTATCTTTCAGAGTTATTGTCCCAATATACATGAGGTACAACTTCCTTAAGTTTTGTCCATGAGTGTATCTTTCAGAGTTATTGTCCCAATATACATGAGGTACAACTTCCTTAAGTTTTGTCCATGAGTGTATCTTTCAGAGTTATTGTCCCAATATACATGAGGTACAACTTCCTTAAGTTTTATCCATGAGTGTATCTTTCAGAGTTATTGTCCCAATATACATGAGGTACAACTTCCTTAAGTTTTGTCCATGAGTGTATCTTTCAGAGTTATTGTCCCAATATACATGAGGTACAACTTCCTTAAGTTTTGTCAATGAGTGAATCTTTCAGAGTTATTGTCCCAATATACATGAGGTACAACTTCCTTAAGTTTTGTCAATGAGTGTATCTTTCAGAGTTATTGTCCCGATATACATGAGGTACAACTTCCTTAAGTTTTGTCCATGAGTGTATCTTTCAGAGTTATTGTCCCAATATACATGAGGTACAACTTCCTTAAGTTTTATCCATGAGTGTATCTTTCAGAGTTATTGTCCCAATATACATGAGGTACAACTTCCTTAAGTTTTGTCCATGAGTGTAGCTTTCAGAGTTATTGTCCCAATATACATGAGGTACAACTTCCTTAAGTTTTATCCATGAGTGTATCTTTCAGAGTTATTGTCCCAATATACATGAGGTACAACTTCCTTAAGTTTTATCCATGAGTGTATCTTTCAGAGTTATTGTCCCAATATACATGAGGTACAACTTCCTTAAGTTTTATCCATGAGTGTATCTTTCAGAGTTATTGTCCAATATACATGAGGTACAACTTCCTTAAGTTTTGTCCATGAGTGTATCTTTCAGAGTTATTGTCCCAATATACATGAGGTACAACTTCCTTAAGTTTTGTCAATGAGTGAATCTTTCAGAGTTATTGTCCCAATATACATGAGGTACAACTTCCTTAAGTTTTGTCAATGAGTGTATCTTTCAGAGTTATTGTCCCGATATACATGAGGTACAACTTCCTTAAGTTTTGTCCATGAGTGTATCTTTCAGAGTTATTGTCCCAATATACATGAGGTACAACTTCCTTAAGTTTTGTCAATGAGTGAATCTTTCAGAGTTATTGTCCCAATATACATGAGGTACAACTTCCTTAAGTTTTGTCCATGAGTGTATCTTTCAGAGTTATTGTCCCAATATACATGAGGTACAACTTCCTTAAGTTTTATCCATGAGTGTATCTTTCAGAGTTATTGTCCCAATATACATGAGGTACAACTTCCTTAAGTTTTGTCCATGAGTGTATCTTTCAGAGTTATTGTCCCAATATACATGAGGTACAACTTCCTTAAGTTTTGTCAATGAGTGAATCTTTCAGAGTTATTGTCCCAATATACATGAGGTACAACTTCCTTAAGTTTTGTCAATGAGTGTATCTTTCAGAGTTATTGTCCCAATATACATGAGGTACAACTTCCTTAAGTTTTGTCAATGAGTGTATCTTTCAGAGTTATTGTCCTAATATACATGAGGTACAACTTCCTTAAGTTTTGTCAATGAGTGTATCTTTCAGAGTTTTGTCCCAATATACATGAGGTACAACTTCCTTAAGTTTTGTCAATGAGTGTATCTTTCAGAGTTATTGTCCCAATATACATGAGGTACAACTTCCTTAAGTTTTGTCCATGAGTGTATCTTTCAGAGTTATTGTCCCAATATACATGAGGTACAACTTCCTTAAGTTTTGTCAATGAGTGAATCTTTCAGAGTTATTGTCCCAATATACATGAGGTACAACTTCCTTAAGTTTTGTCCATGAGTGTATCTTTCAGAGTTATTGTCCCAATATACATGACGTACAACTTCCTTAAGTTTTGTCAATGAGTGAATCTTTCAGAGTTATTGTCCCAATATACATGAGGTACAACTTCCTTAAGTTTTGTCCATGAGTGTATCTTTCAGAGTTATTGTCCCAATATACATGAGGTACAACTTCCTTAAGTTTTGTCAATGAGTGAATCTTTCAGAGTTATTGTCCCAATATACATGAGGTACAACTTCCTTAAGTTTTGTCAATGAGTGAATCTTTCAGAGTTATTGGTCCCAATATACATGAGGTACAACTTCCTTAAGTTTTGTCAATGAGTGAATCTTTCAGAGTTATTGTCCCAATATACATGAGGTACAACTTCCTTAAGTTTTGTCAATGAGTGTATCTTTCAGAGTTATTGTCCCAATATACATGAGGTACAACTTCCTTAAGTTTTGTCAATGAGTGTATCTTTCAGAGTTATTGTCCCAATATACATGAGGTAACAACTTCCTTAAGTTTGTCAATGAGTGAGTCTTTCAGAGTTATTGTCCAATATACATGAGGTACAACTTCCTTAAAGTTTTGTCAATGAGTGAATCTTTCAGAGTTATTGTCCCCAATATACATGAGGTACAACTTCCTTAAGTTTTGTCAATGAGTGAATCTTTCAGAGTTATTGTCCCAATATACATGAGGTACAACTTCCTTAAGTTTTGTCAATGAGTGTATCTTTCAGAGTTATTGTCCCAATATACATGAGGTACAACTTCCTTAAGTTTTGTCAATGAGTGAATCTTTCAGAGTTATTGTCCCAATATACATGAGGTACAACTTCCTTAAGTTTTGTCAATGAGTGAATCTTTCAGAGTTATTGTCCCAATATACATGAGGTACAACTTCCTTAAGTTTTGTCAATGAGTGAATCTTTCAGAGTTATTGTCCCAATATACATGAGGTACAACTTCCTTAAGTTTTGTCAATGAGTGAATCTTTCAGAGTTATTGTCCCAATATACATGAGGTACAACTTCCTTAAGTTTTGTCAATGAGTGAATCTTTCAGAGTTATTGTCCCAATATTCATGAGGTACAACTTCCCTTAAGTTTTGTCAATGAGTGAATCTTTCAGAGTTATTGTCCCAATATACATGAGGTACAACTTCCTTAAGTTTTGTCAATGAGTGTATCTTTCAGAGTTATTGTCCCAATATACATGAGGTACCACTTCCTTAAGTTTTGTCAATGAGTGTATTTTTCAGAGTTATTGTCCCAATATACAAGGTGCGTTCATTAATTTCCAGGACTGGTTAAAAAATAAAATAAATAAAAAAGCTAGAGAAAATATTTTTTACAGAGTTGAATATTGGACATTCGACCACACCTGACTGAAAGCACGAATCTCGTGGCGCACGCGCCGATCTAAAAATAGAACAAAACAACTTCCTTGTAAGGTTCGCATTTCTAATTTTAAAATGGCCATTTTCGAAGAGCAGAGAATCTGCATTAAGTTTTGTTTTAAATTGAAAAAAAGTGCTACTGAGACGTATGAATTGATTAAAGAAGCTTTTGGCGATGCAGCTTTATCCCTTTAAGAACTTTTGAATGATTTTCACGCTTCCAAAAAGGTCGGGAAAAGGTAAACGATGATCAGCATACTGGGGCGTCCAAGATCATTTCGTTGCGAGGAAAACAAGCTCAAAATAAAGGAGTTAATTAAATCTAACAGAAGAATTATCTTCAGAGACTGGACTATCTGTTTATATGGGGATAATGAGGTGCTTAAGGGAGGCAGTGCGCCTTAAAAGACCTGAAAGATGGCAAAACAATGACTGGATACTTCATGTCGGTAATGCGCGGCCGCACACCGCCCATGTTGTTTTGCAGTTCTTGGCCAAGCATTCAACCATACAGATCCCTCATCCACCCTATTCCCCCGACTTAGCCCCCAATGACTTTTTCCTCTATCCTAAATTGAAAATGAACTTGAAAGGACAGAAATTTGACAACGTTGATATGATACAAGCTGAATCGAAGGCAACCTTGAGGAACCTCTCAAAAAGTGATTTTATCTCCTGCTTCGACAATTGGAAAAAAGATGGAACGGGTGTATTGAGGCAGGAGGGGCATATTTTGAAAAATATTAAATTAGTTTTTTTATTTGTTTTATTTTTTCAACGATACAGAGCAGTCCTGGAAATTAATGAACGCACCTTGTACATGAGGTACAACTTCCTTAAGTTTTGTCAATGAGTGTATCTTTCAGAGTTATTGTCCCGATATACATGAGGTACAACTTCCTTAAGTTTTGTCAATGAGTGAATCTTTCAGAGTTATTGTCCCAATATACATGAGGTACAACTTCCTTAAGTTTTGTCAATGAGTGAATCTTTCAGAGTTATTGTCCCAATATACATGAGGTACAACTTCCTTAAGTTTTGTCAATGAGTGTATCTTTCAGAGTTATTGTCCCAATATACATGAGGTACAACTTCCTTAAGTTTTGTCAATGAGTGTATCTTTCAGAGTTATTGTCCCAATATACATGAGGTACAACTTCCTTAAGTTTTGTCCATGAGTGTATCTTTCAGAGTTATTGTCCCAATATACATGAGGTACAACTTCCTTAAGTTTTCTCAATGAGTGAATCTTTCAGAGTTATTGTCCCAATATACATGACGTACAACTTCCTTAATTTTTGTCAATTAGTGAATCTTTCAGAGTTATTGTCCCAATATACATGAGGTACAACTTCCTTAAGTTTTGTCAATGAGTGAATCTTTCAGAGTTATTGTCCCAATATACATGACGTACAACTTCCTTAAGTTTTGTCCATGAGTGTAAATATTGGTTAAGAATTTGTCCATTGATGAGCAAGATTTACTTGTGTGAAATATCAAAACAGAGTGAGGTGATCAAATAAACTTACATTTCATTAATTGTCTATGTTGACTTTGCTTAGAATATTTAATGAAACTGATTCCAATAATTAAACAATATATTTATTGATTTACAAGAGAGAGAACAAAATATAAAAAGGAAACTAATATTGAACAAAGGAACTTTTTTCTGTTTTGGTTAGCGCCAATTTACCTGTGAGCTTACACAACTCTGTGGAACAATTAATTAATATACACCTATCCCTCGATTTACACGTTTTTCTCAGGAACATATCTACCGTGTAAATTGGGGGATAGGTGTATATACAACACCTCTCTCTCATCTGTGGATATCCTGCCCCCCTCCCTGATCCTCCTCTACATTCTGGCTCTCCTGGCCTCACCTGGCGATGATCCCCTGGCCACCCAGGCCCCTCCAACTGTGTTTTACCTATATTCCGCTTTATGTGTCCATCGGGGCTCAAAAATCATTCATTTTGGTTAGCAGCCCGTAAAACAAAGATATTTTCTCTCATCTGTGGATGGCCTCCACCACCATCTATGTCTTGGTGGATAGTTGGAACTGAGAGCTGTTTGTATCCAGCTACTTCTATATTCCTGCTCTACACATATCGTTCATTCTTTTATGAAAATCTTTGCTTGAGAGTAAACCTTGATATGGTCTTAATATCTATTAAGATAAAGGTCGCCTCTCTCATCAAAATAGAAATCAAAACTAGACGCCATCTATTGACCTTCGCCGCAAACTAGTGTCCTCGAGTCGGTGACAAAGCTACCAGCTTTGGCAAACTGAGAAGCGTCCACTTGGAGACAATGGTTTCGGGCTAATGGTCCTCGATAGTCTAGGGCGGACTTTGGTTGTTGTTGTTGTCGTGTCCAATGAAGAGCCTCAGATGTCTCCATACATCTCTATCACAGCAATGACCACTATCTTGGGTGTGTAAAGCAGCTGCTCTGGGTGTATGTCAATTTTCTGCAAGGCTGCGGCCATTGCTGGGCATGAGAATATGTGAGTAGGTGTTAGTTCCATACCAGGACAGTTGTTACATGTCCTCCACGGACTTTGGTGTTAATAGTATATTAGTGCGCTCACGGGAAATTAAATTTGTACATCAAGAATTTGTACACAACAGATTGAAATGATTTTTTTTTTTTGCGTTCACTCTCATACATTCGAAGCAAACACATCATCAAAGAAAGATCCACGATAAGTACAGATTGATCCTTTAAAATATAACTAAATAGGTGATCCCCAGTTACACTATAAACTGCTTTAACCATCCTTCCACCAATGATAATCATTTTGACCTGTTACTATCCACATTCCAAAATCCAACTATCTACACTCATGGACAAAACTTAAGGAAGTTGTATCTTCCAGCATGTATATCGCGACAATAACTCTGAAAGATATAACAGTAACCTTTATTGAAGACACACGAGATAACCAAGTGTGAACAAAATTGCCTCTGTCTCCTTCAAAAAAATATACGACCAGCAATATCAAAAACTTTCCCTTATTTAGTCCATGAGTATATGTAAATACACCTATCCCCCGATTTACACGGTAGATACGTTCCTGAGAAAAACGTGTAAATCGAAAATTACAAAATTTTAAAAATTAGAAATACAGACACAGTGTGCGTGTTCAGCAAGTCAGCACATAAGCTCGGGATTCCTCGTGAGATGTGTACACAGCGCATGTGTTCAATCACAGTAGCATTTAGTATAGTGCGATAAAAAAAAACTTATTTGGAAAACCGTGTAAAAGCGAAAACGTGTAAAACAAGTACCATGTAAATCGGGGGATAGGTGTATGTAATATCCTTAAAATTTCCTTACCGAGATATGAAGTGATAAATTGTTGGTATGTAGAGTAAAAACATTGAGAACATTAAAGAGACAATTCTGATATCCTATGGTCAGATTATCAAAGTGAATGTCTGGGCTTTGTTCAAGGAATGGTTGAAAAAAGAGTGGCCACAGGAGATGGACTGACCAATTCGATGTGTAAGAAACATTGGTCCGGAGATAATCCATTAATGAGAACTTCCAGTACTGTGCCAATTAGTAAACAACATTGACCGATCATTTTTTCCTCCTCGTACAGGCAATGATAATCATGGTGGCTAGTTATCAACTACTTTTACTGTAAATGCCACCACATGTATTCACATGTAGAAACAGTTTGTATTTACAAATATGTCAGAGTCATATTTAATTATTTGTACTTACTTGTGGAGCTGGACTTTGCAAGAATTGAAGGCTATTAGGGCAATATTTTATTCAGAAAAAAAGAACCCAACGCGGTATTCAATCCTGGATTGTGGCTATCAGAACGTTTATGTATTACTTCTCCACCAATCCCTGAGTATACTCTTAATGATTTATAAAGTAAAAGAATTATGATAGAGTACCATAGTCTGGAAGAATCGAAGAACATTGGAACAATATTTTATTCAGAAAAAAAGAACCCAACGCGGTATTCAATCCTGAATTGTGGCTGTCAGAACGTTTATGTATTACTCCTCCACCAACCCCGAGTATACTCTTAATGAATTATAGAATTATAATAGAGTACCGTAGTCTGGAAGAATCGAAGAACATTGGAGCAATATTTTATTCAGAAAAAAGAACCCAACGCGGTATTCAATCCTAGATTGTTGCTATCTGACAATTTATATCGTTCCAACCCCCGAGTATACTCTTAATGATTTATAAAGTAAAAGAATTATGATAGAGTACCTTAGTCTGGAAGAATCGAAGAACATTGGAACAATATTTTATTCAGAAAAAAAGAACCCAACGCGGTATTCAATCCTAGATTGTTGCTATCTGACAATTTATATCGTTCCAACCCCCGAGTATACTCTTAATGAATTAGAAAGTAAAAGAGTAAAGTACTATAGTCTGGAAGAATCGAAGAACATTGGAGCAATATTTTATTCAGAAAAAAAAGAACCCAACGCGTTATTCAATCCTAGATTGTGGCTATCAGACAATTTATATCGTTCCAACCCCCGAGTATACTCTTAATGAATTATAAAGTAAAAGAGTAAAGTACTATAGTCTGGAAGAATCGAAGAACATTGGAGCAATATTTTATTCAGGAAAAAAAAAGTGTCAAAAGCGGAATTCGATTCCATGTTACTTTCTTAAATCGAGGGTTTTATACCACATCTCTACCAACCCCCACGTTGATAATAATGTCTGGCTAGAATACTATGATGTCAGTAATGTTATTCACCCAATTTAACCGGTACTTTTAGCTCAGATTCAGTCACACTATCCAATAACTAAACATAATAGCAACTATTTCTAACGCCTATGTTTCTTTTTTATATAAATCTTACATATATCTACCAAAAAGACTCATTAAAACTGCCCTGAGAATGTTGAACTACTTCGACTTGACATAACTGAAGATAGCCGGTGTATTACTGACGGTGTCACCAAGGATTCCTGTTGACATTTCCGCGACAGTAAGATGGACGTGTGCGCCATCGGCTGTAATCGGCCTTTATGAATATCCAACCGAGCAGACGACGGTGCAAGTCATGTTCACAGGTACGTAGCTCCCAGCTGGCATACTTCAGTGTCGCTGTATGACCGGTAGGTAGGTGACTTCGAGGGACATCCACATATCAGGATAGTTTGTTAAAAACCTAACACAGAATGCTCAAATGTGAGACGTTGAGGCTAATGTCTGGCTGGAATACTACGATGTCAGAAATGTTTGTCACCCAATTTCACCGATAGTTAGCTCATTTGTGGATTAAGTCACAATAACTAAACATAAGTATGTAAACGACATTTGAAATTATCCCGTATGTGTTTCTTTTAAACGAAAAATCGAAATTTAGAAGGAGAAATAACGATTATTTCTAACCCTAGGGATGAAGTATGAAAAGATGAATTGTGAAGAGTAATAATAAACGGAAAAATAAAAGTATCCATGGATGGGAATCGAACCCACAGTGTTCCGCTTACCGGGCAGATGCTATGTCCACTTAGGTATGCGGGATAATTTCAAATGTCGTTCTATAATTATAAGCTTATTAATTAATTTATTAATATTATAATCCCTTTGGTGAAATTATAAATAAAAGATAATTAGCCGAGGGAAGAGTTTCTTCCTTTAGCGAATTGTCTTTTATTTTATTAATTAATGTTTAAAGTATTTGCGCGTACATATTTGCATCCAATTTGCATATAAAAATGATATCTAGATGTCTCTCTTGAGGAACATATTGCTCTCGAAAGCTTCACAAAAATGTTCCAAATTATGTTTTCTCTTCTTTTTAAAGAAGGTAACATTTGTTTTTTTATCGCGAAATGTTTCAATGTCCTTATTTATTCCGATCAACCAAACAAAACTTTAATTGTGCGCTGCGATGTTTCAAACAGAAACACATTTGCTTTCGGAAATTAGAAATATTGGTTCACCAAATCTAATTTCCTTGTGGACCAAAACAAAATTACGTTTAGTGTCAATATCCTACATGGCGTTCAGTCTGTACTTTCAAAACTTTGTTAATTTGCATATTGGCTTAGGGAAAATAGATTGTTTATTTGTAATATACAAAAACAACAATAAAATCCTTTATTAGGGACACACTCGTCCCATACAGAATTCTCCTAGTTGGGTAAACAGAAGTAAACATAACAGTTACCTACATAAAGTGGAGAATTATATCCATCTTTCATCAAGTAAGGTAGCTCTTGTTTACTTATATGTTATGTAATTATAGCCAAATACTTCTCTTTCCTTCTTCTTCAAATATGCTATAGCAATGTTTTAAAGCGCCGAACATATAGTTTTAAATTACATAAGTGTGTGTGAGAGGTCGACCATATATTTACATATTTCCCAGAATAGCCTATATGTAATTGTGTTTGAGGCAGTTTCTAAATAGGGGAGTACTTCCCCCGACACCATACTTTTTTTGCTTATCCCTAGTAGACGTGGTACAGGCTATGGTAATCATGGTGGGTAGAGGTAGGCGACTGCTTTTACTGTAAGTGCACCACATGTATACACATGTGAAAAGCAGTTCGACTTTGCACTTACAAATGTGCCGGAGCCCCGTTTGGTTACTTGCACTCACTGGTGGAGTTGGACTTTTGCAAGAATGGCCTCTATGTAATTGTGTTTGAAGCAGTTTCTAAATATGGGAGTACTTCTCCCGACACTATACTGAAGCAACAAATACTAGACAGATTGGGTGATGTGAGTTTAAAACTCGACCTTCACACAATATGGCTTCCTCACGGAGATACAATTGCCTGAGTTTGCAGGCGACAAGGTCATCTGATGCAAACACCCGCAATGTTTGTTCCATGGGAACTTCAGGTAGATTGGCTGGGGATTGTTGGTTCTGATTGGTGGGATCTTCTCGTGTTGCTGATGGTAAACATCTCGTGGTTATGTCACGGTAGACCAAGATCTCTGCGTTATCATCCTAACGGCAGTGGATCTACATTCACCGTGAGATGGCGGTGTTGGTTATGATACCAACCCTCCCAGCAGTTTAACGAGTTTAATCTAACATACCGCTGTAATATTATATTTGGCATATTTGCATATTGAAACATATTAAACTGTGGAAACTGCTAGGAGGGTTCACCATTAATAAGCAAGGCTCTCCAATTATTATATTGTAGCGTAGAAATCAAGTCTTTGTATATTTGAAGGTGTGAAAGTATTTATTGATGACGTCACGGCGATTAGTCGACAATTATTAACAAATCAACTCAACTCTATGCGCCGTGGACAGGATTCTTTGCTGCACTCCCCTCGCCTTGTTGCCAACTTTGCAAAACTCCTTATCCAACTCTCTGAATCATCCTCTAACAGCTTGGAGTAAAATTACATAACTTTCAAATGTTTTACCGCGTAAAAAAATATCTTCAATCTTCCAAACAAGCAGAAGTCTGAGGATGTCAGATCAGAGCTGTACACAGGATGTGGCATCAAAGTCCACCCATACCTTGCAATATTCGCCAAAGTCAGGTATGAGGTCTCGCATTATCCTGATGAAATTTGATTCGGATTTTTTAAAGTTGGCTCTTTTTTTTTAATTTCTCTTTTCAACTTTTATAATGATTTACAATACCTTTTCATGTGTTGATAGAAGAATTTATTTGAAGAGTGTCCATCAATATCAGCCATTCTTGGTCCCAAAAGACAGAGATCATAATTTTGTCCTTGGAAAGTGAAAGCCTTGATTTTTTTTATTTACTGTCGATTTTTTATGGGTCCACTGCATTTATTGGAGCTTTGAAGAAGGATCATAATGATAAATCCAAGTTTTTGTTTTTCTTGCTTCCCTCTTTCTCTTTCTTGTTTTTTTTTCTTCTGTCTATATCGTTATTTCCTTTGTCTCACTGCTTTGTTCTTATGCATACCTCTGGTGAATCCTGTATAGGGTCAGTGACCCTAAATAAAGGCTTTTTGTTGTTGTTGATAAATCCAAGTCTCATCACATCACACCTTCAGACATCTGAGAAAGTTCTCCAGAAAAAGTCTCCATGAGATCTCATGTTAGAAGTTTTAGTATCCATTTTGAGCATAATTTTCGATATCTAAGATGATTAATAAGTTTAAGAACACTTCCACAGCGAAAGTTTTTCCATTATATGATAAGTCGTCATTGTATCCAGTTATTCTTAATCAATTCCTCCGTTAGAGCCAAATTTCGGTCCGTCACTACAGAAGTACCTGGCCTTTCTTTAACACTAATATCAAAATTACTAGTCGGGAAGCACTGAATCCATCTTTGTATTGTGATTCTATCCATGGCTCTATACACAGATTTCCAGTAAATTACAGCGGCTGTCTCCGGACTTAAACAGCAACTCCATCACCGACCACCGTTGTGTTTACTTCAGGCTACAAATCTGAACAAATACAGAAGTTATTTCAATTCTGTTTGAAGATATGAGAGAGATATATATTTATAACCCAGGTTCTTGGAGAGCAGAGCGCCAACTGCCCGGATGGTATGTAAATAGGAATGTTTATATACACACACATAGATCAGCGGTCTTATACAGATTCACCACAGGAAGAAATAATAGATGGAGCTCCTATGGAATGTTTATATAAACAAAAAACATTATTTTTTAATGATGATAATAAATCATTTACATATTTTCAATAGGTCATTGTGCATTTCTTATTGACCGGCCCTTTGTATATTAGTTTAAAAATTAGCACTCTCTCTCTCTCATTTATTTCTTTTACAACTAAAACAAACTCTCTACTGTCCTTACTGCGATGAAAACTAATGAAAGGGCTTGGCTCATCAGTAGTGAATCCTCCAAACGATTTCGCAAATTTTATCCACCAGACCACAGATAGCTTTTTAGAGCTTTAATACTGTATTAGACGAATCTGCTTATACAAGCTACTTGTATATGCTACACTGAAGAGTGAAATCTTTGTTATGGTGTTTAATCAAACTATTACATAAGCTTTTAGGACAGTATATTTACATCGAGCAATGCTCTTCCGCAAACAATAAGCAAATATACTTTTTACTCACAAATATTTACGCATACAGATCTGTATATACATTCAAGGAGGTTTCCCAACCCCGATAGAGTTCTCCAAATGATCAAGGGATCTTCATTTTCTCCTCACTTCAAGGTTCATGAAGAACTTGTTAAATAGATGCCTTTGTTGACGGTGAAAATGGAGTTGGCGTCGTCATAAGTTCAAGGCCATAAATTAATTACAAGGCAACAACACGTCATATATATATATAAGAAAGGAAACTATTTATTATGCGCGCGCACGTACTTTTACAAATAAAACAAATTTCTACTGTCCTTACTGCGATGGAAAATAGTCTTAGATTATCAATGGTGGAAGTTTGGCCTTAAATACCCATTTCTTGGTTTTTCAAGAAACCTCTAGGACCAAA